>CM032392.1:648428-1159439 GCA_019049475.1 Eueides isabella
CTCATATAACCAAGGACTCCCCCAGGGCGATGACACACCCGATTTATATCGACAGTGCTATCTTTCATAATAAGATCTGTGACATTAGCTATATATTTAATAATTTTATATTCGTTCAAGCAAATGCAACCATTTGCTGATGTAACTGTCACTAATCACATGACCATCAGACAAGGATACTGGTCCTAAAACTAATTAGCCTACCAACGAAGATTCTAGTAAATTTACACATCTTTCAACATCGTGCTGCTAATTAGCAGTACGGAATGTTTGACGCTTTACTGCTCCGGAACTCAACGCACCATGTGACATACTACTGCAGCATCACAATACAATACTGAATGTGTCAGCTAGGTCACTATAGTGGTGACTGAAATGACTTTGTAAGTACTGATTTTAAATCCCTGCGATTGCTACATTACGTCTATGCATTGCTACTTCAGCCTGAGATTTATTGGTCCAGAACCATATTCCGAAACTGCATCTTCAAAAGTTTTCAATCGATCATCATACTTACAGACCACTTAACATTGCATTGCGATTCAATATTGGTATATTTTTATAGGTACTATTGATATACCTAAGCGCAGTCTCTCTCAGCGTGGACTCATCAGGCAGTGGACAACGTAGAACTCAGCTCTTAAGCCGACAGAGGCCGCGCAGTAACGGCCCCTAAACAATTTAAGCTCCTGAAACATACGCAGAGAGGAAAGTTCCTCCTTTTGTTGTACTATAGGCATACGCACAGATCTTATTTATCCGTTGACCAGTTGGCAGTCCGTTGAACTCTTTAGCTCCAAGCCCTCCATTATTGGAGCCGGCCTATCTAAATCAGACATGATTCCCTTCGAACCTGCAGTCGATGCAGTGGTTTTTCTGAAAATGACGGCTGCGGATTCAAAGAGTAACATCTTTGCCATTGGGACTGCGTTCATCCTACTGGAATTCATCTCAAAATCTCTTTTGGGATATGATATTTACGGCTTTTTTTATTAATATTTTTGTTTACATTTTCCAAAAACCAACAGTTTCCAAAAAACTTACCAGTCTTACCTGAATTTTAATATTTCATTTCTTAAATTTAATTTGATATATATTTTTCTTTATGATACTGTTGAATAGAAGATTTTATTTTATTGCATAGTACTGAGTAATTGGTGTAAATATGTCATCGTTCTTTGATTGGTGCGGGCGTGAGTTATGAATTGTTAAAATAGATGATAAGATTTAGGGATGTGCTGTGTTTAAGTGAATGAATCGAAGCCAGCAACAGTGGCTAAGACGTTGACTGCATACAAATAAAACATATTTTTTTTAACCCTGACCCAAAAATAAGGTATACGTTCGACTTGTCGGTCAGTAAGTCTGTATGTCTATCTACGGTACAGTACTCTTAAATTAACGAACGAACGATTTGAGTGCGATTTTGGAATTAAATTTCCATGTGGACCATTTTGTTTACTGTGGACCACCACGTCTATGTTTCTTGAACTTTGGATCATTGGATTTTTGACGTAGCAATGAAATTATAAATCTTAGTTACAAATTTCATAAATATATTTTTATGAAATTTGTAACTTAAGATTTATAATTTTCATTGCTATAACTGTTACTTTAATTGTTGAAATAGCAAGTCTAAAATAACTTATTGGATTTTATTGTACATACGAGTACTTGTACTACATCCGACACTCGTTCCGTTCTCCACTTTCCACAGAATTTGTCAAATTGAAACGTGTTAAGTGGCGTAACTCAACACCACGCTTTACATCATTGCCATAGCAAATAACTAAAATTTTGAATATTTTTTACCCGTCATTGGTGATCGAACCTAATGTTTACAGCTGAACGGTTGTGCCCTTGCGCTACGACAGACCTTAAAACATTAATATAGACCGCATTGTTCTCGTGTATTGAGAAGTTAGATGTTTACACAATAATTGTTAATCGTATCCACGTCAACTTATTTTTTTTTAATTTACGCCTGTACATAAAAAATATGCTAGCAAAATATATCAGTGCCAAAATAATAATAAAATCCATAGTGCATCCTACGTCCCATCCCTAGCTGTGCCACCTGTCCCTCATAAACCATCTCGGAATAAATATAAAAGGACCAAATAACATCTCTCTTTAATCTCCACTAACTCGTTCTAACGGTCGCATTTAATTGACAAATAAAGATTTTGATCTAATATTTCATTAGAGCTCTTAGCATTTTGATGAATTATGTGATATGTGATATTGTGGTATTGTTTGAAATGTTCAAATGTCAAGATCACTGGCTTTTTTGTTCTTGGTGGCTTGAGTTGCGGAACTCAGCGCCGCGGCTTGCCTTGTCAGTATGGTAGACTGAAAATATGAAATTTTTCATTTCTTTTAACGGGCATCGAGCCCACAACATATAACGTTTACATTTGCACGCTTCTTCCACTGCGCCAGGCCTCAGTCACGACAGACCTACTTTGATATTGATCTTTTTTTTAACTGACATAAAATAAAAAGTTTATAGAAGCTCTTTCATTTAATTGAACAAGTAGTTAAATAAATTTCAACGCACCCTGTATTTGAAGTTCTTTTTTTGATAACATCGGACAATTTTTCATGGTAATTATGAGTTTTGGGAACAACTCAATTTAATACCTTTGGGGTTGATGACAAGAGAAGCTTACGACTGTAAATGCGACGGTTGTACGTTCGATTTACACTCGGAGGTATGTAATATTCAATTTATATTTATATTTTCTCGCGATAGTAGTGTTGTTTCCTCAATTTAATGGAAACGGAGATTAGGTTCCCAGGTTCCCAGGTTCCATATCTAAAAGTAATATACAAGTTGAGTTATTTATATTCTACCATTTTTTTAGTATAACTAGATCTAGATATATTTTTTATGTCTTTTTTTTTTTTTCCAGTAATTGGATTTCCAAAGTTTGCGTGTTAAGTGGCGGTTCTAAACGCCGGGATTTGCTTTGTTACCGCAGCGAGGAAATGAAAGTACCTATTTAATATTTCTCCTCAACTGAGAATCGAAACCCCAACCAAAACTCGGCGCGTTAACAATCACATGATTCTGCCGCTGGACTAGATATATTACTTCAACATAAATTAATATACTTAATATCAGAACTCTTCATTTAATAATAATATTTCGAGCAATGTGTATATAATTTATGAATTATAGTGCGAACGGTCGTTCGTCCATGCAAAAGGGAACATTGCAAACTTTGCATAACATAGAAGTGTATCGGGCTAATCTATTAGTAGATTGATGAACGACAAACGAGCACGCGAATACCTTATACATTATTTCTGTTGTGTTATGAAATATCATATAAATTTTGAAATGGATTTTAAAGTTTTGTAAGAACGAGTTATATAATAAACAAAATATTTTATTTAGTAAAAAAATATGTTAAAACACAATTTATATAATATTTACATATTTCAAAGCTTATCCGCAGCGGGGGTACAAGCATATGACTGACTATAAATGCCATAGGTAGTGGGTTCTATCCCCATTCGAGGTAATGAAATATATTTATGCTCTGTTAGCAAAGCAAAGCGCAACATTGAGTTCAGTCAGTCAACATTTAATTTTTAAATTCAGTGGAAAATTGGAAATGAATGTGTCTAAATGGGAGTATCTTTATACTAGTTACCTAAGTGCCTTCTTTCTACTTTAAAAAAAAAATAAACCAAGTAATCCTGTCAACACAATGATCCCTGTACGCTAAGTACAATACTACACAAAAGCTGGAGAGGATAAAATCACCGAGTCTCGTAAAACGCGCGCCTTACGACCAATTACTGTGGGAGATAAAGCCTTTGAAAGGCAGCTGCTTAGTTACAATGAATGTAAAGTGAAATAGCTGATGCTAAGTCTTATAAAATTGTAGGAGAAATACAAATAAGATTCCTTGAAGTTTATTTTTTTATTGATGAAATAAGTATTTATTTAGCAATATTTTTGAATTTGTACCAATTTTTTATTTGAAAAAAAAAAAAAAAAAAAAAAACATACACAAATCTATATTTCTAAAGATTTATTTCAATTGCTACATTACATTTAATCGAAAAAAAAAATCACAAACAGTTTTTTTTTTTAAATAAATGAAGTGCCTAAAGAATTATGAATAAACATTTTTTGAAGCCTATCCACCAAAAACCAAATCAAAACAGTAGTCAATAAAGGATGAACGTCACGCACCAATATCCTATCACCATTTAAACCCATAAATCAAGTAAACATAGAAAGGAAACCCGAAAAAACTGTATCAGTGTGCCATCGAGTGCACTCTACTGTCTCACGGGTCGTAACGTTACAATTTTACGACCACTTTTATTACCAGACGCTTTCGTGCCCGATTACCCTCTAGAGTGAATTCGCTGTTAGACATCCCTTAACACGATATTATATTCTTCCATTTAGGCCACATCTTCGTTTTACCAAACGTCCATTGCTTCTTATCATAGAAGGAAAACATTCTTAAATTCGGAAAAACAGAAATGGACATGTCCAAAAATGGTTACCACAACCATAATACGAGGTTTGTCAGCAATTACACTTTAATGTGTGTTTATTATCACGCTCCTAATGTTCTAGGGGGTATTAATTTATCACCCCTGTTTACGTAAGGTTTGACAATTGAAATGAATGTATGGAGAATTCAAAGAGCGTGCCGCCAGGATGTTTTGAGCTTCCGTTTTGTTCCTATATAGGAATTTACAGACGGTTGTTAATAGGGTGGAGGGTCTAGCTAGATTGGCTTCTACACAATCGTCGGACAGACAAGCGATGGACGTATCAAAGGCCTCGTGAAATGCAGTTGCAGTTTCGATTGTATCGAGACGTTTGCGGCGTGTGTCTGATGTTTTGGTTGATTGGAACATGTCGACGGTGATACGTTGTTTGGAATCAAGCGCTTCTTCGATAGTTAGATTTAACCAATATTTCCTTTGTAGCTTGTTGCTAGTAGGTACTGGGTATGTTTGGTAGAGATTGTGAAATTGATTTAATTAATTAGTACTGAGCTTTGTTAGCTTTATGTGTTTACAGTATTATGTCATATATCTATAATACTTAAGAATTTAATTCTGATTTCTATAGGTATATAAACATTTAATATATTGTCTTAATAAGAAAAAAGGGCAATATTGAAATTCAAAGGGGCGTAGCGCTGGGGTACAAGCATTTGTTTCGATTCCTAGATTCCTCCCGAGGAAATGATATTTTCTATTTTCGTCTTCCTCGCTGTGTTTTCGTGTTCCTCGTATGTGCAGAGTTGTTGCACTATACAACATGTAATGCCTCAAATACGACCGAAAATGTGACACGCATTATATTAATATTACGCTCTAAGATCTCCTAATAAAAATGTGGGGAATAAATCAGTGGGGAACGGAAGTGGAACGGAGTGTCTTAACACTGGGTTCCCGGGTTCTCTCTGCCAACCGTGCCTCGTGCGGGATACTGCGTGAAGGTAAAAATAAAATAAAGAAAAATAAAATTCGTCACCAAAATTAAAAAATTGCATGACGAATAAATGTCATTCTGTCATCTACTTGTCATATTACATTCCCCGTGTTACACGTCAAACAAAGTATTCACGGTGATTGTAACGTCAACGGTACATATATCATTATCGTGGGCGGTAAACCGTCGGTAGCATAATGATTCTATGAAATGGGAGGCACGCGATTTGTTTGATTTATAAATAACTAACCCGCTCGCGGCTTCGCCTGCTTGAGCTACATAATCGTTTATTTAATACAGTAAAAATTTTGTCGAACTAATTTTTTTTATATCCATACTTACTAATTTTAAAAACATAAAAAAAAAATTAACGGGATTTGAACCAGTGTCTCTTGGAAACCGTCCAGCGACACTAAGCCATACGTTCTCACCAAGCTACGTCGAAATTCTTATACGCTTAATACAACGTTTTGTCTCTGTAGGGTAAGTTTTACAAATTTCCGCTACCCAAAGACAATTCGCCAGAATCATCGTTTGGCAAGAGATAATGCCATTAATTTAATATTTTTACTATATTTTAAATATACTCGTAATATAATCTTAAAAAGGTCCATTCCAAGAGGCGCGTGTTTAAATCCCGCTACGTTCAAATTTTATATGTTTTTAAAAATTGTATCTTTCTTTCTTAAATGTGGTACACTTTAAAGATAGTAAAAATACATTATTTTTAATTTTTAAATTAAAACAAACGTTAAATCCTGAGAGAAGATTACTTACTATAAATTCTCTATTTTTTCTTCCATATCTTGCATGTAAAGACGATTAGTTACAGTTTTTTTAGCTTAGTTTTTTTAGCTTTTACGCTGTATCCCGTACGAGGCATGGTAGGCAGTGGGAACCCGGTAACCTAGTGTTAACACTAGGTTACCGGGTTCACACTCCGTTCCACTTCCGTTTCCTACTTTCCTCCGAATTTGAGGCATTGCGTGTTGAGGACTCAACGCCGCGCTTTGCCTTATTACCAGAGCGAAGAAAGGAAACATTAAATATTTAAATTGAAAATATGAAACATTTCATTTCCTCGACTGGGGATCGAACCCAGAACCTGTCGATTACAGTCACACGCTTGTCCCGCTGCACCACGACAGGCTTCAGATTTCTTATATGTATGTATTAGTAGGCGTAAAGTTTGGTAGATAGTAATATGATTTCACATTTGGGAACTCAATTATTTACATTCTTTTGCTCTAGTAACAAGCTAAAGTGCGGCGTTGTGCTCCGTCACCTAACACGCAATATTTCGGAATGTTCTCTTTGTTTACTGCATTTTCAACCGTTTCCTTTGATAATAAAAACTCAGCCTAATGTTACATCTCGCATAATCTATATTAGCAATGCTTTGAACATGTTAATTTTATTAAATACTGTTTCAAATTTATAGACTATATTTTCTCGACTACGACATTGAAAATGTCATAATTATTTCCATTACATCTTAAAATGTCGCTGAAATAGAGCAGGCAGAAGGAACCTGATAATATAGTGTTAAAACACTAATTCCGGCCTAATTCTGAAGGTAAAACTCAACGCTGTACCTTGCCTCAATACCAAGGCGAGGAAAATGAATTATTACTTTTCCTCGAAATGGGATCGAACCCACTACCTATCACACGCACGACAGACTCCAGTATTACACATATTTATTTATTTCAAGAGCTTTTTTCATACTTATTATAAAACAACTTGCATCTTCACATAAAAGTTGAAATATCTTTTGAAACTGTTGCAAAGTACTTGTTGGAAGTTCTCTCTTTGTTATTCAAAACTTTAAGCTCCGGAGAAAGCTTAAAGCCACTTCTACGGTTTTTTATCAAGCGAGCTTTTTTCTAGCAGTCTATTTGACGTTTCATACTAATGGATGCTTTTGAAAATTTTACTTTTGTATATTAAGTTATATGAATGTCTATTGATAGATAAGCCGTAGTGTACGTGAAAAAGATGATTGTGAGTTCTGTCTTTGGTGGGAGCAAATAATTATTTTTCTTTCAAAGCTTTGGTTGAACAAAGCGCGGCGTTGAGTTACGCAAATCAATACAGGCTATTTATAATAGATCACGATGTAAAAACGGAATACTTTTACACTAGGTTAACTGAAAATGTCTGTTAATTTGTAAGTCTTTAGGCCTGTCGTGTCGCAGCGGCACAAGCGTGTGACTGTAACCGACAGGTTGTGAGTTCGATCCTCACTTGAGGAAATGAGATATTTATTACTTTCAATTTAAATATTTAATGATCTCATTTCTTTGTTCTGGTACAAGGCAAAACGTGGCGTTGGATTGCGCCACTCAACAAGTTTGGCGGAAAGTGAACGAAGGTGAACGGTGAACGGAAGTGGAACAGAGTGTCTTAACACTAGGTTCCCTCTGCCTATCCTGCTATGTGCTGGATACAGCGTGAAACTGAGTTGGAATATTGTTATTATAAATAATTATATTATGAAAGCACAGGAAAAAAAAATCACTCTGTTCTGATTCTGAATTCTTGAGACATTGTATGTTTATTGGCGGAAGAAATTAACGTCGCGTTATATATAATATATATATATATATAATATATATATATATATATTATATATATTATATATATATATATATATATATATATATATATATATATATATATATATATATATATATATATATATATATATATATATATATATATATATATATATATATATATATATATATATATATATGTATATATATTATATATATATATATATATATATATATATATATATATATATATATATATATATATATATATATATATATACTATATATATATATATATATATGTGTGTATAAAACTTAGGTTGTTGTTAGATTTATAAATTATGAAACGTGTCATAACACCAAAGCTTTTCATATTATACATACTTGAATTGACACTTTGGTCATCGTTTAAAGAGATTTGCTGCTCCCAGTTCTTTCAGACGTCGACGTCTTTGAGTATAGAATGACGGGGGTAATGGTGTGCAAAAGATTGATAGCGTCGACCTTGACGGTGACTTAAATGTTGAATATTGATATTTATTTAATAACTAGCGACCCCACGGCTTCGCCCGATGGATTGCTCAGATAAAGCAACAGACAGACTGAGATGTATGATTGTATTTAATTGTTTTTGTATATTATATGTAAAAATGACATAAATAAAGAATTTTTTTTTTGTTTATTTTTTTAACTTCATACTCCATTGCTATGCAGATGAAACCTAGTGTTAAGAATTTTCCACTTCGTGCCCTCACGTCTTATAATATTTACTGATGAGTGGCGGAACTCAACGCCGCGCTTTTACACACTACTAGTGGGACAAAATAAAAAAATCTAAATATTCATAACCGTCTCGTTTACAATAGAATAAAGTATTTTTTTTAATTGCAATTAGACTGGGGACTATACATAGCTGCAGTAATATAACTATAATGAAGATCAACTGTTGCCAAATTCATAGCTTCGTACCAAATGTATTAATTTTATTGTCACATAAATCGCCTCGATGTTTGCTGTTAACATATTATTTTGTAAGTCATTTATGTCACCGCTGAGATGTTTACAGCATCGAAATGTAGGCAGCGGCGAATTATTGAAGCGGTTAGACGTGTTATATTTTATGTACTATATATAATGGGTGTTACTTTTGATATATGTTTGTATTGCGTGTTGAATACTTAACATTTGATGGATGAAATTTTATGAAAAGTGGGGAACAATAGGTTCCCAAGTTCCTTTTGTATGTCCTGCCATTTGCAGGAAATAGCGTGAAAGGTGTATAAGGTGTGTGGATATTTAAGTTTTCGGTTTGTAATTAAATGTTTAAGTTTTCGGTTTCAATCAACGTAGATTTTGTCTTAAAAATTGTTAGTGAAAATAATATATATAATAAGTGTAAGTAATGAGGCCTGTCGTGGCGCAGCGGCACAAGTGTGTGATTGTAACCGACAGGTTCTGGGTTCGATCCCCAGTCGAGGAAATGAAATATTTAATATTTTCAATTTCAATAATTAATGATTCATTTCTTCGCTCTAGCAATAATTCTAAGCGCGGCGTTGAGTTCCCGGGTTCCCTCTGCCTACCCTGCCTCGCGCGGTAGGCAGAGGGAACCCGGGAACTCAACGCCGCGCTTAGAATTATATATATAAATATATATATATATATATATACATATATATATATATATATATATAATATATATATATATATATATATATATATATATATATATATATATATATATATATATATATATATATATATATATATATATATCATAATGTATGTTTGTATGTAAAATTCTTAATAAGTTAGTGGTGAATGGGTAAGGTAATGTAAGCGCGGCATTATTGTTCCCTAATTAGCCCACAATGCCTCAATGAAAGGATGTCTCTTGTAGATAGTCTTGTTCCCTCTGCCAACCCTGCTAAATGTAGGACACAGCATAAAGCTATAAAATAAAAACACTAAAAGCTTATCGTTGAAAAGCTCTAACCTATTTTAAATCTCAAGCATATTGCACGTTTTCTTTATCTTGTACCATGCAAAAACTGAACTCCGCAACTCAACACACGATTCGGCTAAAAGTGGCACGGAACGGAGTGTTTGAACTCTACCCTGCCAAGTGCGGGATATAGCGTGAAGTTGAAAAAAAATGAAAGTTAGCCCGTAAAATATATATACCACTGATAGTGCTAAGTTATGATTGGCATTGTCATTCCTCTCGCGTTGGACGTCGTGTCGCAGCGTAATTACATTGCCTCATTACATTGTACGTTTTTACATTCTCGCATCTGTAGTAAATATATAAGTTGAGAGAATCAGTGACTTGTCACTCTGTTTTTTCTTTTATTAGCTATAATTTCATATATATAAAAAAAAAGTTGGTGTCTTTTCATAGACATTTGGATATTTATGCAAAATTTACTAAATTAATTTAGATATGGTCTTTTTGAGAATAAATGTCTTTAAAACTAAACCTAGATAAAGCTTTTATTATATATCTTATATAAGTGTATATAATATTTGCAATGTAAATATTTAATGTTTTCATTTCTTCGCTCTGGTACAAGGCATACCGCGGCGTTGAATTCCGCCACTTAATATGCAATGTCTCAAATTTGGGAGAAAGTGGGGAATGGAAGTGGAACGGAGTGTCTTAACACTAAGTTCCTAAAATGCCTCTGCGGGATACACCGTGAATTGTTGATTTGTAAAAGTTAATTTATTTTAAGCAACAAGTAATAAATTACTTTTTTTATTATTTTTTTTCGGTTAGCCAGAGGGAACCTGGGAACCCTAGAGTTAACACACTTTGTTCCCATTAAGACGATTTCTTTCTCTACTTTGCGCGGACTCAAAACCATGCTTTACTTCTGAAACAAATCAAGGTAAATAAAAAAATAGTGAATATTTATTTTCTTGCATTGGAATCGAACCTTAAACTGCCGTGATTTCAGCACGCTTATGCCCCTGTGCCAAGACTGGCCTCAATTTTATTGGCTCATTTTTACATTTACGATCGACCATTACGAAGTTTATGTTGTATGTATGTGTTATATATTTTTTATTTTCTCTCTCTATAATGAGGTGTAGGTAGGTGTAGGTAGGTTCCCTGTCCCTCCCTCCTATATCCGAGATAGAGGGAACCAATGTAAAAAAACAAATATTCATATATTTCAACACTTCCCACCAGTCTTAAGTAAAAATTTGTATAGTAATTAGCCATTTTTGGCAGAAATTGTCAATTTAAATACCAGCACTCAATAAAATTTAATACCCATTAATTACAGAGATGCCTTATGGAGTGAGTTAACGCGTTTATCAGTTTTTTTCTTGAGATGCCATTCTTCGAAACCTTAAAAGAGAAAGGTGAACGTTAATTACGCCTTTTGTTGTAGTGTATGAGGTATTTCGTGAAATATTTGCTTAAAGATTAATTATGCGTAAGTGACAGATAAAATTGTTAATATATTTTTTTTTTTAGCTTCACGCAGTATTCAGGGCATATAGCAGGGTAGATAGGGAAGTTGGGAACCCTCCCCAGGGTAGGTTCCCTCATTCCACTGAATTTGAGTTAAATATAATATTTTTTTCATTTCCTCAAGTTAGTCGCGTTTTCAGTCACACACCTTTACCGCTGCGGTTTATAATGATTTGAATATGAATTTATGTACTTATCAGACTTTATAAATTTACAATTGGTACAGAAATCTCCTTTAAAGCAAGTGATCCCTGTATAAGGAGACCCGGCTCTTCCGATACAATATCTAATATCTATAAATGTTTAGTTGTTTAGTAATTAATAAACAAGTATGTGTGTGTGTGTGTGTGTGTGTGTGTGTGTGTGTGTGTGTGTGTGTGTGTGTGTGTGTGTGTGTGTGTGTGTGAGTATGTGTATAAGTGTGTGTACACACACACTCACTCTTTTTGATTTATGCCACGTTTTAAATTGTTACTAGAGTAAGGAAATTTAATAATCCGTAGGGGAATCGAACCCATAACGTTCGTGCGTTATCTATAGTCATGACTATAATAAAAAACGTAATGGACGCTATAAAAGTCTGAAACTCGAACAAATTGTTTGCACTTCATAAATCTTCTTTCATATGTATTTATAATTTATTTTATTTTGCTTTTTTATGACTTCGTATGGCGTCAGCGATGGTTGCCGATTCAATTTTAAACGGGGACAGGTAATGTTTAGTAATATTTCTACTGTTATGGCTCCTTTTGACATAACTCGGCGTTATGTTCTGTTACTTAATATGCTTCAATAATGGGAAAAAGATATATTATTGTTAATCTGATTTAGATACGCTAAATCGCAATGTTAAATCACGCCAGTTAACACGAAATGTTTCAAACGAAAAGTGACGCCCGGTGACGCTGTAAAGACCATCCCAGGTCAACAGCAGTTGAGTCACTTAGGAAAATAAAATCGAAAAGGGCAGAACGGAATGTTTTAACACTTGATTCCATATCTATAGCCACTAGAAGAATATACATATTTTTTTATTTTTTTATATCTTTACGATATATTCCACATATAGCAGGGTAGCCAATGGAAACCTGAGAACTTGCTAAAACACATCTTTTCTCAATTTAGTGTTAAACTCTACAGTACATTTATTACTGAGTGGCGTAACTCAACGCCGTGATTATAAATTACCAAACACAAATACCAACCAACATTAACACCAACAATATAATAGAATACAGCTCAATAATAAATATTCCGCGCCTCTAAACAGAATAGCATATGATAAATAATGAAAATTTATCCGCTGGCATTAATCGCTCAGCAGCTGCACATTTGCATAAGCGCGAGCCAATTAATACTGGCATAATTGTTTTATAGAACTCTTGATGGAAGATTTATAGCTAAAATATGGATTTAGTTCGTCGTGATTTGAATTTATGGTCTGTTATACGTTATTATTGTATAGTTGAGGCTATGCGTGATACAGCGTGAAGGAGCTGATATGTGCGGGATACAGCGTGAAGCCGAAGAAATTGACATAGATGCCATAAACGTGACGTTAGTGTGTTTTTTATTATATTGCACCTTTCCTTTTTACTGAACATACTTTCAAATATTTATACCACTTGAAGCACATTTACGCTGATTTAAAACTGATCTAGCAAAAAGTACTTAAAAGAAATGAAGAAAAACTTCTCTTACTGGGGATTTTTTTTTAAATATACTTATATGTTTTTAATTTCCCAATCTCCTGCAAGAGAAAAAGCATTGCGTGTTGAGTGGCGGATCTCAACGCCGTGCTTTACCTTGTTACCAGAGCGAAGTAATGAAAACATTAAATTAAATATTTAAATATATTTAATAATTAATTGCCTCTTGTGAGGATCGAACCCAGAACCTACTGCGTTTACGGTCACACTATTGTGCCACTGCGACACGATATGCTTCTAAAAGATTTTACTGGGGGGAAATTCATTATTTTCATTTACTCAATTTGGTAATATTGTAAAGCACGGCGTTAAGTTACACGATTCAACATGTAATGGTGCAAAAATTAAGCAATGTATGAACATAGCACTTTGTATAAGGTTCCCGGGTTCCCTCTGAATATTCTACTAAATGCGGGAAAAAGCGTGAAACTGTAAACTAACAGTTACATTATCTCTTATACCTTATGAAACAGACAAACAATTAAGTATCACCTTTCTTTACATTAACACCAACAATAAGCATTTTAAATGTTTTTAGCAATTATCGTCCTTATATCTGTTCAATTACGTAATATATTTCCTTTTACGTTTTACGTCAACATATGTTTACGGAACGCTCGTACAAATAACAAATGAGAGGTAATTAACCGTACCGTAAATATTGTCGGTCAGATTTGTCGATACTGTGACATGTTTGTGTTAACTGAGAATGGAATGGAGCCGTTGTGCTTTTTTTTGTTATTTTTTATTTTGGTTAGGTGGGAAGTTGGGAACCTTGTAAGATACTAAATTTTCATTGAGATACTTTTTTCTTATTTTTTTATTATTAAGTATTATTTCATTTTCAACTTTATTATTATTGTTTTTTTCCAAGTTTAAGGCATTCAATGTTATCAATGCAAGGAAATCAAATATTAAATAATCATTTCCTCGAGTAGGAATTGAACCCACAATCTATCGTATTCACAGTCATATATATTAAAAAAAAAAATATTCAAACATTTTTATAACCGAATCGAAAACCATCGACAATTTTCTACTGACCCACCATCAAGTTAATATTTTTTTCTATAAATTTTCTAATGCAATAAAGCATCTATTCACGCCTCGTTTACGCCCTCGGCCATATCTAATGGTTTTCAAGTATTAATATTGATGTTCCTAATGTGGGGGCTTTATATTTTTGCAGCTGTCCTCTTGTTTGTCTATAGGAAGATAATGTTACAGGCAAAAATATGTTTGATAATAAATATTAACTGTTATTTTATTTTTAATTTTTTATAGTGGCACAAACGTGTGATTGTAACCGACAGGTTGTGGGTTCGATCCCCACTCGAAGAAATAAAATATTTAATATTTTCAATTTAAATATTCCATGTTTTCATTTCTTAGCTCTGGTATAATTCGTTGGGTTCCGCCGCTCAATACACAATGCTTCAAATTCGGCTGGAAGTGAGGAACGGAAGTGTCTTAACACTAGGTTCCCAAGTTCCCTCTGCTTACCCTGTCATGTGCGGGATACAGCGTGAAGCTGAGTTATATGTCACTAACATATGCATTATCATTTTGTTTTTAGATGCTCTGTACCCTTCATTTAACAGGGTAGGCAGAGACAACCTAGTGGTAATTCCAAATTGAGACAGTTGTTTTTACGATAAATACGTTTAACCAAACTCTTCCATTATATAACAATAGTACAAAATTATAGATTATGCCACATTTCAGAGCAACTCAACGCCACGAATTGTCTTGGCACCAAAGCAAAGAAACTTTTACTATAACAAGCGGAAATCGTATTCACAACCGTCTCACTCACAATAAATAATATTGAACCAGAACGGTATATCAAAAATTTCATACATAATAACTAACACTATTAGTCCATTCTTGTCATAGAAATTATCAACACTCCTAATTTATACTATAGTAAATGTCGTACAGGGTACAGCGAAGCGTCACGCGTAATCGTACAAATATATCAAGCATTATCTCGCACTCGAGAGCAACAGAACAGAACAAAACGGCGACGGCTACAAATGACCGCTATTTTTCTCTCCTACAGCATCCGAAACCGAGGACTCTGTCAATACAAGCGTTTTCGTGTGCTACACGTTATAGGCGGCAGCGTTATTAATAACTTTTTTTATTTTTAAAAAAGTAAGCAAAGAATATTATTATTTATATAATATCGCTTATTTGATCTTGGTGGATGGAGCAATAAGAATTATGCAATTCATATTGAAAAATAAAATCAATACAAATTAAATACACTGACAAAAAATATAAAGTATTACATCAGTTGAACAGGTTTCACAGCGCTCATCTCCAAAATTTGTGAAGTTAAAAAAAATGTACGTGTTACAACAGATCATTTGCATCGCAAGAAGCTATAATTGCCTTGTTTGCGTGATTCAGGCATCCAACAGCTACTTGCGACATTAACCAGAACGCCTGGCAATAAATAAGTCTGCCCACTTAGGCTGATCTGGTCAGTTGCCGCTCAAGTACCTTCCGCCATTCCATTTAAAATCCTCCCAAGCCCGAAGCGAAGTGGGTAAAAGCTAGTTACAATATAACATTATAGAAAACTTATTAAGTATATTTATCTAAAGTTACTATTAAGAGACTATGATCACTACAACGTGTATTTGAAAGTGAGAACGAAGTGTCTTGGCACTACTTTTGCAAGTTTACAGCTGCAGTAAGAAATTGAAACAAACGCTTATACCTTGTGCCGCCCCCATCCCCAGCCTCATCTGCTACCCCTAACCACTGTTATATTTTATTTGCACCATAAATTACCTTTTATTACACATATTTTGCTGCGTTATAATAACTAATGTAGCGACTCTCAAATACCATGTAACGCTACGTTATGCGCTTTCTCGTTATTTATTAGTTTTTTATTGTAGACGCACCCTATGTATGAATTACTTGGTGACATTAAAAAGCGTTGTGCAAACAATTCGGAAATATATTTGTGTTTTATATATGTTGTTTGTCTGCAAAGTTGTTTTGTACTTTGAAGTATTAAGAAGTAGACGCAGTGGGACAAGCGTGCGACTGTACGAGCGACAGATTGTGGGTTCGATCTCCACTCGAGGAAATCAAATATTTTATATATATTTTTATTACTTCACTTTGGTAAAAAGGCAAAAGCGCGACATTGAGTTCCTCTAAACAACACTTAAAGCCACAAATTTGGGAAAAAAACAAGTTTGTTATATAACATTGCCTCGTTGTCTTTTGTAAAATACTTTTGAAAAAAAAAATATGTTAAGAAGCGAACAGAAATGAAGAAATTCAGTAAAATGTAAATGAAAAGTCGAAAACAACCTTATACTGAGTTATTCGGTTCTCATCTTTTCATTCATCTTATCTTTTAGCTATTCATGTGTTTTTAGTTTGCCCTTGGAATTCATTTTGTATATAAGAATTCTGATTGTTTAACCTGACATGTAAAAGTCATCATGAGTTTTTCATTCTGTAGCCCTGGTAATTTGCGTGTTAGTATATGAAAAATGTGGCAAGCTTAATCTGATCCAATTTCCTGTGTCCGCTTGAGCTGTTTGGATCATTATTAAATGGCCAAAATGGGCGCCGCAACAAGAAGGCGCATTGCAAATATTTGTATGACGCATCTAATTTGATTATCAAAAAATAGGGTTGGGATTGTAAAATATAATTAATTAAGAAATAAAAAGCAACAAAACTTCATTTTTAAAATATTTTTAACTAATATCTTTTTATGTACGTTGATACAGTCAGAATAATTACTTTTGTACCGTAAAATCGATACATTACGTGTTAAGTTGTGGTACTCAAAACCCCATACAGCTTCACGCTGTATTCCACACTTGGCAGAGTAGACAGAGGTAACCTGAGAACCTAGTGTTATGACACTCCATTCTATTCCCCATATTTCCCCGAATTTGAGACATTGCTTTTTGAGCGGCGGAACTCAACGCCGTGCTTTGCCTTGTTACTATTTAAAAAATAAAAAATAAAACATTTTCTCGAATGAGGATCGAACCCACAACCGGTCACGTTTGCAGTCACACATTCGTGCCACTGCGCCATTACAGGCCTTAAATCTTCTTTCATTTTGCTATTTAAAATATATATATATATTATACCAATATATTATATAAGTAACGACATTATTGATTAGTTCTAAACTCACTTTAGTAGAATCCGACTTACGTGCTCTCTACATAGAAATAGAACACGATAGCTCCTTTGAGAGCGCATCGCTTTGTGCGAACTCAGGAAATGACATGGCTCGTGTCGATGTTATTGGAAATATTTGCGGATGGTGATAAATACGATGTTCTAGTACAGATTTGTCGGTCTTAGTACAGTGGTGATTGTTGAGTTCGATGTCAGTGTGAGACAATTTTAATTAAATGTTTCTTTCTTTCTTTCTTTCTTGGTTTCACGCTGTATCCCGCACTAGGCAGGGTGACTGTACCCGACAGGTTCTGGGTTCGATCCCCATCCGAGGAAATGAAATATGTAATATTTTCAATTTAAATATTCAATGTTGAATTTCTTCGCGCTGATAGTAAGGCAAAGCGCGGGGTTGAGTTCCGCCACTCAACACACAATGCCTCAAATTCGGCGGAAAGTGGGGAACGGAAGTGGAACGGAGTGTCTTAACACTAGGTTCCCAAGTTCCCTCTGCCTGTCCTACCATATGAAAGATACAGCGTGAAGCTAAAAAAACTATTCAAATAAAAAAAAGCCAAAACGTACATATAACAAAACATTTTAAACACAGACAATACATTACAAAAAAAGAACAAGCAAACTTGTCGATATAACACATCCGTTTACTTTCCCAATGCAAAAGGGGTAGGGGTAGTTTGAAAAATTACACCGCCCCTCAGCGAGATGTATGGACGCCGTTACGCTGGCACGCCACACAAATCATTGTAAACGGTCGATGGTGCATCATTTAAATTTATTCTAGACACCTACGTCCTACCCTGGGGTAGAATTGATAGATGGCATTTGGATAACGATGAAATTGAGTTTCTTATTTCATTTTCAACGGAAAAGATATCTATATCGATATTTTTATCGTCTAGGCGCAGTGTAAGTATATGAATTTAGGCCCGTTGCTTGTGGCTTCGATTCGCAGCTGCGGTATTAGTAATTAATAAAGCGTATACGAGTTTCTCCACTAATCACGCAATATGGTTGATACAATTCGACGGAAGATGAAGAACGGAGTGTCTTATCACTAAGTTTTCTCTGTCTATCCTTCTATGCGAGATAAAAAATACTATTTAATTTCAAGAACTATTTGTTGAAACTAATTTAATAAAATAATACCGACGTTTATTATTAATAATGTTACTGTGAAATGTTGCATTTACTCAACTTTTTTTTAACCTTCACTATAAAGAATTACTGAAATAAATCACAGCAACGTATCTTCAACACATTTACTAAAATTCATGCGAAACCTTTCACTTAACAGCTCTTAATTATATCCTATATTAAATTGCTAACCGTACATCAATGTTCTCAAAATGCATACACAAAGAATAAACACCCTCTATAACATTAAAAGTCCTATAAATCAAACTTATAATAACGTTAGAATTATAAAAGCTGACGCATAAAGTACACATAAACATAAATTTGCTAGATTTGTGTGACGTAAATAATGACTGAATGGGTGGAAATAAAAACAGCCGTTTGAGAACGTGTCGAATTGAGTTTTGCTTGGAGTGGGCTTGTTATATTGTGAATATGGCATGATTTTTTTGTGTCACATGGCAGGGTAGGCAGTGGGAATTTGGGAACCTAGTGTTTAGTCACTCTGTTACCACTGACACACTGTCGTTAGCTGCCTACTTTAAGGCGTTGCGTGTTCGGTGGCGGAAGTTAATAAATTAATAAAAAATATAAGCAGATTATAAATACGTATGCTTAGATATAAGTTTATATTTTTCAAGTGATAAAAATTTTAAAAAATATGTAAGATATGTTTTTTATCTCTATTTTTGTTTCGCTTTTGTATTATGATTGTCAATACTCAGTGTCTTAAAGATTGGGAAGTAAGTATGAGACGAAACATCTTAAGAATACCCCTTCGTCTTATTATGATAACAAAATAAACATACAAGAAAAAATCCATAATATTGTCTGATTAAACACAAACCTCGATAACTGTCCTTCAAAAAATTAAATTATTTTTTTAGGCTTGTGGCTTTCCCGCAAAGATTGGCAGGCTATTCGGAAACTTCCTGTTGAGACATACACTCCGTTCCGTTTCCCATATTCCCCCGAATTTCAGGAATTGCGTGTTGAACGGTGGAACTCAACGCCGCAGTATTGTTCATATTAAATTAATTATTACAGACTCAAATCTGCCAGTGTAAATTCGAGTATAGTGGCACTATTATGAAATGTGACACTTCTTGTTTGGTACGCTACATAAAATATGAAATGGCGGGGGGGACATGATGGATGGAGCGGGCATAATTGGTCGACCCAAGTAATAATGAATTGGACATAATGAAAAATTATTTTGCGTGTGACGAGTTCTGGTATGAGATATTTTTTAAGGTTTCACATTCACATTGTATCCCGCATATAGCTGGGTGTCTAAATTTAAACAGGAACTTGGGAACGAAGTGTTAAGACACTCCGTTCCAATTAAAACACTTTCATTTTCACTGTGCATTGAATCTTGGAGGCGTGTTGAGTGGCGAAACTCAACGTCGCGCTTTTCCTCGATTAATGAATATGTTAAATATTTAATGCCATTAAATAGAAATAAAATCTACAATCTGACAGGCCTGGTCACTAGGCAAAAGCATGACGTTGTTCTCCACCATTTAACACGCAATGCCCCAAAATTAGAGGGAAAGTGGGAAGTGGTAGTGTCTTAATGGGAACGGAGTGCAGTAAAACTAGATTCTCAGGTTTCATTTACCTATGTGCAAAATACAGTTAGAGTTAAAAAAAATGTATGTAGAAACATAAAATATACAATAAAGGGGTGATATGATGGATGAAGCGGGTATAATTGGTCGACCCCGGCAATAATGAATGAAATAATAATGAAAAATTATTCTGTTAGTGACAAGTGCTGTGTACTCTGTTAAGGGGCTTGGTGTGATAAGAATGGGCAACCATTAGAGAGATATACAGGGTGATTTTATAATATCATTATTTTAATGTTTGGGGCATGTCGTGGCACTATAAATGCGATAGGTTGTCAGATTTCAGTTGTTCGATCCTCACTATATGATACGTTTATTATTATCAATTCTTAATTCCATTCGGTAACAAGGTAAAAGCGTGGCGTTGAGTTCCGTAACTTAAAATGCAATGCCTCAATAGGGAACGGAAGTGTGTTATGGGAACGGCATGTCTGAGCACTAGGTTCTTAAGTGCCCTCTGTTTAACTTGCCAAGAGAGGAATACAGTGTAAAGCTGTTTTTTTTTATTTCATCATATATCTTTATCGAAATAGTTTTAAAAGGGGGGCCACACCCAGAAAATAGATAACTATGCAGAATTGACCATTGCGTATATAAAACTGCTGTCCGATGACAAACTGCCGCTCATAACGACTCGCCCCATCGTATTTTTACGTTTAAATGTACTACACCCTTCCACAGTTATAGTCGTATCTATGGTAATATAGAAAAATATGACCATTTTTAGAACCCATTTGAAAGATATTGAAATACCGTGTAATGTTACGAACGTTAGTGTATTAGAAATGTTGTGTTCCTTTTGTAATGATTATTCGTACATTAATATCTGGAACGGAATGTTACAAAGCTAGGTTCCGTCTGCCTTCCCTGGTATTTGCAGGAGAAAACGTGTAAAAAAATTATTATTATTATTTTTTCATGCTAAATTCGTTCGTTTTTTGTTACATATGTTTTATAATTGTATAAATGTGAAAATTGCAATTCTATGGTGGATTCTTTTACATGTCTGCACATAGCAGGGTAAAGAGAGGGCTTTTGGGAACCTGGTGCTAAGACACTGCGCTAGCGGTAAGATACTTCCGTTCCCCTCTTTATACCGAATTTGAGCGTCGGTTTGCAACTGTTGTGAGTTCAAGTCGAGTCTCAACACGCAATGCCTCAAATTCGGCGGAAAGTGGGGAACGGAAGTGGAACGGAGTGTCATAACACTAGGTTTCAATTCCGTTCCCTCTGCCTACCCTGCCTAGTGCGGGATACAGCGTGAAGCTGGGATAATATGACATAACACAAATATATCATATAATTGAAAGAATAATACATACAAAATATCATAAATTGTAACAATACAATATAATTTATTTAACCATTTGTTACGACAATAAATTTGTACGCTCGATTAATTTCAATGGATGTTTTCACCAGTGCATGATATAGGGCTGTCCATCTGTGTTTCGTTCTGAATGTTAGATAATTATACAGGGTGATTGAATTGTTAACCGATTTCGCTAAGAGGAGTATTGTGTTTGGAGGTAAAATTTTAAGTTTTCTGCTAAATCTTCCTTTATCGCTGGAGGTGTGTATAATGACTATTAACAAATTAGAGGCAAATAAAAAAATTATCACTGAAATTATTAGGCATGTCGTGGCGCATGGACATTAGCACTATGACCGGTCGTGGGTTTGATATCTGCACGACGAAATAATGTATTTTATATTTTTACAGTGTTTAAAGTGTTTACACACTTAATTTCCTCACTATGGTAATAACACAAAATTATGAGCGTATTTAGAATTATTTTCCAGTGGAGACTTTAAATCAAAAAATATAATTCTGTAAAGGTTTTATTTTAATTTTTCATCTAAAAATATTTCTTCGTAAAATTTTTGGGCTGGCCCTCATACTATTCTGGGGAACCTAGTGTTGTTGAGGCACTCTGCTTCTATTAAGAAAAAGCCTATAAGTATTGTTTATGAAATCTCTATATAT
This sequence comes from Eueides isabella, assembly GCA_019049475.1. Lineage (NCBI taxonomy): Eukaryota > Metazoa > Arthropoda > Insecta > Lepidoptera > Nymphalidae > Eueides > Eueides isabella. The sequence continues at coordinate 670,602 of CM032392.1, forward strand.
ATATATATATATATATATATATATATATATATATATATATATATATATATATATATGTATATATTTGTATATATATATATATATATATATATATATATATATATATATTATATAATAAATAAACATAATATTATATAATAAATGCTTTTAATAAGTATATTAAAGGTAAAATTACTGATTTTCTTTAATACTTAAATATCGCTGAATAACAAAAACATAACAGAAAATTCAACCAAAATCTCACTAACTAATTCTGAAGTTAACTCAGCAAAATTTAGATGGCAAATCTGATATGTCATTAGTTGAAGACGTCGCTTTCACGCATACACCCATCTCGCTCACACGTAAGTGAATTACACGACTTTTAGACAAGACAGACACGATTATTATATTTGACAGGGTAATTTCGGTACAGGGGCCGTGTCACACCGATCTTATTAGGCATGTAAATGAATATGGAATGAATCCATTATTTCACAAACAAGCCCCTCGACTGGGGTGATAATATTGTAGCGAATAGGCGCTTTAATTTATAAATATATTATATGGAGATGTTAAATTATTATTATTTCTATATTGATACATTATTGGCCTGTCGTGGCGCAGCGGCACAAGAGTGTGACTGTAACCGACAGGTTCTGGGTTCGATCCCCAGTCGAGGAAATGAAATATTTAATATTTTCAATTTAAATATTTAATGTTTCATTTCTTCGCTCTGGTAATACGGCAAAGCGCGGCGTTGAGTTCCGCCACTCAACACGCAATGCCTCAAATTCGGCGGAAAGTGGGTAACGGAAGTGGAACGGAGTGTCATAACACTAGGTTTCACTTCCGTTCCCTCTGCCTACCTTGCCTAGTGCGGGATACAGCGTGAAGCTGAAAAAAAAAAAAAAGATACATTATTACTTTCTATATTATTGTCTTTTTTGGTATGGTGTGGCAAAGTGCAGTGTTGAATCCTGATATTTTAGAAATATTTTGCATACAGAATGATTTCAAATTGATAAAAAAAATTGATTAACAATTGTTACTACGTAACATGAGGAAGGAGCAAGTTCGATATTGGTAAATGAAATCAGTGATTGTTATCTATTGTCCAATACATAAGAAACGACAAAATATAACTTGATCTAGGCTTGATAATCTAATAGCTTTTTATTGACTAATGCCAGATTTAATCTAAATATTTTCCCATATTTCAAATATTTCTCTATCTCGACTATAATACTTAATTATATTTATTGAACATATTTAAAACTAGCGCTAACCCAAGCGCGCTTTATGTATATACAACTTTGTCTGCTTCTACAAGTTTTGACCATATTAAACAACTTAATATTTACAAAAAAAATAATATGTATATATATATATATATATATATATATATATATATATATATATATATATATATATATATATACATATATATATATATATATATATATATATATATATATATATATATATAATATATATATATATATATATATATATATATATATATATATATATATATATATATATATATAGATATATATATATATATATATATATATATGTTATATATATATATATATATATATATATATATATATATATATATATATATATATATATATATGTATATATATATATATATATATATATATATATATATATATATATATATATATATATATATATATATATATATATATATATATATATATATATATATATATATATATATATATATAATATTAAGATTAATCTGAATCCGGTCAGCAATTAAAAATGGATCAAACATTCATTCTCAGAAAAATAAAAAAGTATGCACCACGGTAATAACAACTTCATATAATGCCCGACATTAAGTCAAAATGTATTTATAATGCGTTACCATATTTACGCGTACATTACGCAGGTTATTTATTAGCTTAAAATTGTAGGTGTCATACAAAATGTATGAAACATATAATTAGGTAGCGACTTCGAATCCTGATTGAGTACTTCACTTTAAGTGACAGGCGATATTATTCATTTATTATCTGTGGAGGACGTGTAATTGCGTGATAAGGCAATAATTACGTGTGAGAGAGTAATAAGGCTTTTTAAATTTTAGTAAAATAACCAGTTTTTTTCGCAAGTTGTTATATTAAGTGAGATTGTAAAATTGACATATTCATATTTTTTTAAATATCCATTGTAAAAAAATAATTATATTTAATAAATATTACTTTCTGGTCGATTAAACATCGATTTCTCTAATATTATTTAAATAGATTTATCAGTAAAAAAACAGCATATAAAAGAAATAAAAAATATGAAGCAATGCGTGTTGAGTGGCGGAACTCTACGCCGAGTTTTGCCTTCTTGTAATTTGAAAATACATATATATTTAATCCTATGAAAATTGATACCTTAATCAGAACAGAGTGATTCAAGATTCCCATGTTCTCTCTACTTAACCCTTCAATGCGCTGGTTAATCATAACGCCAAATATAATCATAACGCCAAGTGGGTTTCGAACCCGTTCTTATTGCGCCAGTGTACAAACAAAATATATAAAAGTTAATTTACGATTGTATTACCAAAGTCTATTAACATAGCCTCGAGGGATGACACTCGACTGACGGCAATGATTAATTTGTTAGAGGGGAAATATCTATCAGAATATAAATAATATTATAAAAGTTGACACCCTCGTCGTGTAATTATCACTTCGGCTGATAGGTTCTCCTTCGATTTCCGCTTGGGGCAATGTTTGTATTTAATAATATACTAGGGATTTACGTAACTTAGTCGCGTACGCCAGGCCTGTTGTGGTGTAGCGGCGTAAGCGTGCGATTGTAAACGTGACAGAGCTTAAGTTCGATTCATATTTGAGGAAATCCGGCTACACACTGTGTCCCATACTTGGCAGGGTAGCTATCTACCCTACTACTACTTCTTAACTTTACCCTATGGTAAAGTTAAGAAGTTAGTGTTAATAAATTCTGTTACGGGTCGAGAAAATGACATATTAAATATTTTAATTTTCTGGTTCAAAGGAAATCGCGGCGTTGAGTTTCGCCTGACCACAAGCGATGTCACGTTTACAGTCTTGCGACTTGTGCCCTTGCAATAAATTATAAATAGTTTAAAATTGATAAAGACCACGGGTATTTTAGCTTCACGCTGTATCCCACACTAGGCAGGGTAGGCAGAGGAAACTTGGGAACCTAGTGTTAAGACACTCTGTTCCACTTCCGTTCCAAACTTTCCGCCGAATTTGAGGCATTGGGTGTTGAGTGGCGGTACTTAACGCCGCCCTTTGCCTTATTTTTTTTTATATACTACATAATATAAATTCATTTATAGATAGCTGTACTGAAAATGTAACTAGCTCTTGAATAATTCTACCGACTGCTAGAATCTATCATAGACACACGTATTTATAAATAAGAATATATCATCGACCAGTTTTTTTTTTTTAAAACCCAAGTGTCGTGAACAGATTGCTTTATAAATATTTACTACGGAGATAAAAGGCTTTTCAACGCTGGTCTTTGCCTTTGATGTTAGTCTAATTTACTGCTAAGTATGGTAATTGATTTGTTAAAATACAAATTGGTTTTCACGTCTGTTTGTAATTTTTGTATTTGTATTTCCGTTACTTTTTTAAGTGATAAGTGTAAGGCGATTAAATAATGGGTTCGCGGCCCGTTCAAAAGGTGAAATGACAATGCGCAGCGTTTAGTTCCGCCTCTCAACTTACAAAGTTACGAAAATATGGCGGTGGAAAGGGAACTGAATATCCGAACTGGGTTCCCTTTACCCTCCCTGATTTCTACGAGATACGACGGTAAACTGAAAAACAAAAACAAATAAATAAGTATTCTTTAAAACTTGCAAAGAAACATAAAAATATTTAAGTATTTGATTTGTGGAAACGTTTTTTTCAGGTGACGAATGTGTTTTTACCTTCATGCTCTAACCCGCAAATAGCAGAGTGGAGGGAACTTGGGAACCTACTTTTAAGACATTCCGTTCCCCAATTTCTACTGAATAATGGATGGGCTTTCAGTGTTTAGTGTCGGAGCTCAACGCCGCGCTATGGCTCTCATTACCAGAGCGAAGAAATTATAATATTACATATTTCATTCCATTGAGTAATTAGCACAAATTATATATATATATATGTAAAGAAAATAGCATATTATCATTTTACATTAATTAAAAAAGAAAGTTCATGCTGTAGATATGTATATTTAATTAATGAATAAAAAATAAAGAATATTAGAAATTATATACTCAAGATGTCAGCCATCTACACAATGTCCGACGTGTTAACTAGCTCGGGTCACCGCAACCAAGCAGATTATGTGGGGGAGAAAATGAACACAGATCAAAATACTTATTTGGAATAACATTCGTTGTACTTCTGAATAAAAAAAATCTTAGTTTTTCTCAAAATTTACATATTTTAAATATCTTATATCATGTTACTCAACATTAAATATAAGGCAAAGCGCGGTGTCAAGTTCCGCCACTAAACACGCAATATCTAAAAATCAGCGGAAAGTGGGAACGGAGCGAAGTGTCCCAAAAATTAGTTTTATTAGTATTTAATACTGACTTATTTATTTTTTAAATTCAATGTTAAATCTAGAGGTACGTGGTGTACAGAAAGAGAAACGTGTAAAATAAATATTGTATATTTTTATTTTCCGGCTCAAGTAACGAGGTAAAGCACTATGTTGAGTTTCATCACTCCCCCATCGTCCATAGACAATGCCTCCAGAAGTTAGCGGAAGGTAAGCAAGGGAATTGCCTTGATACTAGAAAGTTCCTTCCGCCTACCCTGCCATGAAGAATACTATATATGTACATATATTGCATGCTCCAAGATCAAACTGAACAATTTGTAAAACAGAAAAGAATAACTATTTTATATATATTTTTGTCACAAGTAAATAGTGTAAATCTGAAAATCCAAGATTTAAAACATAATCCTGCAAAGTTTCTTGCGCCGGTTCTTCTCAAGTAAGGCAGTAAGATAGACAGATTGAGGCAACTGGTGGTAAGTCGTTTGACTATAAATAATGAAAATTTATTATATCAAAATTATTATTGTAAGTACGACCTAACTTTTTGTTGGCTTGTGGCACATCAGCTCCAGTACGAACCACTTGATTTGTTTTTTGTTCATTAAAAATCCTGTTGATTGGTATTTTTTAGCTATTTTTTTATGAAATTCAGATCATTAGTTCAAAAGGTACAAGCACTTTGTCTATATATTTTTTCTATTAGAATGTATCACTTCTAGCAGATTTGTCTTCTATGCCAAGACCGAGGTTAGGGAGGGAATTGTTAATTGATTCGTAGGGTGGTTTAATAGCCGGTGTCGCGGTCCTCTTAACAGCAGCTGTCTTGTTATATCCTCTTGTACGATACAGGCGTCACTTGATTGAAAAGTAAACGAATCTTTCAATAATTATTTTTTCAGCTTTATGCTATACCGTGTATAGGTGGAGGGAACCTGGGAACCAAGCGTTAAGAAACTCCAGTTTCAATTTTTGGCCATTTTATTTTTGTAATATCAACGCAACACAACGCCGCGCTTTATCTTATTACCGCAAATGACAAAATAATATATATATTTTTTTCTATTAGAAATTGTATTCACAACTATCAAGATCACACCTTTCTATTTTCCACATAGAAAAATAAAGGCCAAAATCGCTCATCCTAATGGACTTACCGAAGATATACTGTTTTAATAGTTGGTAATATAGCAATGGTCAAAGATTTATCAGACAAGTAAATTAAAGGATTTGCGTGTAATAAAAGCGGTCATTGGGGATTGGCTTCATTGTACTAAATTTACTGTAGCTTTGTTGAAAGACGTTTCATTCTCTATGTAATATTCATATTGTTGGTATTTAATAAAATATTTTATATATATATATATATATATATATATATATATATATATATATATATATATATATATATATATATATATATATATATATATATATATATATATATATATATATATATATATATATATATATATATATATATATATATATATATATATTCATTTTTGGGATATTTATGTATGTCTTCCCCCCACAGCCTGTCGCGTTCAAAGTCAGTCACACACACAGTCACTTTTGTGCCTTTACGGTACAGGCCTCGCTTAAAGAAGGTTTTTTTTTTGTTATTACTTAAAGCTGGGTCGCGTATAAGGTAGGATACGCAGAAGGAACTTGGGAATCAAGAGATACGACACTCCGTTTCAAGGCGTTGAGTATTAAGTGGCGGAACGCAGCAATTTTGCTAACTTAAGCTAGTGAGGCAAATAAAAAAACTTCATTTTTTCAGTTCTAATTTAACCCACAAACATCGCCTAAATATTTACGCATTTAACATAAATTATATTAACCTTAAATAATAACAGACAATCGTATTTAAAACTGCTGACATGTCCAAATCCCGGAGCACCGATAACAATCGAGTAAAGGTAAAAGTTTCTCGGCCAAGCTCTCGATCCCAACCAAATCTATCTAATACCGTCCCTTGTAATTTACTCCCGTGATTTTGTGAGGATGTAACGTAAATTGCGGAACATTAATTTTGTGGTTCAATTCTATTTATATTGTCATGTAAATATTATTTATAGAAAAAAAGTATAGAGGCCTGTCGTGACGTAGTGATAAAAGCGTGTGACTTTAATCGATTGGTTGTGGGTTCGATCCCCACTCGAGGAAATGAAATATTTAATATTTTCAGTTTAAATATTTAACGTTTTCATTTCTTCGCTCTGGCACAAAGCAAAAATGCGGCGTTGAGTTCCGCCACTCAACACGTAATGCCACAAATTTGGCGGAAAGTTGGTAACGGAAGTGAAACTGGGTGTCTTAACACTAGGTTCCCAAGTTTCCTTTGCCTACCCTGCCATGTGCGGAATACAGCGTGAAGCTGAGTGAGTGAGTACTTAACATCGTTTTTTAGGATTCCGCATTGTATATTTTTACTGTTAATATGAGTGTACATAAAACCGTCTGTTTGTCTGTACCTCATAAGTAACGTAGAATATCCTCCGCCTTATCTTATAAATTATAGAGTAACGTTTACGTCTATTTTGTGAAAATTAACTTTAATGTTTATGGTTCATAGTAAATATAGATATGTAGATATAATAATCATTATTTTGAACGAAAGAAAACAGCAATCCATCTTATATATTATCAATTTTATAAAACCTCTCTACCGTTCCTTGGACTAGGTAAAAACGAGGTTAGTAAAAATGTCCGCGCGAATCGTCGTTTCTATGCTAATTTTATGGAGCATCGCTTTAATCCCGCTGTTTCCAACGAGCGTGTTAAGCTTGGCCTTTTAGGGTTGTCATAATAGATTTATTTAATGTTATTGTTTGATTGTTTGTACAGTTTCACGCCTTTTCCCTAATAATTCCCCAAGGGAACCTATACTTAAAAAATATTGTTTTATAATTTTCAGATACTTTCCAGATACTGCATGTTGCGTGGTGGAATTAAACACTGCACTTTATTTACTGACTATCAATTGTATTCCACTCGGAGAAATGACGCATACCCAATATCTCCGGAACTTGGCAGCTAATGAGCACTTCCCACTCCCACTTATGGAAAAAGGTGTATTTTAACAACTGGTTCTCTACCTACCTATCTAAAAGCAGTTTTGTAGCAAGAGAACTGATTTTAATTTAACGACATTGTAAGGTTAGGCTTTATATTTTATAGAACATATATTTATATATCCAAAACTCCAAAAGTAATCCTTTATTTTAAATTATGGATATTTTTCTCAAAAAACAATGCTCCTATGATAAAAAACAAATATCCCCATCAGAACATTGACATATTCATAATAAAAGACCATATAAAAATACTTGTAATTGCTTATAAAAAAAAAATAAATAAAAAAAAAACATTTTTTGTGAAAATATGAACTAAAATGATTAATAAATACATTTCGTCTTTGTACAAGTGTCTGTTTTTAATTTATTTAATTATTATCATTTGTTCATATATTTTTTTATTATTACTTTTTTATTGATTTTTGATAAATATGCAATATATTTTCAATATTATTATTTATATCGTTCAAAAACGCGTTCAAAGTTTCCACTATAGCGGAAACTTACAAGAATCGAACTTAATAAAAGCTTGTTAAAATAAAGAATATTTAACTTCTATATTAACACCCCTATAAAACAACTACCTATAAAGATTCGTTGATAGTTTGGCAAATGCAAGCAAGCATGTGCAGAAGTTAGCAACAAGATAAAAAAGGCTTACGTAAACTCTACAAAGATTTTACAACTACAATGTATTTGTTGTTTAAAAAAATCTACTCTTTTTATATTTCACGCTGTATGTAGAAAAAAAACTGTAGGAACCTGGGAACCTAAATTAAAATAAACGATTACAATTCTTAAGGTTAACGTTTTGAAAGGTAGCATTCAATGCGTGTTTCTTCCTCAAAGTGGAAACCGAACTCAAAATCATCATTTACAGTCGCATACTTGTCATGATGGCCCAAGCAAAAACAGAACAACAATTATAATTGTCGTGCGAAATAATCTTTATATTAAAATAATAATCATTTTTACCCTTTTTCTGCAAATGCAGAAATAATCTAGCGTTAAGACATTATTTAACTTCAGGCTGTACCCCACACATAGCAGGGAGACAGAGGGAACTCGGGAACATTGTGATAAGACACTCCATTCTGTTCCCAACGATGTTAAGAGACTGCGCTTTGTATTGTTACCAGAGCGAGGAACTAAAAATTCAGTATACCATAATGCTCTAATTAAAAAAAAATGAGACCAATTTTCTAAGCTTTCAATATAACATAATCATTTTCATTCATTTTGAATTTAAATGACACCCAAGAAATATTTGAACCCACAACCACCGTAATATTTAATACTCAGCTCCACGCTGTATTCCACACATGGCAGAGTAGAAGGAACTTGAGAACCTAGTGCTAAGACACTCCGTTCCACTTCAGTTCTCCACTTTCCGCCGAATTTTGGTTATTGCGTATTGAATGATGGAATTCAACGCCTCGTTTTGCCTTGTACCAGAGCGAAGGAATGAAAACATTAAATATATAAATTGAAAATATTAAAGACCTGTCGTGGCGCAGCGGCACAAGAGTGTGACTGTAACCGACAGGGTTCGATCCCCAGTCGAGGAAATGAAATATTTAATATTTTCAATTTAAATATTTAATGTTTCATTCCTTCGCTCTGGTAATAAGGCAAAGCGCGGCGTTGAGTTCCGCCACTCAACACGCAATGCCTCAAATTCGGCGAAAAGTGGGGAACGGAAGTGGATCGGAGTGTCATAACACTAGGTTTCACTTTCGTTCCCTCTGCCTACCCTGCCTAGTGCGGGATACAGCGTGAAGCTGAAAAAAAAAAGAAAAAGAAAATATTAAATATTTCATTTCCTCGAGTGAGGATCGGACCCACTATCTGTCGGTTACAGTCACACGCTTGTGCCGCTGCACCACGACATGCCTTATAATAAGGTAATATTTAATAAATCCAAATAATAATGTAACAATACTACAGAGACCTATTTAAAAACCCCAGTAAGGAATATCTTAAGAGATCAATAGTTTATTCAATTTTATCTTTATCAATATCACCTTTAAATGGATATGGCAACACTGAATACTTAGAACTTACCATGTATTGCCACACAGTTCCAATTCACCATCTATGCTAAGCTTGTTACGCTTTTGTTGTATTTCCATTACTGCTTCTTTATTATGGTTAAGTTTGATCTTTATTGCTTTGCAATAAGGTTTAAAATCAAATGTAAAAAGTTGGTAAGCTTATACAATCACGTTAAAGATAAGGATAAGATGTTATGGGCAGTGTTGGAACGATTGTATTGAGTTGTTATAATCGCTTCGTTACGATCTCTTTAAGAGAATTTGAAGTATGATTTTCTTGGTAATAATGACGACTTATGGTATTTATTTGTAGTTGAAAGTATCTATGATCAAGAATCCATGTCCCAATTTAGGGATATTCAGAACAATTCGTTGTCTCCTATATATAACAGTGTTTCCTACATAGAACAGGGTAGGTAGAGAAAAGCGATAAGGTATTAAGCGGCTGAAATTCTAAGCTAAGTTTTGTTGTGTTACCAGAGCCAGGAAATAAAGATAATTCATTTCCCCCATTGGGAATCGAACCGTCGACGTTTGCTTCAACAGCCCCTTTTTTATTTATGACATGAAGAAAAGGGATTGCGTTCAGGGTAGTGAATTCCTACATTAATCAATATTACAATTTCTTTGCAGGAACTTTGTAACTATGTATATCACTATGTCGTACTAAATCGAAGTATAAAATCTATGTAATGATTAAATATTATTTAATACATAAGGTTGTAGGTGTGACTGAAAACTGAAAAAAATGTTTAGGTAATTATGATTATAAAAATATGAATAATTTGATTGAGGCCTCGTTCTGGCTCAGGGGTACAAACATCAGAAGCATGCGACAGGTTCTGCATTTCGTTTCTCGAGTTAAATGTCATTTTTTAACGTCCATCTGTATTGATTTAAAAGCAATGCCTCAATTTAGTGGAAATTGGGGAACGGAAGTACCTCACTGGGAACAGAGTGTCTCAACACTAGGTTCCCTCTGCCTATCCTGCTGTCTGCATGATACAATATAAAACTAAGAAAAAAAATGAACACATTTTGTAACAAACTCATTACGTTACATAAACTTAAAAGGTAAACTCTGTCCAATGATTTACTTAGCCAGTAGTAAACTTGCTTTAGACAGTACGCCAAGAAATAGGTACGCTAGTCAAATAACGTGGAGCGTAAATTGTAGACAACCTAGTTAGGGACTGACAGCTTCTATGTATATATACAAGTTGTTAGCTGAGAGCGATCAAATTACTATTTTTTTTTTTTTAATTTTACTTTGTAACCTGCCTTTAGCAGTTGCCAGAAGCAATCTAGTTTTAATACCCTCAGCATCGATTCATGCCCACTTTCGTACTCCAGGTTTTGCTATAAATCTGGAGGTATTGCGTGTTGAGTGGCGGCACTCTACTTTTACGAAAAACTTTGCCTTGTTATCAGATCACTGACCACAGCAAATAATTAACGTGACATAAACCATTAGTCTGCCTCTATAGATGCTCAATGATCAAATAAATAATAAAATACCTAAAAACGGAAATTTTAATTTAACTAAAAATGTATGGGTTAGTTGGTCAGAGTGCTTGGACGGTTTCCAAGAGGCGCGGGTTCAAATCCTGCATTTTCTATCCTAAGTATAGAATAACATATTAAAAAACAGTAAAAAAAAATAGTAGAAGTTACTTGTTTTTAAAGATGTTTTAATTCAAAAATATTTGATATAAAAGAAAATATATATTATCTAAATGGTATCCTTCCCCTGATTGGGGATCGAACTCAAAACTATTGTAGATACCGTCAAATGCTGTCCCACGACTTCCTATATCTAATAAAAAAAAAATTAAAACTATTTTGCGAGCGACTACAATCAATCACAACAACATCCTATAGCTTATACCACACAAAACAAGTATCACGCGAGCGAAACGTAAGCGTACGTGTATGTAAGTAAGCGCTAACTAACGCGAAGAAGACTGGAAATATTTGCGCGAGCGGCACTTAACGCTTATCACGTCTATAAATCGCTCGGAACGTTCATTTGTTGAAACAAGCATTGATAAAGCTGTGCCGTGATTGTTCGATGTTTGCAGCTTAAGCGAATGTGCTGAGTATTTTTTAAGCGATATTTTTTGGTGTTGATTTTTGAATGGATGAAAAATTTTCTGTTGTTTTATTATTAGCGAAAAAGATTTAATTAAAAAATTGTATATCATTAGAATTTTATCATTTGTCTTTGTGTACGTAAAGTAGGAATTATGAGGTGTAGAACGCCGAAATTGGCTTGAAATTTTAACTTGAACAAAAATATCTAAATTTTACAAATTAAGGCGCGGCGTTGATTTACGCCTCAACACGTAATGCCTTAAGAAGTCTGCAGAAATTAAGGAATGAAACTATTCTTCTTACAGCCGAATATCTTAACAAAAAAGGAACTGCGTTGACTGATATATTTATATCCTTTACTTGATATAAACAGTAAGTTTACTGTAACAATTAAAATAATAAAATAAATTTTAGTTGAAACAATTTAAGGCGATAGTAAATATTTAATAGCTAGACAAAACAATAAATTTTATACGCTGTAACTCTAAATTTAGTAATAAACGGACCAACAAAATTACCCAGTCTTATATACTTAATGATTGTAAATATTAATTGTTCATTCGCGAACATTTATCAAGCTCTGTACAACGAGTCGGTATACAAATAAATCTCATTTATATGGACCGCTAGTTTGTTTATTGCATTGATATAACTATGCGTATAATTTTAGCTTCACGCTGTATCCCGCACGAGGCAGGGTAGGCAGAAAGAACCCGGGAACCTAGTATTAGGACACTCCGTTCCACTTCTGTTCCCTACTTTCCGCCGATTTTTTAGGCGTTGCGTGTTGAGTGGCGGAACTCAACGCCGCGCTTTGCCCTTTTACCAGAGCGAAGAAATGAAACATTAAATATTTAAATTGAAAATATTTAATATTTCATTTCTTCGACTGGGGATCGAACCCAGAACCTGTCGGTTACAGTCACACGCTTGTGCCGCTGCGCCACGACAGGCCTAATTTTAACTAAATTACAACAAACTTCGACGGAAATTCGGTGGGGAAGTGGGGAACGGAACGAAATGTCATACTAGGTTCCCAAGTTCCCTCTACCTAATCAACCATGAGCGGGATGCACTCTGCATGATGACACTGAAAAAAAAAGAACTTTAGTATTAGTTTTCATGTAATATTTTAAAAGTAATGTGGTTATATTCAGATAATTGAGACTCATCCATAAAACAGAAATGAAATTATCAGCAAAATTCTCAAATAAAAATTCACCCCAATTTTCAACGCCTTGTTTTTTTGTTCATTTTCGCTTTGAAAAACTTAGTCAAAACATATTAAATATATTCATTTCTTTGCTCTAGTATCAAGGTGTTGAGATCCGCAACTTAACTCAACGTAAATTGGAGAACGAAGGTGACTTAACACTAGGTTCCCAAGTTCCCTCTGACTACCCTGCCTTGCGCGGGATACACTTTAAACCTGATATATTTATATTTATACATATATACATACATAAGTATATATATATATATATATTAGAGATGCCACGAATATTCGGCCACTATTCGGTATTCGGCCTATTCGGCTACTTTTTTTAATACTGCACGCTATTCGGCCGAATACCGAATACCTAATTATGGTAAAAATATATATGGTATTATTCAAAAACATATATTATTTAAATTACAAATGGTTCATTTTCATACATAAATTCATACTTAAGTGCTTAAAATCTGTCAATGGTAAGTTCAGATGAATGAAATATTTTTTTCAGCATTTGTTGATAGCAAGCAATTACACTTTTCTTCGTAAACAAAAATTTCTTCTGGTAATACTCTCGCTGTAGACGAGACGATAGATAAATCTTAACAAAATTTGTCAGTATTAGATACAATTTTGCGTTTGCTGACCATTATTTGTAATGGTCTGGTGACCTGTTTAGGCAGATAGTTTTCAAATAAGTATCAATCTCTTAAATTTAAAAAACGTATAAAAATGTTGAACGAAGCAGGATTTAAACCCGCGCCTCTTGAAATCCCTCCAGCGCTCTGACCAACTAAGCAATTCGTTCTCACCAAGCTTCGTCGAAATTCTTATACGTTTATTACAACTAATGTTGTTAGCATCTCTGTACGGAGATTCTTACAAATTTTCGAACCCACAGAAAGCTAAACTACCCAAAGAAAACTCGTAAGAATTATCGTTTGGCAAGAGAGAATACTATTTTATTTAATATTTTTACTATTTTTTTAGTATTATCTCTGTAGGGAGATTTTCAAGAGACGCGGGTTCAAATCCTTCTTTGATCAAAATTTTTATACGTTTTTTAAATTTAAGTTTATTATTTTCTGTCCTAAGTGTGGAATAACAATTTAAAAAATAGTAAAAATATTAAATATCAATCTCGTTTCGTCATTTTTTCTCTGTATTTTCTCTACTTACTTTGCCCGCTCTGCCGCTCTCGTACAAAGTGACTGAGACAAGAGTACGTAATCATTTACTAATAATATTCGGCCGCCGAATATTCGGTGCTTCGGCCAATTACGTAGCCGAATATTCGGTATTCGGTATTCGGCCAAATCACTATTCGTGGCATCTCTAATATATACATACATAAGTATATTTGAACAGCTAACACAGTCATTAGCCAACAAAAGTCACGTCGAGCTAAGTATTAATAAGTTAAAACAACACAAAGCATGGCTGGTGCCACTCAGCGTTATTTACGGGCACCTGGCCACGGCAATTACAGCCACTAATGTCTCTAACACGAAATACTGCTGGGACCAGATATTGTTGAAGTATATATAAACATACCATATATATTTATCTATTATGAGGTACCATATATATTTATCTATTAATAGAAAGAAATTAATTATGTATATTTATTTTTAAATTATAAAAGTTGACACAGGGAGGTTCCCTGGAGGAACTTAGCATTAAGACAGTAAGTTCCCATAAAATATTTTTGTTATCCGGTTTTCGTCGGATTCTGGAGACGTAACGTCGTGGTGAAACCCTTCGCCGCGCTTTACCTCGTTATTAGAGCGAGATAATTAAAATATTAAATATTTAATATCGATCATCGAAACAAAACCCTGTCACATTTACGGTTGCAAACCACGAAAGACCTTCTATATCACTCAGCCTTACGCTGTAACACACACACGGCAGGATAGGCAGAGGGAACTTGGGAACCTAGTGTTAAGACACTCCGTTCCACTTCCGTTCCCCACTTTCTGTGTATATTGTATTATATTTTTATTCTTTATTTTATATATTTGCTTTTTTTGAATAAAGGAAAATTATATACCACTCAGTAGTAAATCGTGTAAAGATCTGACTGTAACAGTCACAAGTTATTTTTTTTTTAATTTACTTAATTTTCTTGCTCTGGTAGAGTTAAATTTCATCATTCAACACTCAATGTATCGCAAATAAGACAGGAATTGAGACGAGAATGGAAAAAATGATCTTAAAAACAGGTTTTCCTCTCCTTCCCTTTTATATAGAAAAAAATCGTAAAGCTTTTTTATGTACACTATTCAATAACTTAGTATACATTAACTTTAAATCTTTAAATAAAAGTATTTTATTATAACTACATTTAGCGTAATTTAAAATATACCTAAATGATTCATTACGATATGTGCTGATCTTATGATATCATTATTACGTATCACCCGCAAGGTCGTTAAAATGATTCACAAACAATTACAAGCTAATTTTAAACATACATATCGACCAACGACTGTTCGAGAGAACATACAAAAATAATAAAGCAGCACATAAAAAAATGAACGCAAAAACAGAGTAGCTACATGAATAACATCGACAATAAAATCAAACCAAACAAAAAATGGCAATCATAAACAATATTTTATTGGCGTGATCAATTATATTTTATAGGTGCATTCAATACCGTCTACAGTCGGAGTTACTCAAGCGAATAAAGCTATAATTACAACGAGCGGGCATAAAGAAGATTTACTCGAAAACGGTGAGCCCGAAAGTCCCGGCCGGCAATAAAATTTGGTACACACGTTTATCTCAGCGTGCCGTATAAACAAACTGCGGAAGAGAGGATAACGCCCAAAGACCAACATATATCTCGGATAGCAATAAAATAAATCCGCTTCTGTTCCATAATAACATTCAAAGATGTGAATTATTTTCTAATCCCACAGTCAGAAAGCTAATAGTGCGCACGTGCTGGCCTTCACGTTGAGTTACAGCGAGAACATCCCTAGAAAAACATGAATTTCCTCTAGAAGGGGTGGTTTAATGCTCCCTTAATGCGACACCTTAATAATTGTCAAATAAATTTCTGGAAAAAGTGGTGTAGCTTAGCGCCGGGGAATGTAATGACGTCATAAACTTTCAACGCAGTTGATCCAGCGGTTGAGGTGTGAAAAAGCGGGGCTTAGCTTGAAAGTACGGAACGCTTGGAAGGGAAATTACTTGAAAGTAAATAATATTAGCGTATTTTATTTTTTAATTATGAATTTTGACTTAGCTAAGGTGTGGGTTTGAATTAGGGATGTGATTTTTTTGGAATTAAAGAATGATGGATCATTCTGGCTAGCACTCAATATCGTTAAAATAAAACTGCTATTAACCTATATATGTTATCTAATACTTCTGCTCTCTCTCTCTCTGTCTCTCAGTGTGGTCAGTGGTAATTAGAGAAAAAGAGAGAAATAAATGATATATTTATGGACTATGACTGATGATTATTAACCTAATTATGATAATTATACGATTTTTAGTAAGACGTTTTTTTAGAGTTATAAAGATCATGAAAACGCTCACGCTCAACTGATAATATAAAATAAATAATGACACAAAAGAACCAATCTACATACATTTATGTACCGATAAACGCATTACAGTCTTTCTTTTCGTGATATAGGATGAAAAATCTTAAAATTTGATACGTCAAAACCAATTTGAAGGGTCAACATTATAAACAGCACAGCAGTGTATACTAGTTCCAATCATTTAACACTAATATCAAGTCGACTCGTGTACCAGAAATAAACAACTTCGCGAACAATTCATTCAACCCGACCAGGTTAAGTAAAGGGGATTGCTCAAATTCTCATCTCAGCCGTGACGTGAGACATAAATAACGTGTAATATTTTCACGCCATTTCAACTCTGCCCCCCGCAAAGGAATGCATGTCTGTTTAGATTAATGTACCGTCATATATTTATACCATACTCCTGTTTTCGTATGAACTTGGCTGTCGTAACTACATTTTAGTAATAAATGGAGTTTAACTTTATGTGTTCATACATAGAGTTCAAATTTCAATAGTATTTTATTGAATTTAAGTCATATGAAGCTAAGTTCTTGATGAATTTTCCACAATGTTCTTCTCGTGTCTATCTGAGCACTTTGTAAGATAAAAATGTGGACCCGAAGGAGAATAGATCAAGTCTGTCTGCGGAGAGGTGGCGGTAGCAGACAACCGACAAAAAGTTGCTGCTGTAGGGTGACTATGATACTGTATAATTCGAGATTTGTGGTTTTTTTTTAATATTCTGTAAATTATGAATGTTATAAACGTCGTTTTTATACTTATCTGTGATAGTTAAAATATTATGTGATATTTTTAATACTTTTAAAGTCTTAATTCAGACTTAGACAAGAAAAGTGTTTATTTAGAAAACGAATAAAAATTTGAACGTAACTGGATTTGAACCCACGCTTCTTATAATCTGTCCAAGCGCTCAGTCAAACTAAGTTTTCAATCTCATCAAGTAACGTCGTAAGTTTTACACGCCGGTTACAATTGACTTATGTTGTTAGTGTTGAGGCCTGTCGTGGCGCAACGGCACAAGAGTGTGACTGAAACCGACAGGTTCTGGATTCGATCCCCAGTCGAGGAAATGAAATATTAAATATTTTCAATTTAAATATTTAATGTTTCATTTCTTCGCTCTCGTAATAAGGCAAAAGCGCTGCGTTGAGTTCCGCCACTCAACATGCAATGCCTCAAATTCGCGGAAAGTGGGGAACAGAAGTGGAACGGAGTGTCTTTACACTAGGTTCCCAGGTTCCCTCTGCCTACCCTGCCTCGTGCGGGATACAGCGTGAAGCTGAGTGTTAGTGTCTCTGTGGAGAGATTTTCACAAATATCCACAACTCTAAGAAAATTCCTTAGAATTACCGTTTGGAAAGAGAGAATGCTATTTATTAATTCACACTTAGAAAATGAAAGTATTATTTAGAAAAGTTATAAGAAATTAAACGTAGCATATTTGAACCAGCACCTCTTGGAATTCTTTCTAGACTTTTTTGTCCAGAAAAAAAACACATAAATAACAAAATGGAATTCCTGAAAAGATGAAAACCATAGCCACTGCAAGATAGACTTTTGACAGTTGGTACATTAGCTTTCTGGGATGCTTTGTACTTGTTGAAACCTTAATTCGCAAGACGCTATAATATATCGTTCATAACTTGAGCAATATTTTATGCATTTCAAGTATATTTTAAATCTTTTTAAGGTGCTATATATTATATATCACTAGACATCTCCCATAACTTTGCTTGCATATATAAATTGCCAGAGCGAGAATAATAAAAATATTTTGTATTTTATTCCATTTCCTTCAGTCGGAAACCCACAATCTGTTTACAGCAGTACAGTACTGTAGTACAGTAGTATTACAGTACAGCACAACACGACAGGCTAAAATCTAGGGGCATTGTGTTTAGTTGTAAACTTGTTATCAGCTTAAGAAAAATTAAAATATGAAATATTTTATGGAATAGACAAACGTATGTTAGATATGTCCTTTTCGGGGGTTTGTTTGTTTGCTCACACACATTTTTTTTTTAATTTATCATTATAAATAATAAATGTTCTATAATATATATATATATATATATATATATATATATATATATATATATATATATATATATATATATATATATATATATATATATATATATATATATATATATATATATATATATATATATATATATATATATATATATATATATATATATATATATATTTCTCATGTTATAAGAAAATATCTAAAAATGTGTATGAACAACAAACAAAAACCGATGTCGTAGGCAGTATTTTAACACTAGGTTCCCAAGTTCCCTCCGCCTATTCAGCCACGAATGAGATACTGCGTGAAGCTGAAAAAAAAAATGAACAAAAGAATAATTTTACTTTCGAGCCCTGGCCTCGGTGAGAAATAAAAACGTGGCAGTCAGCAGAAAGTACCATTATTTATGTTGAAGACGCTACATTCGTCTCTGTAGGATCCAAAAGTGACTGAGAGTGACTGATATATTTCCTACGTACAAGTATAAGAACTTTATTTTTTTCTGTCAAATAGTTAAGAAAATAATATTTATTGTGAAATTCGTTATTTTCTTTTGTATTTATACAACTAGAGGGAAACTGATAATTGTTATTGCATAGTAGTATGAGCGTGTAAAAGCGTCAAGTTGTGGCTTCGATCCTCACTTCAGTAAATTATATATTTAATATTTTCAAATGCAATATTTAATATGTTCACTTCTTCGCTCTGGTAACAATGGGAAGCGCGGCGTTGAGTCCCACCACTCAGCACATAATGAATCAAGTTCGGCGGAAAGTGCAGAACTGAACATAAGGTTCCCAAGTTCTACCTACTCTGCCCTAAGCGGGATACAGTGTGAAGCTAAAGAGGAATAAAGCAGGATAGGCATAGGGTACCTAGTGTTAAGACACTCTGTATAAAGAAAAACAAATAATTCATCACATTAAATGAAAATGGCACCCAATACTGTTGTTTTTTACAGTCAAATCTTTTTTCACGATGATCTAATCCATGTATAAAAAAAGACAATCTACTACTAGTTCTCACAGCATTTTATTGTAGCAAAAAAATTTTTTCAGCTTTACGCTGTATCCCGCACGAGGCAGGTTAAGCAGAGGGAACCTGGGAACCTAGTGTTAAGACACTGCGTTCCACTTCTGATCTCTTTCTTCTCCACAAAAATTTAATATAATTTGTAACTATTAGGTCTTTTGTGGTGCAGTGTGTGAGGTCATAAACGTGCGACTATAACCGGCGGCAGGTTATGGATTCTATTCCCATTGGAAGAAATTAAATATTTAAAATTATTATGTCTACACTCTGGTAACAAAATATAACACGGAGTTAAGCGCTTAGTGTCTCGAATTCGACAGAAAGTTGGGAACAAAAGTGTATTAACACTAGATTATTAGAAAAATTTGTATAACTATAAACATAGTTATACCATTGCAATAAAGTGAGCTGAGCTCAACGTCACAAGCGTCGTACTTTGATGGAATTTTAAATTGAATAAGAAATAAATCTTGTTGCTTTTTAAGGTTGTATTGACGGCGGCTGTCTCCGCCATAGTCTGGTTTATGTCGTGACATTGACGTATTCCCGCACTGTTTTATATTAGTGTTGTATGAAAAGGTTAATATTTGTAGCTTCACGCTCTTTCCCGCATATTGAAGGGTAAAGAGTGTTCAGTTAACTGAGTGTTACAGTTAACACTCAGTTCTATTATTATAGTTCCGTGACTGAGCTTGTTAAATAGCGAAATTTAACGACACATTCATTTACATATTTATTTATAGCTTTTTTCTTTTTTGGGTGGTAAAGTGGTAAATATCAGAAAACTTTAATAATTGATTCAAAAAAAGAATTGTCCTACCAACGTTACTTGCGGTTCTTCTCAGGTCTGAGGCAGCAACTTTTATACAATTTTGAATAAAATTATTTGACTTTGTCGTTGAGACGTCAAATTTCTATTATATTTCTATTATCATTATAGTATATATAATGATTATATATACTATAATGATAATATGTTTATTCGTATTCTTATTTCATTTCAAAGCGTGGCTTTGAGTTCTGCCACTTAATACACAATGCCTCAAATTCATTGGAAAGTGGGCAATGGAACGGAATGTCTTGGCACTAGGTTCCCAAAACTGCTCTACCTACTCTGCCATGTGCGGGATACAGCGTGAAGCTGAGCATGTTATTCCATTTCTCACGATTTTATATAAGTAAAATCATAATATACGAGTATGTACACAAACAGATGTAGATATTTTGTTATTAAAAAGTTTTGATGAATGTAAAGCGACTCCTGCGCATCGGATCAAAGGCGTGATTTATATATGGGCTTATCATAAAATATACCGCGCTAACGAATGTTATTTATAAACGTTTGAAAACATTTTATAGTACATAATTTCATATACCATCTATACTCAATACCAGAAGAATTTCAAGCCCAGGATTATATCAGTCTCGATCCGCTAACAAAAAAATTAAACAACGCCTAAGAAACAATTAAGAATGATAAATTAGTTCAGATGACGATAACATTTCGGTAGCTCAGCGATGTCATAAGTCGAGACTCGATTGTCAGTTCGTGTATTGATAAAAATGTGACCGTTGCAGATAGAAGGCGGTCATTTATTAAGTTCATTATGATTACTGCGGGCGATTCGTTACGATTTAACCGGTAGCTGACGATATTGGTTCTGTAGGGATAGCAAAAAAATGTTTTTATTATTTTTATAATTAGCATTCTATAAAAAACGTTTAAGGATTTAGCCTTTTCGGAGATATTTTGTGTTAAGAAGTGAATTTCGTTTAACTAATATAGATTCTTCGGGTTAAGGTCTTGTGAGTTTAAATTTGTATCGTATTAAAACAGCCACCCTCAAAAAAATATGTTGTAGTATTAGTTTATTTTTATAAATAATTAAAATGAAGCAAAATATGCCAATTATTCCATACTTGTCGGCTTAATTTCGTCTTAACAGTATGTAAGGGACGCCATAAAAATTTCTTGCATTTTCATTTGTTTTCATTATAGTAATTAATATCAATAGAAGTATAATAAAATTAATGTAAAAATATATACACCCATAGTGGAGTTGTCTTCTGTGCTTAAAGTGGGTCATTTATATGAAAATAGCTTCACACTGTTTCCCGCAAATGGCAGAGAAGGCAGATAACTTGAGAACCTAAAATTAAAACACTTCGATAAGTATCATTCTTTCCATCGAATTTGAGGCATTGCGTATTAGGTGGCGGAAATCAATGCTGCGCTTTGCCTTGTAACCAGAGCGAAGACGAAAATATTCAATATCTAATTTGAAAATAGTAAATATTTAACTTCTTCGACCAGGATTCGAAATCACAACCTGACGTTTACAGCCACTCGCTTGTCTATATATGAAATTGTGTATAACCATATAGGCAAAACCATTTTTTTTGCCAACCCTACATGTATATCAGATGGTCAGTCACAGCGATATGCTTTTGACAGCCGATGCTCAGATAGCATGACAGCGACGGATACCAGTACGTTAATGTAGATCGATACAGCCCTCGTTATATATTCAGTGGCTTTTATTTTAGTTTTTTTTATTATATGATTATTAAGACAGTTAATAGATGAGTGCAATCAATTAAATTGCATAATGAATTTTGCGCAAAGATGTACTGTTTAGATAAAAAATATATATATGAAGTAATTTCTACTAAGTTATAGACGCGTAGTAAACGGGTAATATGTTAATATTTTTTTTTTCTTTTGAACTCCACGTTGTAAACTGAGATAGCAGGGTAAGTATATGGAAACTTAGTGTTAAGACACTCCGTTTCGAAAGATACTTTCGTTCTCCAGTTTCTTTCGAATGTTATAAAAAAATATTCAACGAAATATTATTAATTTCACACTACATCCAGCATATAGTAGGATAGACACAGAGATTCTTATTTTAAAAATGTAGACTTTTCACTTTTCTATTAATTTTCGGTTGATATAAATTGTGCCCTGAGTGAAATATAAAGCGTATGTAAGTACAAAAAATATATATTTATGGTACCAATAGCTGGAAAGATGTAAATATATTTTTTTTATTCTTTTTTCTCAGCTTCACGCTGTAGCCCGCACGAGACAGGGTAGGCAGAGGGAACCTGGGAACCTAGTGTTAAGATACTCCGTTCCACTTCAGTTCTCTCATCGAATTTGAGGCATTGCGTGTTGAGTGGCGTAACTCAACGCCGCGCTTTGCCTCATTACCATAATTTGTTTTACAACACTTGGAAAAACAAAAGTAGATGAAAATTTAATATTAATTAACATATTTCATTATCATTTAACAAAATAACTTGTCAAATAACAATATTTTTTTCAGTTAACTTAAAAAGTAATAAATATTTAAAATTATCATTTTCACAAACATATTATTATGTAAATGATAAAAAAAACACAAAACGTAGAGTCATCAGACTCCATACTTAGCCTCATTGTTCCACTTCTCCAGTAGCCGCTTGCCACAAAGAAAATTATCGATAGAACGTCAATCAATCACCCCACGACATTCCTGTTACATATGACAAACATAAAATACATCTAAGTTTCATATTAAATGAACATTATGAGCTCTACGCCGCTACATTTAAGAGCTTAAATGAAATATAGCATATTTTCTATGGTTAAATGAAAAGCTGCGCGTGAGTCGATTGGATCACAATCAACGTTTGATTGACAGATAAAAGAAATCAATGTTTCTTTGTCCCGAGATCGATTATTCGGTACGTAATTGGATATCAATGTGCGTTGAAATAAAAATAATAATATTATAGTGTTATCGCTTCTGGAATCATTTAGCAATAATTAGTTCATACAAACCTTTGTATGAAATTTCATGGTTTTATATTGAGATTACTCTGTGTGTAGAGTCATTTGTATAAGAATTTAGTATTCGGACGATCTGTTTTCCATTTTCCGTCTGATTTTCAAGATTTTGTGCATATTGGTAGGTGAAACTCAACGCCGCATTATGACATTAATTTAAAAATATTGACAATATTCACGAGCAACGATGCTACCGACAGGACACCCACACTAACTGGTTAAACTTAAAACATCGGGAAGTGCTTTTTAATTTTTGCATCGGGGGTAGAAAAGAAATAAAATAACACATTGATATATTGCAATCTTATTTTATTAAAACAACAGTTACTAAGTACATCTGAAGTAGGCAATTTTTTATTTTTAACATAATCACTCAAAGTAAGATATTCGACCTCACGCGTGTAGTGTTTATTTTCTTACTTCTATTGTATCAGTAGGTAGCTATTTTAAATCTGAGCAAATATCTTGAATATCTTGAAAAAAAAAAATGTACCTAAAATAGAAATAGATTTTCTGTGTTTTTCTTACCTTTACTCTGGTTTTACTTCCATGATGTTAGTAGGGCCTGATGAAGCGTGTTGTGGCGCAGCGGCACAAGCGTGTGACTGTAAACGACAGGTTGTGGGTTCGATTCCCACTCGAGGAAATAAAATATTTCATATATCCTAATGAAATGTTCAATGTCTTCATTGCTTCGCTCTGGTAACACGGCAAAGCGTTCACTTTCGCTACTTAATACGCAATGCCTGAAAATCGGCGGAAAGTGGGGAACGGAAGTGGAACGGAGTGTCTTAACACTAGGTTCCCAAGTTCCCTATTCTGCTACATGCGGGATACAGCGTGAAGATGAGTATGATGGTAGGGACCATGCGCGGGATACGCCAGACAGACACTTTGGGAAGTTTGCGTAGTGGCGGAGCTCTACTCCGCGTTTTGCCTTGTTACCAGAGCCATAAAAATATTAAATATTTGTTATGAAATATTTAATATTTGTACGATTCTTTAGAATCAAACTCATAAAACCTGTAGACCTCCAATTGAATTGTAATTATTTGTATAGGCGTTTATATATGAAAATGTTATTATGTTATTGTTAAGGAATACGTATTGGTAACCAGTGACAGTAGACTGGACCTCTGTCGTTCAGACGTTATTGTATGTATCATCATGGCATAGTTATGAAATTTTATATAAATTTAAGTTTAAATTTAACTCGTAAAAAGGTGTATTTGTTGAATATTTTATTGCCCATACAAAATATAATTTGACAGGCTTTTTATTTTCACAATTTAGTTAAAGTTAGTTAGGCTAGAAACGTGCCTTCCAAATTTTGCGAAGTGTAGCTTACACTTCTTATGTGATAATATATTTTTTGATTAAAAACTTTTATACTAAACAAAAATATTTTGGTTAAAATAAAGATATTTTAACCTAGAAGTAATAATATAAAATAATTTAAACTAAAATCCTAAGTGTTCTTGAAGAAAACAACTCCTTTCCTCATTTTTATTCACGTTATATCCCGCACATTCACGTTATCTCCCGCTAGGATAGGTAGAGATACCTTGAGAACTTAGTGTTAAAACACTCCCAGTCGTTCCCATCAAGACACTTAGAAAACGTTCCACGTTTGATATATTGTACGTTTAGTGAACGGACGGTAGGACATACCTACTTTGCATTGTTACCATGGCGAAGAAAAAAAGTATTAAATAATTAATTTTCTCGACTGAAATTCGAATAGACAACCGTCGTGTTATCAGTCGCACAGTGCCATTGTGCCAACGGGCCTCAAATACAACATTTCAACAATTATTTCCACTAGTCATCTCTAGACGTAAAAGGTAAACAAAAAATATAAAATTTTTGTCTGAACAATCATTGAATAAGCTTTAAGCTATATACTAATCGTATTTACACACTTCACACTCGTAAAGATGGGTGGCGTGCTACTGTTTACCTTTCCTCTAGAATTTCACAGGCTTTTAAACTAAAATTAACCTTATCATCTCCAGTACAAGGTTCGATTCCTTTTGTATTTTGACGTAGAAACGTTCATTATGACATAAAAGGCTTTGTTTAGAGAAACAACATTTCTACAACGGCGTTTTTTAAGCCTCCGTAATATTATTTTGTTTGACTACTGGATGACGGTTGTCGAATCAATATTTGTTATTACATCGCTGTGGTTATAACTAAGTGATATTGATAAAGACTGCTACTTTGTTTTTTTTTATCATTTTTTAGTTTCACCCAATATCCTGGACATAGTGTTCAGACACTTTGATCTTAATTTTCTATTGAATTGAGAGCCAAGCAGCGAGGGGGCGATAAAAATTAAAAAAAAAAAAATTACCTCGAGTGGGAATCGAAGTTATAACCAGCCGTCTGTTCAGTGGCACGCTTCTACACCTGCGCCATGACACGTATTTTTAATATACATGTTAATATTATTATGAATAAAAATACCAACAACCAAAATCAATAATAATTTAAATTACCGCACTCTATAATAACATTAAAATAATTAATGTTGACATAGAATGACGAACGAGCAGACACAAAAAAAATTTTTTTACGGCCCGCACATGGCTGGGTATGCAAAAGCCAAAGTGTTAAGACACCCTACCAGTACCCATTGCCGACCGTCCGACTTAACCTTGAAAAGAGAAGGAAGTAAAAATATACAAGTGATTTTAGACTTGGTACTTCTACTACTTAAAAGTAAAAGTTAAACATATATTATAAGGCACAGCTTATTATTTTATTCAAAAATATTATCATTATAAGAGTGCGTGGGATTATGTGATGTTAATACTTGCTAAGGACGGTAATTATTTTATACATTTTCTGTAAGTGTATATTTTGAAAAGAGCAACTGTTGAGTTTGTTGCCGGCTCTTCTCTCATCCGCTTTGTCGATGGTAGCTTCCTCTGGGACTGCCACTAAAGACATTTCTATGTAACTTGACGATTCAAAAATGCTTGTAATGGCCTAATTGTATAAAGAATATTTTGATTTTAAATCAAATTCACAATAAATGGTGTTTACAGTCGCACGCTTGTACCACGACTTGTCGGAATTATTTTTGGTATCTAACCTACAACTAACTTTGAGTCCCCCAACTAAGCAATTATGGCGTCCCCATATCTCTACGGTAAAATTTTATCGATCTCTCGACACGTCGGCAGCTTTGATTAACTAAACTTGAACGAAAGATAACGCCGGTTTTGAAGACGGGGAAGTTGTACCGCCCCTTAATTGAGTGACTGAACACTTGCCGTTATCTTTTTTTAGGTTATCTCCAACGGTCTTCACGTGTTCAGTGTTCTGTATGAATTGGTTCCCAAATGAATTTAAAAGTTTTGATAAGATTTAAGATAAAATTTAAGTTTTTTTGTTAAATATGTTGAAAGTTTTGTTTTTGGAACTAAGTAGGTTACTTAGTAGGGAGATTTATATTTAAGCAGGTGTTTCTACACCTATTAGATAATAGGCTTATGTGTTCGATAAGAGGTGTGGTGCAATGGTTCAGCTTTTGACTATGAACGAGACGATTTAAGATAGATTTCTATTCGAGAGAGTGAAATAATTTCTTTTCCTCGCTCTGGCAGCCGGACAGTGTTGTTGAATTCTTTTTTTTTAAACATCATGCTATATCTCCCATATAGAAGAGAACACAGAAATAACTTGTTTTGTCAGGAACCTAGTGTTAAGACTTACGTTCTTCACATTTCATTAAATCCTGGAGGCGAGGCATTGTGTGTTGCGTAGCGGAACTCAACATCGACTTAGCCTAGTTACCTTGGCGGAGAAAAGAAGAGAAAAATATTTCATTTTTTCGAGGAGGGATCGAACTTAAAATCTGTCACATTTATAGACGCTCTCTTGTTACCCTGCATAGTTCAAAAACATAGATCCTAGGGACAGAAACAGGTGAAGGAGTCAGGAGTCAAACTAAGCTTCTATAAAACTTAGTTTGATTAATTATTAATATGGGAGTGATAACATGAACAGAACGAGGTACTTTTACATTGTATTTCCAAGTTTCTTCTATCTTGCCTACCATGTGAGGCCAACAACGTAAAGCTAAAAAATATATAAGAAAATAAATTTATATATTCAAAGGTATCAAGGTTTTTTGTAATACCACTATCTCTTGTCTCAGATGAGACAAAGACTTTTATTTACTACTACAATTTATAAAACCTACGCAAGTTTGTTAGATAAGTATACAAACATATTAAAGAACCAATAAGTAATCATGTTTTACCCAATATCCACAAGTCACCGATGATATTGGCCACAGCGATCTATGCTAAGGGCAGCTCATAAAATCTTTTAAAATCCAGTAATAAACCCTCTCACTTTGCACCCACCTTTACGCCTCAGTGTCGTTCATCATCGTCACAGATGATTGATAATACTTTTTCAAACGCTAGCTCTTCAATGGTTGCCTTGAATATACGTTTTAAACGAAAATCGACCTAATTTTGTGAGCTTTAATGTCTATAATGTCTTAAACGTACATACAGATAGCTTTTTGTGAATTTTAAAGGGATTTGAACCTTGTGTTTCGGAGTTAAAGTTTATTTTAGGATAAGGAGTAAATTTAAGTCGTTTATAGCATACTTTGCACACAATGTATGGTCTGGCCAAAGGTTTTTTCAGTGGATATAGAGCTGATGCTAATACCTCAGTCGTGATGAAGATAAATGTTTCAATGGTCGTCTTTTAATTGGAAAAGCTATGAATTTATAATTTTTCTGCCAAATCATATGTATGTATGTTTGGTTCTTTCATTTGGGTCTATCGTTTGTTGGGGAAATTAGGTGGTTAGGTTTTCCAAAATTGTAATTTATACTGTTTTTTTCTAATTGTATGCAAGGCCATGCAACGGGAACCTGGGAATCTAGGATTAAGGCACTTTGTTTCCATGTCCCCCTTCTTTCAGCCGAATTTTGGAAAGAGAGATAGACTATTTCTCATGGTAAACTTTATCGATAACGTTATTGAACTGGGAAGTAAATTATTTTCATTTTTTCGCTCTGGTAATAAGATAATTAAAAAAAATTAAATGTAAATTTGCAAAAATATTTTTGTTTAACGATTATCTATAAATTATATTATTAGTTTTTACTTCAAATATAAGCTGAGTTTACATACAACTCAATTACTGCAGAAGAAATTACTTTATTCACTCACTCACTCACTCACTCACTCAGCTTTACGATGTATCCCGCACATGGCAGGATAGGCAGAGGGAACTTGGGAACCAAGTGTTAGGACACTCCGTTTCACTTCCGTTCCCCACTTTTTACTACTTTCTACTTTATTCATAGCTTTATATTATGGATTTGATCGTATACATGGATGATATATGAGAAAAACATATTTTTGGGAACATCCGTTAGTGTCATAGAACCTAAAAGAACAAATTTCTAAATTTTCTATGTTTCATGTATATCTGTATATCAGTTTATTTGCACTAATCTCAAGAACAAGCTGATTCTGTCAAAAATAATACGATATAAATTTTTACTATTGTATTTTAGCAACCTTTCCTCAAGATTTTTTTTTTCTTTTCCTTTAATTGGTTTATAAATTAAAAAGGGTTGTATCAATACTAAGTAAGTTATATATGCTACAACATTCCTACAGTAGTAAATAACTAACTGTACAGTTTAAGCAGGCGAAGCCGTGAACGGGACGTGAGTTGATAAATATATCTTGAAGTAAGAGGAACGGGATTGACATTACTGTATTCTACACCTTCAGGCGTCGAGACGTTAATCTGTATGAATATTTCAGTCGATAGAATTGAGCAATGTTACCACTTTAAGTTTTAGACAATTTTAGTTCCCGTAAACGCGATATATTGTGGGTTTGATTCTCGCTCGGTGCAATAAATTATTTAATGTTTTTATAAAGAGCGTTGAAGAGCTATATCGAGCTCTTTCACTCAAGCAATACTCAGCTTCACGCTGTATCCCACATATGGCAGGGTGGGCCGAGGGAACTTGGGAATCTAATGTAAAGACACTCCATTCTCCACTTTCCGCCGAATTTGGGGCATTGCGTGTTGTGTGGCGGAATTCAACGCGTTGCGTTTTAGCAATGCCTTCCGAATTCGGCGTAAACTATTGAACGAAAGTACCTTAATGATGACGGAGTCTCTTAACACTAGGTTCCCAGATTCCCTCCACCTACCACACTATCGCAGCGGGAACCTATAATTAATATTATTATAAAACATTACACAAAATTTACTAATATAAAATACAAAACTTTCACAAATAAGTACATATTATAGTAATAGTTATTCATTAGGCTTAAGCGACGTGGGCGGTCTCAATACTAATTGAAGTGCAGCTCGGCTCTATGAAATATACTTATATATGCAAATCTAATATTTGCAATATCGTATAGACTATCTATCGTCGGTTTCTCTTTGATCTGTTTAATATTCTGTAGATGTCACCCTTGTATTAAAAATTCGATATAAATAGTATTGTATTGAAGTTTGCCGTGGCGCAGGAGCAGAACGCTCAGGTTGTGAGTTTGAACCACCTCGTAATCACATCTTGTTTATAGGAAATAATTTTCTTGTAAGAAATTATACTTGAGTTGGAATCGAACTCACAACCGTTGTGCTTTCAGACGCTGTGCCACTACGCCATGCCCTTATTATTTTTTAAATAAAAAAAACCAATACAACTTTGATTCACTTTGACATAATGCGGTTCATGAATATGTTATTCTAGACAAAGACTCAAAAGAAAGGCTCACGTCAAACATTTTTATACAATTAGCATAACTAAAAGGCCGACGCTCGTAAATTCACCAACCTGGCGGTAAATTATCAGACAAAAGAAGAAATCGCTAGAAAAATAGAATGGCCGACAGATCCTGAACAGGATTTTGATGAATTCAATTGTATATGGGGCAAAACATGGAACGCTGAGGTATGTCGCTCCCGGCCGCATCAAACTTCACGGGTGGGTGTGGGCAAAAATACTTGGCAGGCTTTTGTTATAGCCAACGTGAATGTATCTATAGAGGCAGGACAAATATTTTTTAACTCTTAGTTTCTTTAAGTTGAGTTACTCTTTTCGTGGTATTTCAAATATTTCTAATT
Organism: Eueides isabella; assembly: GCA_019049475.1. Taxonomy (NCBI): domain Eukaryota; kingdom Metazoa; phylum Arthropoda; class Insecta; order Lepidoptera; family Nymphalidae; genus Eueides; species Eueides isabella. The sequence continues at coordinate 701,212 of CM032392.1, forward strand.
TAACTAGAAAAGAGAACTACGGGACGATTTAGTATTAAGTTATTATTACGCAATGCAGAATCGGCGGAAAGTGGGAAATGAAAGTGGAACGGAGTGTCTTAACATTAGGTTCCCAAGTTCCCTCTGCCTACCCTGCCATTTGCGGGATACAGCGTGAAACTGAGTAAATAAAGATATAAGATATTTGTTCAGTGGTCAAGCAAAACACCATAATTTACTTTGTTACTTGAGGAAACGATGATAAATAGTTCTCCCTTCTGGGAAATGATTCCAGATCCACAATTGCAGTCAAACGCTGTCCCACTAAGCAACAACGGTCTCATATTAAAATTTAAGTAAATATGTAATAAATAGATAAAAAAAACTGCAAATTATGTCTGTTCGTGATCGAGATAAAGTCAAGAACACTTACAGATATTGAGTTTAATTAAAATCGATTGTTCCCTTACAGTGATTTCTATTGTGTTTGAAGAGGGCGTTGTCGTTGAATTTTCTTATTCTATACAAAATATGGCTAAATGATTTCATTTATATTTAAGAGAACTTGTGCTTTTGTTTGTCTGTTTATTATATGACATTGGTTAGTATAAAATGAAGTTGGATCCCAATACACGCAGAAATGGTGGAGCTGAGAACCAGTGATTTTTTTTTAGATTTACGCTGATTCCCGCATTTTCAGGGCAGTCAGAGAAAATATTGGACCTAGTATTAAGAAACTCTGTTCAGGTTCCCATACTTCGCCGAATTTGATGCATTGCGTGTTGAGTAGTGGAATTTGCATCTCTGGTTAGTCTTTTCTGAGATTAGCGCAGACAAACACATAAGCTGACTAATTAAAAAATATTATTTTGGGCCCTGTTACATTATTATCATCCCTGATAAGATATTTTAATGTATCTCCTATATACAGATACACAAATAAATATTTTTCAACTTTACATTTTAGCCACAAAATTAAATAAAAAACATATTTTTATCTACATTGTTATTTTTTAAAAGAAGAAATTGTTCATAATCACATGCTATTAAAATTAATATAAAAAAAAAGTTATTTCAACTTCTATATTTATCGTTTCTTTTAAAAAATATTCCATAAAAAGATTAAAATTAATAAGTAATACTTTTTATCTTTTGTTTTCTTTTATCTAACGAAAAGGCTTATCTAGCTTAAAAAATACTTTTGAACAAAGATATTCTTTTGTGTAAAACCTCATAGTTTGTGTAGTTCACACCTATTGTTATTGATAAGAGAAGGTAAGCCTCATTCATAATTATCAAATAGAGAGTTAAAAAAAATTTCGTTTTTTGTTCCATTATAATTTTTATAATAATGGCTTTAAATATTAATCACATACTTTAACAACTAAAAACAAGTTTAGAAGCCAGTAGTCCACAGGAGCGTGCGACTGTAAAGATGATAAAAAAGATGATAGGTTGTGGGTTTGATTTTCATTCTAGAATTATTATTATTTTTTTGGAAGACAAAGCGTGTGACTGTAAACGACAGGTTGTGGGTTCGATCCCCACTCGAGGAAATGAAATGTTTAATATTTTCAATTCAAATATTCAATGTTTTCATTTCTTTGCTTTGGAATCAAGGCAAAGCACGGCGTTGAGTTCTGCCACTCAACACACAATGCTTTAAATTCGGCGGAAAGTGGCGAACGGAAGTGGAACGGAGTGTCTTAACACTAGGTTCCCAAGTTCTCTCTGTCTACCCTGTCATGTGCAGAATACATGATTATTACATTTTAGACAATTGTGACAAAAAGTTACAAATACGTAAGATAGTTTATGAACAATAAAATCGCTAGAAAATCTCTTGAAAGTCATCGTCTGAACCTTAAAGGTTTGGACCTTCACAAGGATTCCCTCTGCGGAGACATCCAGTGATTTTAGAGATGATAAATTTTGTATGAGGTTGAATAAAGTTTTTTTAAATATAAGATATATTTTATATTATAATTAAATATTTAAAGTTTTTATTTCGACGAAATTGAGAAACCTAGAAGAGTCTTAATAGGAACCTATTAAAATATGCCATGTGATTCCGGTTTAGAATAGAAACACCCTGGTACTGGTGGTGTCGTAAGAGGCGACTAAAGTACGTGTGGGAGAGTCACGTTGTCAGCAATGGCAACACGCATGGTCAGACTCGACCGGATTGTTACCACGCCCGTCATTTAAAACCGGCGTTAAAGTAGTGGCTTCGGCCAGTGCGTTCCGCATTGGGTAATGCCGGGCCCCGGTGTCCATCCATTTTAAACGCCGGCAACACTCCTGTAGCTCTTCTGGAGTGACACGTCACTTACCATCAGATGACCCGTACGCTCGTTTGCCATGTCTCGTCCATAAAAAAAAGAACGTGAAATGGAAATGCTCCATTCCCTTAGGTTCACTCCGTTACACTAGGCTCCTTTGATCCCTCCGCCTAACCGCATACTGTTCACGCGTTGTACACAAAAACTACGAAAATTAACAACTTTTTATTATAATTCGAGCTATATTTAAAGGAAGATAAAAAAAAGTATGGAAGTTCCATTCATAACTCGACGCCCACCCAGGATGTATAAACAAGAAAATGGTTCAGGTAGAGCAATTTGTTAGGCGCCATTAGAAAAAATCGCCGGCGCCGAAATATATGGTATATTAATTTATTGAAATTAACCATCATTTAACAATATGACTCTCAATTTGGCAGACACTAAATAATTTCTTGAAGTAGTGAAAGAAAATAAGAATATTTAGAAATAAAAGAAATAAGATCTGCTTTTTTTTTTGATTATTATTTTAAAATTAACAATCAAAAGCATTTTGCTTTTTATATGTTGTATATATACACGTAGGCACAGACACATATACACACACACTCTCACACACACACACACACACACACACAAATAAACATGACACACACACGCTCAAGGCGCCTATAAATATGGCATAGTTATTTTTAACTTATTTTATTAAAGTAATAATTGTAAGACACACGGCAAGTCAGTTAATAAAATGAGCGTGTCATCGTTCCCATTTCGAAGAGATGTAATATTTAATATTTTCAAATGAAATTTAATATATTTTCATTTCTTGGCTCGCGGTAAAGCGCGGTGTTGAGTTACGCCACTCAACATGCAAAGCCTCAAATTCGGAAACTGAGGAACTCATCGGAATGTCCTAACACTGGGTTCCCAAGTTACCTCTGCCTACCCAATCATGTGCTGGATACAGTGTAATTCTTAGAATATATCTTGAGTTGGCTTTAGTACTTTTCTGGAGAGCACGACCTTTAGCGCTGTACAGCGATTGGCTGCAAATGTGACGTGAAAAATAATTCTCCAGATTTGGTATCCTAATCTACCTATCATACCATGAGAATTATATCACCACGACTGGCCTCAATATGGATAAAATAACAAAAAATAAATAAAAATTGCCCTTTCTAGTTAAAACTACCTTCCATTACGACTGCAGACGTTAACTCAGCTCAGTTTGTAAATGTCAGCGTGATTGTCTGTCGGTTATTTCGGCAAATTATACGTTATTTGGTTTAAGCCGAACTGAATTGGCGCCTTCCTACGTTATTGAAGGGTAGGGCACCGTGACGGAGCAGGGACGGATTTGGGCTGTAAATTATTTTCATATATTAATATTATTTTATTATTTAAGGCTTTAGATCTGTCGTGTCGCTTGGCGTCTAAATTTGAATGTGACAGATTGTTAATTTGATTTTTGAGGAAATCAAATATTTAATATTTTGATATTCTTGTCTCTGCTCACAAATCTCACCGTCAAATTTCGCCACTCAACACGTCAAGTCTTAAATATCCGCCATATTTAAGAAAAACAAAAAATAGGGAACAGAAATGTCTTAAAACTAGGTTCCCAGATTTTGTCTGACTACACTGCTATGTGCTAACAGCGTGAAGAAGAAAAAAACGAAGTGGAGACTTTATTTTTATTGGATCTCTTTTTTTAATGTATTTTATAATTGTGTACAATTACCTCTTTTAAACAGGTCAATTCATGTTCTCCATACAACATGACATTGTTTAAGTGAATTGTGCTCAGTTTTCATACTCGAAAAATTTGCAGTTTTATAAAGAATAAATATATAAATCTATACTTATAATAAATTTATAACTGATTACTGTATGTACATGGAATATGTTTGCTTAAAAAAATAAGTGTTTTTATATTCGTCCGTTTATCTGTGCGCTTTTACGCTTATACGCGCTAATCTCAGAAACAGCTAACCAGATTTATAAGAATTTTTCACCATTTTAGTTTGGCGATCATCCCTCAAAATCTTGTGTTTATTTTTTTCAATATGTTAGAAAAAAAGTCAATTTAAAATATTTTGGATACATTTTTTTTAATAATTTAGCTAGAATTATAGTTTTATATATAAATATTCACCTAAAAGTGTTATAAGTTATAAGTATATAGTCCTATATTATTATTAGATTACGAAGGTAATGGAGTTGTGCTAGTCGCTCGCTAGTACATAATAAATTCAAATAATTTGTAGTGCTGTTTTCTTATTTAAATGGTTTAAATATACTATTAAAATTTTGTATTAAAATTTTAATTTTATAGTGTAGATTTTGTAATTCTTTTTATATTTTAATCATTTTTGAAGTTTCACTAAATGATGTGTAACTTGTAGACCCATTGGTATGATAAGCTTTTTTGTGGACTATACCTACTGTACTTTTATTACAACTTGATTACCAATTGATTGAATATTTGTCAAAACAATTGTGGATTTCTGGACTTAGAACTTTAAATGTATTCATATTTATTTAGTAAAAATCTTTAATAAAAAAAAATCCATTCTAATAAATTCCAAATTCGTCCCCGGACTCTACCGTAGTATAATAACTGGCATTACTCGATTAGAGCGCATGTATTTTTACTAAGAGCTCGGACCGAAGTTAATGATCCTCACTTAGAACTGATTTGCGGTGAATTATAACTTTGATAAATATAGAGTTCGTATGTCTATTTTAAGCCGCAATAGATATTAAATAGTTAATTTGAGGCCTATCGTGGTACAATGGTACAAGATTGTTTTTATTTCTTTGCTTTGGTAAGATGACGTAGCGCGGCGTTGATTTACGTTGATGTAATTATTGCCTCAAATACGAGTTAAGTTAAGTTTCCTGTGCCTATCTTGCAACATTAGAGATACAGTGTGAACCAAAATTACAACCCCAAAATATATAGTTACTTATTACTTGCAATGTGTTTTTTGTTTATTGGTATAATAATTTATTTCCGAAAGTATAAAACTAATGTATATATGTATATAAGTAATTTTGTTACATTAAATTATACTTATTTGTTGATGTAATGAAAGTTAAATTATAGCAATTTTAAAAAAGAAATCGTCACGTAGTGATACCTTGCGTGTTTATGTAAGTTAAAAAATGACTTATAAAAAAGTATTTTAATGATAACAAATATAATAAAGAACATATAAATTTTATAACATAAATTAAGGCCAGGCGTGGCACGGACGCAAGGTTGCAGGTTCGATCCTTATCCGAAGAAAAATATGAGTTATATTTTTCTTCGGATAAGGATCGAACCTGCAACTTCGCTCTTCTTTCTCGTGGAGTCTCTTAAAACTAGTTACCCAAGTTCCCTCTATCTACCCTGCTTCTTGTGAGACACAGCAACAAGCTTATTAAATAAATTTAATTACATTCTTAACACAACTTAAATTAAAATAAATTACAATCTCAACTCGGAAAAATGGCAATTTCGCCGACAACATAACAACGGCCATCTAAAATTAAAAGAGCTTAAGAGCGCGAGAGCGGCTTAAAAAACGCTCAAATCAGGTCTTTAATTCAGAAGTTATTGTGCTATAGACAGACAAACAGATAAAACTAACATATATCACCCTTTTTTTTGCAGCTTCACGTTGTATCCAGTACATAGCAGGGTAGGCAGAGGGAACTTAGGAACTTAGTAATAGGAAATTTCATTCCGTTCCCCACTTTCCGCACAATTTGAGGCAGAGATCGCTGATAGCGTAAAGTCCGCCTGCTGTACATTTTTATAATTTGTTATTTAAATCAAAAATATGAAATATTTAATTTCCTAGAATCAGGATTGAACCGACAACTACTTCTACAGTCACAAGGTGCCCCTGCGCCACGACTGGTCTCAAGCATTCAAATTCAGTAATAATAATAACAATATTTTTTTTTTTTATTTTAATTATTGCGATCTGTCATTTGAGACATTCAGAAATTGGTTCGTATGTTTGCATGACTTGTACAAGTTCAACCTTTTGAACTCCTTTCCTTTTGCCCTTATTCTTCCTTTCCTTTTGCCCTTAGTCTTGGGGAAGAAGAGAATGGAGGATTTTTTTCTTAAGCCTTCTAGGTGCTGTTATTGGGTTCATCAGGTTTATAGCCAGTGGATTGGGATGATTAGATATTTCGGTCTCTGTATGTCTGTATTATATCTGAGTTTTCTTCTTGGACCAATTTTATGCCAAGCTTAAAATGGAGTCTGTTGTACGTGACCTACCAGGTGCCCCATTTATCATTCTTAGCATTTTTGATTGAAACCTTTGCAGTTTCTCAATATTTGATTTTGCCGCAGTTCCCTCCAGTAACAACACCTTCTCTGAGGTCGGCTGTGTAAAGCAGGTAGAGTACTGAGCCCATAACGCTTCCCTGGGGAACTCCTGCTTGGATCAGATAGAGGGACGTAGTTTCAATTCCCTGTTTGATGTAGAAGTGTCTGATGTGTAGATATGATCTGATGAAGTTGTAGTAATTTATGGGCAGGTTCTTTTTAATTTTAAACAGCAGTCTTTTGTGCCATTCCCGATCAAATGCCTGGGATATGTCTAAGAAAGATGCAGAACTGTATTGGTTTGACTCAAATGCATTATGGATATTTTTAACCAATCTGTGTACCTGCTCATTGGGTTCATGTCCCTGACTAAAGCCAAACTGGCAGTAGATTATTATCATAGACATGTAGTATAAATAAATATTATAATGACTTTTATTTTACAAATGGTTTAATGGCAAGGTCTCCGTAGTACCTAACTACCACATTTTAGGTGAATTTTAGGGGTCATATGAAGGTCATTTTTTTAGATTCTGCGCCGTATTCACATTTACTTTATTTTCTCCAGTGGATTCCAACCAAGAACTTCTGGTGTTACAATCGCATCTACCTTTGTACCCCTGCGTGCCTATATTTTGCCAAATCAAGGAAAAATAATCATTTATTTTTAAATTATTATAGACACTTAGTAATTTCTTTAATTCATATTGGTTGACGTACAAGTTTTTAATCTTAAATAAATTATAAAATCATAATTTAAATTTTAAAATTAAAATTAATGTAAGTAATTATTTGGTATTTAGATTAGGTTGGTCCTTAAGTATCTAATACTGTTGTTAAGTACCTACCTGCTCTATGTAAAGAAATTATCCCACGCTAGATTTGAACTTGTTAACTTTTTTCTTTAATTTCCTTAATTGAATAACGTTAAAAAATACACATTATAATTATAATACTTTTTAATTTGTTCATTTATATAAATACATCAATCAAGCACTGTAGAAACTTTTATGAGAGTAATCGATCGACACCTTGTGAAAGTTTCAACAACCTACTTTTGTAGAATAAATTATTTTAAAACTGCATAATGGAATTTTATATTTTATATTTTTTTTAGCTTCGCACTGTATCCCGCTGCACTTTGCCTCGTTACCAGAACAAAAAAATTAAACCTATAAATATTCCCGCCATAAACGATACCTCAAAGGGATGGGATTCAAATCCACTAATATCACGTTTACAATGCCATTCCGCTACGAGGACCCTATGATGTCGTGCAAATTTGTTTTTCTCGGTTTTTTTGTTGTTTCGTTAATGTAGGCTTTTCCTTATTGAAAAATAAAATCTATCAGTGATAATGGTATTTATTGTTTTAAATAAATAAAGCAGATTTTCGCTTTTCCGCCTATACTAGCGTAGGCAGCGATGAGAAGCATTCCACGCCATTGTCGGTTGAATTGCGGAACTCAACACCGAGTACGAAGATATGAAATAAATTTTAATATGAATAAGTTACCATTTCCTCGAGTTGGTATCGAACCTACAACCATCACTGTTGAACGCCGCTTTACTGCGCCACGATCGTCTCTATTTACATTTTTTTCCAATTAATTAAGAAAACCACAAAATTAAAAGTAGACACATATTATAAAATTTTATCTAAACATTTAATCACAAAATAAAACTGTAAAATGTTACAAAATTTAATAATCAAATATATTAAAATTAGATAGATATCAAATAATAAATTATTTCACACAATTTAGAATGTTAATTTGTGTGTAATTAATTTATTTAGCATTGCAATGCAGGCGGCCATGTTGTAGGCGTGGTGAAAGTCCCGCCTCTAACGAACACGTTCTCATTCAATTTAGCGCGATATGATAATACATTTTATATTTATATTTAAATTTAGAATGTAATATTGTTTAATAATATAAATATATATTATTATTAGATTTTCTTATTAATAATTGAGACGTATTGAAATAAATAATAATTCAATTTTTAATTCGAATTTCAAAATGAATAATTATTAATAACATTTTTTTAATTGTTAATTTTAATAAACCATTATGTGTTTATAAATATATATACTTTTAATAATAAAATAATAATAAATTATATAATTTAACATCTTAACTTAAATACTTATATCTTCAATTCTGTAGAAAAATGTCTAATATTTATTAATTATAATAAAAACAAAATTATATATTTAAGTTATTTATTCATGTATATATATAATAATAATAATTTACAATTATTGTTATTATTACCAAGTAAACAATGCAACAGCCTGCAGTCGGCCATTTTGGAGGCGTGGCTCTAACTCCGCCTTAACACGTGTTCGAAGTATCTTTATAGATTACTATCAAATTATCATAAATTATTATATGTTGGCCAGCACTGGTCTGATTGAAAATGTGACGGTAGTAGATTCAATTCCCATTCAAGAGTATATTATAATATTTACCTACTCACTCAGCTTCACGATGTATCCTGCACATGGCAGGGTAGGCAGAGGGAACTTGGGAACCTAGTGTTAAGACACTCAGTTTCACTCTCGTTCCCCACTTTTCGATGAATTTGAAGCATTGCGTGTTGAGTGGGAGAACTCAACGCCACGTTTTTGCCTTGTACCAGAGCGAAAAAAATAAAAAATTAAATATTTAAATTGAAAATATTAAAGATTTTATTCCCTCGAGTGGGGATCGAATCCACAACTATGGGTAACAGCTTTGCGTGTTACAATGTGAAGCTGAGAATTATAATTACTCTGCTTTGACAGAGATCCGCCATTCGACACGCAATGGAAACTCTGTGACTTAACACAAGGTTCCTTTTGCCAACCTCATTATGTGGCAATAGCTAGAATCTATTTTTTGCATATTTATGATTAAACTTTTCGTACTTTTGTGTAGGTAGGTACCTTGTGGTAAATTGAGCTTAATTTTTGGATTAATCTTAATTTACCAATAGGTACAAAAAATACGAAAAGCTTGAAATTTGGATTATTTCAGTTGTACTCGGCCATTCATTACGAAATGACTCTAGAAAAATAAAATAAAATTAAACATTACCTTTCAAATCCTTCTTAAAATTGCTTCCATAAAATTTTAAGCTTTTTATTATCAGAAATACTTGTATTAATTAAGTCCGATTTATTGCTGGCTTCGTTTATTGAACGCCAAAATAATAAATGTTCTTGACAACTTTCATAAAATATCGCGTAATTCAAGGGAGTGTTGTGGTAGGTATTAATTAAGATATTTATGAATTTAAAATTGTTGGCCTCAATCTTGACGCTGTGGTACACGTGTGTGATTGAAAAAACGACATGGTGTTGCTTCGATTCCCGCTTGAGGAAATTCTATGTAAGTATATTGAAAATAATATATTTACTCGCTCTTGAGGCAAAGCACGGTGTTGAGTAATGAAAATAAAGCGTCTTAACACTAGGTTCCTAGGTTCCCTCTGCCTACCCTGCTATTGGTGGGATAAGTTGATAAGTTTTTAATGTTTTTCATTCATAGATTCACTGAATAATAAGCTTGTAATAATAAAAAAAATGCTACATAATATACCTAAATATTGAAAAAACAATAATACTTACAATATTTGTCAGGACCAGCTAAGTTTAAACTTATCTTCTTCTTCTTCTTCTTAGCTTCACGCTGTATCCCGCACGAGGCGGGGTAGGCAGAGGAAACCCGGGAGCCTAGTGTTAATACACTCCGTTCCACTTCCATTCTCCACTTTCCGCCGAATTTGAGGCATTGCGTGTTGAGTGGCGGAACTCAACGCCGTTTAAACTTATCTATAACTAATATTAATCAAAGGACATGTATTCAATGCTTACTTAGAGAGATAGCATACTTTTATATAACTGCTTTGACAGACTAACTGCGACGTTAAGTTACGAAATTGAACATGCAGTCTTAAATAACGTTTGTGTCTACCTAAAACAAGATGCGGTATTTTGAAAGGTATAAAATTAATTTTAATTGTGGCAATAAAATTTTAATATCCATATATTATGTAGATATATACATGTATATTAATTTTTATATTTATCTAAATTACGTTTGTTAATGTATATTCAAAAATATATTTTGTTGGTCGTGAATACAAATGTTTTTTTGAGATTTTATTTTATTTCAATGTATTTCTATGAATTCATTCAATTATTTAAAATTATATTGACTGTTGTCTGTTTAGAAAGGGAAGCGAAAAATGTGGGAACGAAGTGACTTAACACAAGGTTCCGTACGTCTAGTTTTTTTTATATTTATAACAATAAATTTATAATAAAAAAAATCGGTTCCGTATAATACTAAATATTCAAAATTAATCTAGTTAAAGTAGTTGCAAAAAAATTAACCAAATTAATTGTAATTATAACGCAACATTTTTATTTTAACGACGAACAAAGTTGACAAACTTTAATTTGCTACTTGACATACCTCTTTCGCCTCGTCCATTGTCATTAACCTCTCCACACATACGCCCTCCAGTGGGACCTCATGCTTTTTATGTAACCTTCCTCCAGTATCGTAGATACTGTATTTTCGAAGGTCAACCTAGGGCTTCTCCCACGTCCCTTTACCACTCACTTTTACTTCATAAATCTTTTTTCTCATTCTTTTTTATCATGCATTTGCTGGACGTGTCCAAACCATCTGAATACGTTCTTCTTTATCTTACCGTGACATCCACCTCTACAATCGCAAGATAAATGGTCTTGAGAAACAGACAGATGGACAACAAAATGATCCTAAGAGTTGTTTAAATTTTAATGTACGGAACCCTAAGAACGGCGAAAACAAGCTTGTTTATATGCATATGATAAGCATCTGACTTTGCCCGGTGCATGCGATCGATATGGGTACAATTATAGTATTGTAAATATACAGGCAGTTACTTACGATATTGACATTTACCATTTTTATATTTAAAGTAGTTGTGTTATTTCTTGGAAAGATATGTCGTTAGATTGTGGCAATTAATGTATTTCTTTGTATAGTAAAAAGAAGGAAGAAAAAGATATGAATCGGTCAAGTTAGAGTTGGGCTCGTGAACGAATTGTTCCGTATCAATATATTAAAAAGACAAAAAAACTTCAATTTCATTTTTGTGTTCGGAAGCCCTCTTAATTATTCATTTTTTCCTTTTTTTTTCAGTATGTATTGTTATAACAGCGACCGGAAGCAAAAATATATCTAGATCATCTGTGAAAATTTTAACGATCTAACTATTTCAGTTCCTAAGATACAGGTCTCATGACAGACAGATATTAGAGACTTGCTAATAGGCAATACCGATTTACCCTTTGGATACGGAATCCTAAAAGTCCTCTGATTATAGACTTTGTTTTTTGTTAGATTTCAACCGGATGAATAATTGTTTTGACAATGCACGGCGTTGAGCGCCACAACTCAACACACAAAAATTATTACACGCTAACATTGTCTGTCATTTAACATTAAGTGGTCTATCTCTACTATAAACGTGACCAAGTGTAAAATAACTCATAAAATTAGCAATTACCAAATCAAAGAATTGAACCCACAACCACTTTAAATCACCAAACAGAAATCATTAACCTTCAAAACAAAAAGTGAAACAAAAAACCGCTCAGAGCGCTTTTTAAAATCCGCTTTCGGCATCTTTTGATGTGCCGGTGTTTACATTTAGCTAACTGAGAAACAAGTCATTTCACCGGCAAATGCCTTTGATGTAGCCGCTCTTTGCCCGCCCCCTTGAATTATTGCCGACGTCTCGAGCTGACGAGACCCGGCCGCCGTGTTACGCTGAATTTCTATCGTTATTCGAGTAAATAACTTATTATAAGCATAACTATTAGTCTTAGTGTGTATTTTTTGTTATTTTCAATAGAGGGACTTCGCTTCGTTTCGATCATGTTCGCTTCGCTCGCTGTCATAAAAAATCAAAGCTCTTTATAGAGTAATTGCTCATTCAAAAGTGGTATGTTGGAGGGTTTTTGTGGTGTACGGCCACAAGTGGGTTCGACCCTCACTAGAGAAAATGAAATATTAAATATTTTCATTTCTACGCTCTGGTGACAAGGCAAAGCCCAACGTTCGGTCAGTGAACACACAATGCTTTAAATTCAGCGGAAAATGAGACTGTGTAAACACTAGGTTCACCAGTTCCCTCTGCCTATACGACCATGTGCGGGATACAGCGTCAAGCTAACAAAAATCTCTGCCTATACGACCATGTGCGGGATACAGCGTGAAGCTAACAAAAATATATATAAAATTGACAAAACATTAATAACACGTTTTGTTGGCACTAGCTAATATTAGTAAACAAATTTTGTTACAAAATGTAAGTAATTATTTATTTCAATTGGGAATCGAACTAACAACCGTTGCGTGGAACCGCTAAGCTATGGCGGCCTATACATTAATGAGTATACGAAATCTATCAATTAAACGGCGCCCACTTCAAAGTAAAGATGAGTGATGACGGATGCTGTTTCATCTCGCGTGATTTAAGATGCCGAAAACCAATAGTTATTTTAGTTGAAAATTTTCGGTTACACCAAAGAAATAATTGGCAAGAAATTACTTTGAAATTGATGGTTTGCTTGGATTTTTTGTTGTTTAGCAATCGTTTTTTTTTTTGCTTATTTTAGCTGAATTTGATGTTAATTTGGCGATTGTGTGTAATTATTTTCAATCTGCGTTAAGTCTTTGGGTGGTGGTGGTTATTATACTAACTTATTTATTTTGGCCGTAAATGTGAATTATAGGTATTTTATAGAAAAGAAACCATTACAAACTTAAATTTATAGTTCAGTTCGTACAAAATGAGTGCATACATCCGTAAACTTAAGTTTGTCAATTTGTTTCGCCGCCTCTTTAAATCCTATAGGGTTTATATTATTATATAATTACGAAATTTGGTAAAAAGTGTAAAACTATAAGCTGGTTATTGTAGCTTATTTCATTTTATAAGTGCATCAAAAGTAACTAATTTTTGTTGGTCTGAAATTCGTACAGAACCCTCGGTGATCGAGTCCGATTCGTACTTGACCACTGTTTTTCGAAGAAACACGTTAAGTTTGAAAAATTAAACTATCTTACTAACAGTTCATGAGATACAGCCTGGTGACAGACAGATTATGTGAGTCAGAGGGTTCAGTGTCATTGACAGAACCCTATAAAATATGTCCATATTTTTTAATGTCTGAGAATAGCATGTAAATAAAATAATCACCTTCGTACCTTAATCACGCATTAATCATTTGTGATAAGAATAAATTATTACATCTGTAGTTATCTCTCGACTTCACCGAGAAGGATATCAACGTAATTAATCTAAATAGCACATACAATTTAAAAAGTAGATATAATTTTATGAAGAGAACCTTTTTTATCGACATGTGAAATAAATTTTAAAATTAAATCGTCATACTTACCGACGCCATCTTGAAAAACAAATGTCACATTTTCTGTCATCTTGGATCTACACGGCGTGTTTAGTTAAATTATGGAGTGACGTTTTGTTTTTGCTTCACGCTGTATCACGCACATGGCAGGGTAAGCAAACTTAACTTAGGAACCTAGTTTTAAGACACTCCGTTTAGTTCCCCACTTTCTAGTGATAAGGCAAAGCGCGGCGTTGAGTTTCACAACTCAACGCCACGCTTTGTCTTATCACCAGAGCGAAGAAATGAAAACATTTTTATATTTCTTTCTATATTTAATGTACAGAAATACAATTAAAAAAAACGAACAAGAAGGTACTTTGACGTGTTATAGAACTACTGTATAAATATATCATGTACAATCTCCTAACTATACATATAATGGCCATAAAAAAAATAAAACACTGCCGACGCCACGATTCAACGAGTCATTCAGATTCATCTTATCCGTGACACAAGTTAATGGGATGGTAAGGATGATGTTCTTTTGGAAGCTAAGCTAAGATATATTATATCATTTTTAAGCCTTACGCCGTGTCCCGAATATGGCAGGATAGAAAGAGGGGATTGGAGGGATGGGAACTTAATGTTGAAATAGTGCGTTCCCATAAAGATACTTCTGTTCCCCACCCAACACACAATGTCTCAAATTTGGTGGAAAGTAGGGAACAGTAGATTTAAATAAGATTATTAATATTTCACATCCAGAAAAAAAAAATGACTATGCATTTCTATGAAATAAAGTGACATTTGCCGTTTACAAGCATCGAAGAGGTTAGAAATTTAAAAAAAAAAAACGTTTTATTGAACGAAAAATTTAAAAGAAAGCAAATTTAATTTAAGCCCAAGAGCTATTCAAAATTATAATAAAGTAACATCAATGCTATAGGCACATCAAGGCAATATACTCAAACACATCAGATCAAGATGAAAGCTATACTTGGCGTAAAGAGACACTGTGTGATTTCGGCTTAGAATACGATCACCCTGGTACTGATGATGTCGTAAGGTAACTAAAGTATATGCGGGAGAGTAACTCTGTCAACAATGGCAACACGCATTAGCAAACTCGGCATTTTAAAGGCCAGCAACGCTTTTGTACCTTCTCTGGCGTTACTCGAGCCCTGGGTGACGGTGATCACTTACCATAAGGTGACCCGTTTGCCGTCTTTTCCATAAAAAAAAAAAACTGTATGTATGTTGTAAATCCAATTCTTAGATAAGGCAAATGATTACATTAATATTAGTAAAATTTACCCGCTCTAACGAGACAAATATACTTCCATAAATAACTAAATCACTCGACTTAGAATTAGGAGGAAAGTGGAGTAAGACATTCCATTTTTTTTTTAGCTTCACGCTGTATCTCCCACGAGGCAGACTTCCATTCCCCACTTTCCGCCGAATTTGAGACATTGCGTGTTGAGTGGCGGAACTCAACGCCGCGCCTTGATATTTAAATTGAAAATATTAAATATTTCATTTCCTCGACTGGGGATCGAACCCAGAACTTGTCGGTAACAGTCACACGCTTGTGTCGCTGCGCCACGACAGGCCTCAATCAACACTCCACTTTCCTGAAAAAATAAAATAGTACAAGTTTCAAAACTAAGATCAGAGCTGTTTTAGCTCGGCTTTCCCAAGTCCGGTGATGCTGTAGAGGTCTACAGGGCCAACATATATAAATAGGTTACAAGATTCCGTTTGCCTTTCCTGCTATTTCCAGGATATAGCGTGAAGCTAAAAAAAAATATAATATTGTTCACTAATTCTATTCTTCTTCTAACTATTCTTTAAGTCACTACCAGAGAAGAGAAGAAGGGATGTTATAACTTTGACGTTTCTGTCTATCTGTGACACCATACCCCTAAATGAATTATTTTTTTCGTCGAAAACATTGTTCATCGCGGTAGTTCTTTGCTGTGATCTATAGAAATTGGATCATTAGTTTATGGGCTACAAGCATTTTGCCGGGATGAGGTAATGATATTTTGGGTCGAAGTATTTTTATTATAAGATTTTTTTTCTTTGATACTTTTTACTGGTTAAGTTCATATAAGAATCTACTGCTTATACTCACAGATCTTTGTCTCGTGCCACTTGCAGCCGAATTTGAAGCATTGTGTATGCTTCAAATTAGGCTGCAAGTGGGTAACGGAATTAGTTTAATGGGAACTTGTCTTAACATTAGGTTCCCAAGTTCCCTCTGCCTACCCTATTATGTGTGGGATACAGCATGAAACCGAAAAAAGCTGAAACTTAGACCATAGACTACACCGGGTATATAAGGACACTTCAAACTGCCCTCATCATCTTTCACCGTCGACTACCACCGAGGAATCATCGCTAACGTTACTCTGTCCAATTATTGACTTTATTTTTGAATTGTAATTAGACTGAAACACAATTCTCTTACCAATTATTTCTTAATTATAGTTTCCTGTAATAATAATCATTTAAAATCCTTGTATTGCTATTTCTCATTCCTTACTTTTAATTAATATTAGCTGTAGTTTCTTAGAAGATATATATACTTATTCACGTATAGATATATCGTCATATCTCTGTTCCATGTCAAGTGACGGTGTAAACATCGCGTCGATGAAGATCAAAGTGAATGCAATTAGGCAACGCGATCTGCCTTCAAAGCCGCGACTAATTTCTTTTGGGAGCGACGTATCGCGTCAAACCCTTTTAGAGGCGAACTGTTTGAGATGGCCGGCCTGCCACCCGCGGAGCAGGGCTGTCTCTGGTAGGTGAATAATTCTAGTTTTTGGCAGAGG
Organism: Eueides isabella; assembly: GCA_019049475.1. Lineage (NCBI taxonomy): Eukaryota > Metazoa > Arthropoda > Insecta > Lepidoptera > Nymphalidae > Eueides > Eueides isabella. The sequence continues at coordinate 718,048 of CM032392.1, forward strand.
GAACCTGGGAACCTAGTATCAAGATACTATGTTTCCATTATGATATATCCAAAATGAAAATGTTAAGTATTGCATTTCGTTGTATGTGATTGTCAGAGAATTGTAATACAAAAATAGGATTATTTTTTTATAAATATAGAAAATAAAATAAAAATATTTTAATAGAATGTTAAAAAGAAATTATAAATTAAATTATTAATTACTTATTTTATTTTCAAAACGTATTATTTGAACGTTGCAAGATTTAAATTTCATACAAACGGACAGCCCTACAAGGTGTCAGACATAAGATAGCTAATTGCAAAGCGACCGCCGACAATGCCGTGCCGCCACTGGGAATTTAATCACCCGTCCTAACTGATGCGATAGAAAAAAACGTCAATCAAAATACTTTTGTACTTAGCGTATTTTAATAGAATTGAGATAGACATTCCAGGAAGTAAGGAAGAAATGCTAAGTTATCCTGTAAGGTTCCTTACGTCAATAGAAAAACGGAACCAGGATTTGATGTTATCCTGTGTAAAATTATTGTTGATTTACTATTTATTCTTGTTGAGGCCTGTCGTAGAGCATATGATAGGATAGGTTGTGGGTTTGATTCCCGAGGAAATGAAATGTTTAATATTTACAAATTAATTATTTAATATGTTCATCCTCGCTCTCGTACTCAACACGCAATGCTTCAATTTCGGCAGAAAGTGGGGAACGGAAGTGGAACGGAGTGTCTTAACACTAGGTTCCTAAGTTCCCTCTGCCTACCCTGCCATGTGCGGGATACTGCGTGAAGCTGAGTAAGTACGTATGTAAGTACTATACAAATATTGATTTATTAAGCGTTGATTGGTTTTTAATTTAAATATACATATATATATATATATATATATATATATATATATATATATATATATATATATATATATATATATATATATATATATATATATATATATATATATATAGCTTCACGCTGTACTTATCCCATAAATGTTAGTTCCGTCCGTGCAGACATGCTCTGTTTCTCTTGCACCGCCCATTCTTCAAGTAATTACGCGTTGAGTAACATAATTCCAAACCGTGCTTTGTACTTTTTCATTTATAATTTATTTTCACAATCGGCCTCAGATTACCTGAATCGGTCTCAAACTGTCTGAATTCTGACTGACGTTTACTTAATATTTACAAAAAAAAAACAATAACAAAAATTCCAACACAAAAGTATGACCTTATTTATACCGGAAAAGAGCTTGTAGCTCTAAAACAGCTAATCCAAATTTCACAAAATAGCTAAGAACCAACGCAATGAACAAGGCTTTCTATTTATTCGGGAGCTATAGTTCCACAGACAGACAGATTAAAGACACAATACCTCTCTTTTGGCAACTGCAAATAAAAAAATAAATTTCTGTAGTAAACAAGTATGTAATAATGCGTAAAAATCCATTTGGAATTCAACCAAGCGCAAAACTAGAATTATTGGCAAAACTTTATTTTTAATTTTTGTAATTTATAGCAATTAAAAAGAACGGCCGTGACACAAATTGTACCAATTTACAACACGTTTTGGATGTAAAAAATATTTGTTTATTTTAAATTCATCCTGTATAATGCATTGTTTGATAGGCAGAGGGAATTTGGTGGTAAAGCACTTCGAGTTGAGTGACGTATCTCAACGCCGCGCGTGGTCTTAATGCCAGAGCGATGGAATAAAAATAAATCATCTCCCTAGTGGAAGTAGGGCCCACATCCTTCATGATTATAGTCGTACGCTATGAGGCCATCATGATTTAATTTTTTTTTGGCTTCACGGCAGAAAGAAATGTGGAACCTAATTTTAAAATTTTTATTACCTTTAGGACACTTTCATTAGGCAATGCGTAATAAAAGGCGGAACACAACGCCGCGCTTTGCTTTGTATTAGAGTGAAGAAATAAAAATAGTCAACAATTCATATCCTTAAGTGAATGGATCGAACTCACAACTCCTCGCTTTTACATGTGCACACGTTTACCACTGTGCCACGACAGTTCTCTGAAAATATTAACTAATACCACATAAGGAAACAATTAGTAATTACGATGCTTATTATTTTTATCCTTGTAAAAACATTTTTTTTTTAAGAAAAATAATAGAAACCATAGTAATTAACCTAGTGTATTACCTACAGTCCGTTCCGTTTTCCACTTTCTACTACTACTTGAGTTGACTTTGGTAGCAAAACCATAACGAAAAAATGAAAACATTAAATATTCAAATAGAAAATATTTAATATTTAATTTAATTTCGAGTTGGAATCAAACACAGGCCTCACTCGTCATTTTTGTTATTAGTCACCGAAGTCACGATAACCTCAAGTATGTACAATTATAAGAAAATACATTTTTTACCAACATCGATACATAAATATCTTACAAAATAACAACTAAGTACGACAACGCTCCAATAAACAAGATATTAATTAATATGTAAGTAAATGAAAAAAAAAAGACCATACATAACGTTCAAGTAATTTGTATGAAGCCTTATTTGGTCCAATAAAAATTTCAACGTTTGCTCTTTAATATTCATATATCCGTAAAAGGCATATCGATATTCATCTATTTTGTAGAGTTAATTAGAAAACGGAAATATCAGCTGCCTATTAATTTATTATAGCAATTTGTAGACAGACTTAACACGCATTGTAAGGTAGAATGTACTGTTTTTCACTAATTTCATTGTCCTCAATGCTAGGCGGGATTCAGCGTGAAGGTTAAAAATACCCTGGCTATATTTACCGGTAATAATATTTCGTGTTTCACTAAGATCATTTGAGAATTTCATATTCTCGAGGAACCCATAACCTGCCATATTATTTTACGTTGTTCAGCGGGAAACGGAAGTGTCTTTATGGGAAATGAAGTGTCAAAGCAATAGGTTCTCTCTGTCGACTGTTCTATGCTTTGGGATACAGCGCAATGCTAAAAAATGCACCTTCTATCCACTTATTGTTTAAAAAAATATATGCCTCTTAATGAATCGTACAAATTAGATAAATATTCAGCATTTTTTAGAGTTCCGTATGTCAAATTCAAATTCAAATATTTTTATTCAAAATAATAAGTTACAAGCTCCGTTTTTTAAACGTCAAACAATTTACCACCAGTTCACAAAAGTTACTGCCTCAGACCTGAGAAGAACCGGCGAAAGAAACTCAGCGGGACATGTCCATTGTATTTTTTTTTATCAAAACTTTTCATTATATAATTAAGTGACAATGATATAATTGAAACAGCCTGGAGAGAGCATTTTATTCCCAAGGCGTGTTATCATTTATAAAATCGTTAATATGGTAATAACCTTCTTCTTATGCCATAATGATAATAATAATAATAATAATAATAATAAATTCTTTATTGTACACCCATAAAGAAAACAACAATGAAAAATATATCAGAAAAGTACAAGAGGCGACCTTATCGCTAAAACAGCGATCTCTCCCAGGCAACCTTAAGGCATAGGAAGTAAAGGGAAGAGAAGGGGTTAGGGTGTGAACAAATTATTATAAACTTATACAGCAAACAGCATACATATATAAAATAAAATACACTTATATAAATATATATATCCATACATATAAATACATATACACATATACATACATATATACATATACATACATACAAATACACACATATATATACAACAATACATTCAAAATACATATAGTAAAATATACAATGGCAATGTAAGAAATTACAAGAGGTTTAGAGGGCATGAAAATGTAGTTTTAAGAGTCGCTTAAAAATTGTTAGGGATTTTGCACGTCTGATATTCAGAGGTAAGGCATTCCATAGTCGACAAGATGTGATTGTAAAGGAATTGGTAAGGAAAGAAGACGTGTGTGAAGGAATTTTTAAGGTTAAATTTTGATCAGAGCGCAGATGACGGGGATGAGAGCGCCCCAGAAATACAAAACGCTCTTTTAGGTATATTGGGGTTAATGGATCAAATAGTATACAGTAAAGAAGATGGAGAATATGAGTATTCCTGCGAAGACGGATTGGGAGCCACTTAAGCTTTTTACGGAAGTCGGAGACATGGTCGTATTTTTTTAATCCAAATATGAACCGAATAGCAAGATTTTGTAGTCGCTCAAGTTTATTTAGTTGCTCCTCTTTTAAATCAAGATAACAAGAATTTGCATAGTCAAGAATAGGGAAAAGGAGAGATTGTGCTAATAAATTTTTTGTTGGGATAGGTAGAAAGTTACGTAATCTCAAAAGGTATCCTACCGATGCAAACATCTTTCTGCTCACCTCACTCACCTGCGGATCCCAGGACATGTTATGGTCCATGATAATACCAAGATTTTTTACAGTTTTAGAATAAGGTATAGTTTGGCCATTTAAAACTATATGGGGTACACTAGCTATACTTATTTTTGACATAAGATTAGGGCTACCGAGAATAATAGCCTGAGTTTTGCTGGGATTTAGTTGTACTCCAGAGTCCGTGCACCATTTAGATATTTCCAATAAATTATTATTTTTCATACTAATTGCAGATGGTAACTCAGAAGATTTAGACTTACAATAAATTTGAAGATCATCTGCATAGAGGTGGTAGAGAGAAGTAATATGTTGGGAAATATTATTTATAAACAGTGAAAATAAAAGAGGAGACAACACGCCACCCTGCGGGACGCCCGCATTGACTGAGGACCAATCCGAATATGAATCCGTATACGTTGATGGCGTCCATGCAGGTAATTATGAAACCAGTCGACTACGTCAGGAGATATGTTCAGAGAAGCTAAAATGGCTAGCATTATGTCAAAGTCTACGGTGCCAAAAGCATTACTGAAATCCAATAACACCAATACTGTGACCTGTTGTATGTCCATACCCATACGGATATCATCAGTTATCTTAACAAGGGTAGTAGTTGTGCTGTGACCAGGACGGAAACCGGATTGCAAAGGATTAAGGAGATTATTTTCGGTAAGAAAACGTGTCAGCTGACTTTGCACAAGGCGTTCTAGGACTTTGGATAAGAAGGGAAGAATAGAAATTGGACGGTAATCACCATCACAAGTGGGATTGTTTTTTTTTGGGTAAAGGAATGATTTGTGCTTCTTTCCATGATGAAGGGAATTCGCAGGAATCAATGGAGTAATTAAGTAAGGAAGTTACGATAGGACAAATGATATCAAGTATGGGGATGATCATTTTACGGCTGATGCAATCAGCACCAACAGCATCAGAGGTAATAGCCATAATATTTCTCCTAACATCACTTTCCGTAAAACGACTAAAGAAAAAAATAGGAATATTAGGAGAGGTAAAACTGGCGATTTGATCAAGTGTATTTAGTTTGGTAGTATTATTAATGTTACTAGAAAAAGAGAAATGCTTATTAAGATTATTAAGATTTATGTTCTGAGGATGCAGGTTTTGACGTGCTTTACCAACTCCCATAGATTTAAGAAATTTCCATACTCTGGAAGAATCGTCTTCTTCAAGTATAGATTTATGGATATGGCGTCGTTGATGGTCTCTACACACTCTATTACAATGATTCCGAGCTTTATTGTATTTAAGATGATTATGGTCAGTAGGATTTGAAATATAGCGTAACTTTGCCAAATTTTTCTTTTTTTGTAGTTTTTTTATATCCTCAGTGAGCCAAGGAGCAGGAAGATGTCTCATACGAACAGGACGCAATGGAACGTGACGGTCATAAAGTTGCAATATTAATGAATTGAAGGCAGCAACTCGCTCATCAATTGTGGATTCACTTGAAATTTCGTGCCAGTTAGTTGCAGCTGCGTCATCCCGCAGTTTATTCCAGTCTATCCCAGCAAAATTTCGTCGCATTACAATTTTGGATTTTGCTTTTGGGGGTTTAATTTTATACGATAAGTAAATAATGTCATGATACGAAAAGGCCAGGGCGGGATATTGACCGTGTTTTTCAACATGGTAAAGAGACGAGACGAGAGTTAGATCCAGAAGTGAAGGTAGACAATTTGGAAAATTATGTGTAGCAGTGAAAGGAAGAACATGCAAGTTAGCACCAGTAACCACAGACTTCAAGCGAAAGGCACGATGGTCATCCTTTAATAGGCATGTGTTAAAATCGCCCATTAAAATTGTATGAGAGTATAACGGCTTCAGTCGCTCCAACAGGGTTTCAAAAGATGAAAAGTAGTCGACCGTAAGGTTTGGACTGTAATAAACACCGAGCAGGACCCTTGTGTGTGAAAGAACCACTTCAATAAAAAGGTGTTCAGGGCCACCAACTGTTCGGCCTTGCGACTGATCAACTACACTAAAAGCAATGTGCGAACGTAGATATATGGCAACTCCGCCACCAGAGCGACCAACACGATCATTACGAATCAGATGAAACCCTGGGAGTGAGTAAGAAGTCGATTGTAAACATGGCTTTAGCCATGACTCTGATACTAAGATTGCATGTATATTTTTATTATCGAAAGAAGCAAGAAGATCTGAGTAATGTGCAGGAATACTTTGAGCATTGATATGAATAATATTAAAATTTTTCGAGACGTCTGAGAAGTTTTTATCAATTGTTTCACTTAATGTGGGAATACTGAAGAAACTGTCTGTACTACCCGACCCATTGGAAGAGGGAGAAAAGGACAGGAACGAATCGTTAAGTTCATCATTATTATTTGCCATCCTAAATAGACACAATATACGTATGATAGATAATACACTATAAATATATAATATACAAAATAATATATATACTTATAAAATAAGATATAGAAAAATAAAATAAATAATAAAATAAATATAAATATATAAACAAGAAACTAAACCAAATAATTATTATAAAACTAAACAAATAGTTAAGTACCTGCCAGTTGCAAGGAAAGTTTACACATATGTACACTTAGGAAAAAATAATAATAATTAAAAAGTAAGCAAAAAAACTATTAAATTAATGTATAAAATCGGACAAAAACTATAATTAATAATAATAATATAGAATAACACAAGTACAAGCGAGTTAAAAAGTTAAGACAAAAAATATATATATATATATCTTATTATATAATAACAAACAAAACTTACAAACAAATGTACTGATATTCCTTATTTACATATAAATAAAAAACATAAAAAAAATAATTCAAAATAACAATAAAAAGATAAATAAGAACTAAAAAAAAAAAATTAATATATATGTACCTGTAGAATTTATCTATAGTTTAATTAATAGATCAGAGCAAATCAAAAGGCTACCATCTAATGCAATCAGATCTAAAAAGTTAATATCTGTGTGAAACGCCTCATAAATGTTGGCCACTATAACATTTAATTTGACAGATTGCAATGTAAATAAGTAAATAATAAACAAAGTAAAAATTAAATGAATGTTTAACTAGAATATACTAATTGTAAACAGAAAAATATGTATAAGTACTCGTATATGTAGAAAATCAACGTTAAATATTATACAAAAACAAAGAAATAAATAAAAATAAAAAGAAATTAAATAAAAAAAAATCAAAAATCAAGCAGGCTATTTTTTGGTTATGCGCTTGCACCTCTGAACAATTACTTTGTTGTCTTTTTCGGAGCCCGTGGGAGCAGGTACAGTCTTATGCACCACTGGTGGTGAATTAGCTGGGGTGAAAGGTACAACCTGAAGATCTGACATACACTCCACTCGATGACGCGAGCCGTTTGGAGCGATTATGTTGATGAAGCCGTCCCGCGTCCAATATTTCCTCACACCAAAGCGTTGTCTGGCGACCATGAATACATCATGACGGTTTTTTGTCAGAAATTCAGATATTGTAATACCTGAACCTTTTAATTTGGATTTGGAAACCCAGATATTGTGACGCACCTGCGGTGTTATAAATTTTACGACTATTGGCCGCGGCCTCCCTTCATGCAAACGGCCAAGCCGATAAACTGACCTGATACATGAGCCCGAAAAGTTTGTAAGGTCAAGGTCATCTGTCACAAGATTGGTTATCACTTCACTAACATCTTCCAACTTATTCTCTCGTACACCATGAAACAGAAGGATTTTACGTCTTCTAGACATTTCCATTCGGTCGACCTCCAGTGCCAGAAGTTCAACTTGCTTTTGTAACGAACTTAATGCAGTGTGAATATTTTTTTTAAATGAATTAAAATCTGTACTAATTCTTGTTACTGTGATTGGTGAGGAAGTTTTGTTTAAATCTTGCTGGAATTCACTCATCCTAGCATTAAACATGTCAGACATAGTAGCGATGGACTCCTTGATAGCCTCCATGGTTGAATATGTAGTTAAAATATTATTAATTATAAGATTACAATAGAGGAAAACACTAACGGCAGGTATTTAAAATCACTAGCACATTTGTAGCTTTAAAATACTCATAAATCAAATTAAATATACAAAAAGATAAAAGAGCTTTTTAAAAACAGTTGTTCACTTATTCGCGCCTACCCGCAAAAAAAGCTGATGTAGCTTCATGACCAATGTTGAGGACTGGACGCAATCAAACGCCTTGGATAAGTCACAGAACATGCCAAAAGCATCCTGCGATCCTTCCCACGCCTCATAAATACTCTTTAAGAGACCTACACCGGCGTCGGTAGTGGAGCGACCCTTAGTAAAACCATACTGTTGATCATGCATTAGTCAATCTTTTCAAAGATTTTACTAAATGATGGTAGCACAGACACTGGTCGAAAATTGTTTGGATCTGATGTACTACCAGATTTAAATATAGGTATGATTTTACTAAATTTCATTAGGTCAGGAAACACACCATACTCTATACAATTATTAAATATATTGAAAGATGTGGAGCGACAGCGTCTATTATATGACTAATCAACTTGACAGAGATACCCCACAGATCTGATGTTTTCTTGATATCCAGGGTCTTAAATGTCTTAACAATGTCTCATAAGTTGACTAGATTTTCAAAGGAAAAACCATTTTTTATAGAATCTCTTTTTGTCCTTCTGCTAGTCCGTTAAGATTAATAACCTCGAAATTACGTAAAGATATCGAACAGAAATTAATTTAAAGTAAAGGCCTTCGTTTCTTTTAGAGCATAGTAAAAGTCAAGATTCGAAGTCACCGAAATCAAAAGATAGCAAAAACCGAAAGCCAAATCCTCTTTTGCTGCTCTTCGTATGAAACTTTTAAAGTACTTTCCGTGAACAACTTATGAAATTTATAATGAAGTGGTAACTTATCATATAAATAACCGTGTAAATAAATCTGAAAAGAGAACATTACTTTTGGTATTCTTTCTTCTACATTAAGAAGAACTCAACAGAACACTGACAACAATAACGTGGGGAACAGAAGTGGAATGGAGTGTTTTAACACTAAGTTCCCATGTTCCCTCTGCCTATCCTGCCGTGTGCGGGATACAGCGTGAAACTGAGTATTAAGAAGAAAATTTTCAGTTATTTATATTTGTTTCATACAATGTTGTATTTATGCAATGAGTGCAAATTTAAGTGTGTCAACTTTATTCGGTATGTAAACAAAACATCTAGAGTTCTTTTTACCTTTACTCTGGAGCTTGAGAACATAATGTTAAGATATTCCGTTCCATTTTCCTCTTACGAGTATGTTTAAAAAATATTAAAAAAGTAGTTAGTACTTCACGTTATATCCTTACATATTTATTTGATATCATCTATTTTACCAACGAGACGGTGAGAGAATCTGAGTCACACTTGATCTGTTTTTTTTAAGAAATTGTTCCCATAAATAAAATTGTATTGAAGTGAAAAAGTAATTCTTGCCATAAATGAAATTGTAATGCTGAACCACTACGGCCTGATATCCTATTTTAAAGCTATGCTCAGCTTCACGCTGTATCCCGCACGAGGCAGGGTACGCAGAGGGTGCCCGGGAACCTAGTGTTAAGACACTCCGTTCCCCGCCGAATTTAAGGCATTGCGTGTTGAGTGGAGGAACTCAACGCCGCGCTTTGTCTTATTACCAGAGCGAAGAAATGAAACATTGAATATTTAAATTGAATCGAACCCAGAACCTGTCGATTACAGTCACACGCTTGTGCTACTGCGCTACGACAGGCCTCAATTAAAGCCATAATTGGTAAAATAAAAAAAATATATATACGAATTAATATTTTAAGTTAATTAGTAGGCTACTTAGCACATTCCCTTACATAAAAGGCAAGAACTGCATGTAGTATAGAAAAACGTATTCGTTTGACATATGAAAAGCAGCTGAAACGAACAGCTTAGTCTGAATTCTAGCGAAGTATATATTTATTACTTTTTTCAGCTTCACGCTGTATAACCACGCATAATTGGGGACTTGTTATAAGTTTCAAAATTCAAATACAAATTCAAATATTTTTATTCAAAATAAGAAGTTACAACAGACCTGAGAAGAACCGGCGAAAGAAACAGCGGGACATGTCCATTTTTTTTTTTTTTAACAAAAACTTTACATTATATAATTAAGTGGCAATGATACACTTGAAACAGCCTGGAGCGAGCATTTTATTCCCAAGGCGTGTTATCATTTACAAAATCGTCAATATGGTAATAACCTTTAACACACAAACGTCTTTTCACAACTTTTTTAAATTGTGATACAGAAAATTCTCTGACGTTTTCTGGGATCCTATTGTAAAAGCGTACACCCTGTCCCATAAACTAATAGAATCCTTAGGGCTTAAGTTATAGATTGCGCGAATAGCTCGCTTCTGCAAGACAAAGATTGACCTAACACCGGCTGCATTACCCCAAAGTAAGATGCCATAAGACATAATACTGTGGAAGTAGCAAAAGTAAACAAGGCGAGCCGTTTCCTCATCAGTCAATAGTCTAATTTTTTTAACAGCGAAAGCTGCAGATCTCAGTCTATTCGCCAATCTATCAATATGAGGTCCCCACTGTAATTTGGAGTCAATGGTGATACGATAAGTGACGATGACGATATATATATATATAAAAATATATATATATATATATATATATATATATATATATATATATATATATATATATATATATATATATATATATATATATATATATATATATATATATATATATATATATATATATATATAATATATATATATATTATATATATATATATATATATATATATATATATATATATATATATATATATATATATATATATATATATATATATATATATATATATATATATATATATATATATATATATATATATATATATATATATATATATATATATATATATATATATATATATATATATATATATATATATATATATATATATATATATATATATATATATATATATATATATATATATATATATATATATATATATATATATATATATATATATATATATATATATATATATATATATATATAAATAAAAATATACCTATACAAAAATATATAAGTCTCTCTTGTGTGCCACTAGCCCCATAATAAACAAACAAAAAAATTGTAGATTTGACTTCCAGTGAGGGAAATAAATTATTTTCATTTTCTCGCTCGCTACAAACATAAACACGGAGTTGGGTTACGTATGAAGTTTCTTCACACTAAACACTTTGTCTATCCTGCTATATAATGAGGGATGCAACGTGGAAGTAAAAAATTATACGTCTTTTGTAATTAAGATTGTTAAGCATTTGGAAAAGCTGATGAAATGTACATATATTTTAAATTTATGCGAACAATTATAATTACAGAGGCTATAAATAATTAAACATCTGTATAAAGTCAACGTCACCTTTACTGACACATCGTCAATTAATGTTAATATAAACAATGGAATAATTAATAGTAATTATAGCATTTTATAAATATCTTACGTGAATGAGCTTAAATGTTAAAAAAATATATAGGAATGTCAATTATGGAATAAAATAAAATTCAAGACTTTAAATTTTATGTCTGTCATGGCGTAGTTCACAATTTCAAACACAGCAAGTTCAGCTGTACGTGCAACGATTAGTAGGTTTGATTACTACTTGTAACTATACTTATAATATACTTACTAATAACTATACTTATAATAAACATATAATAATAGTGGTCGCTGTCCGTACATAGTAGATATATATTAAAAAAATATTAAGGACATTTATATCACAAGTTTGCATGTTATGTAACACGTGTGGATGTGAGACCACATATGTGAACATGAGATCACATGTGTAATTGTGATACCATATGTAAGGGGACTATATGTGCGGGTGTGAGACCTTATTTATTTATTTATTAGGTTGCTAACATGACAACATTTTTACATAAAAAAATATATATTTATGTGCGGATGTGAGATCGCATGTTTAAATATTAAATCACATGTGTAATTGTGATACCACATGTGTGGATGTGGGAACATACGTGCGGGTGTAAGACTTCATGTGAGATCACATGTGTAATTGTGTACCACATGAAAGGGGAATATATGTGCGTGTGTGAGACCTCATGACCACTCATGTGTGATACATGTGTGACAAGAGATGACACGTGTGGATGTGACATCACATGTGTTTATTTGAGACCACATATTTATATGAATGTCATATCATATGTGTGGATGCGAGATCGCTTGTCAGGTTGTGAGATCATGTGTCACTGCCAGATCACATATGTGAATGTGAAACCATATGTGTGAATGTGAGATCACTTGTATGAATGTAAAAAAAACATGTATGGATAGATATACATCCATACATGTTTTTTTTACATTCATACAAGTGATCTCACATTCACACATATGGTTTCACATTCACATATGTGCTCTGGCAGTGACACATGCAGGCTTTATGAGTGTGGATGTAAGTCCACATCCGTGGATGTTAGGTCACATGTGTGAGTATGAAATCATATGTGTAGATGTGTAGAGTGTTAATGTGAGATCACACGTGTTTTTGAGCTGAAGTTTAATTACATGTACACATGAACTCGTAATTGTAGAGGCGTAGAGATTAGTCACTCAAAACTTTACTGCGTTTCCTGTCAATTTACATTTAGATGTTGAACCTACAATCTTCTCGTTATTTATATTTAATGTCTTTATAAAAAAAATGTCAACATTTCTACGCCTAGAGAAGCTTACTAGTAATAAATTCTAATGCCAGTACAGCTTAGACCGTATATCAAACGATATTTCCGCGGTAAACTAACTTAATAAATCATAATTATTACCTTTTCGCAACATTTAATGAAATATAATGTAATAATATACAATTTACAGTGAAATCTGATTATTATCCCTGTCGTGACAAAGGGCGGCGTTGAGTTTCGCGGCTCACGCATTACCACAAACTTGGCAGAAAGTGGAAATCTACACGAAGTTTCTTAACACTAGGTTCCCAAGTTTCCTCTTTCTGCCATGTGCGGGATACAGCGTGAAGCTGAGTATAAATATGATTCTCATTATCATGTAGCAGTTAGGTTAGGTTAGGTTCCCAAGGGAGTTGGGGTGCATGTCAGTCACCTCCGCGTGGTGCACCCTGGGCAACGTGGTCGCTGAATAACTCTTAAAATAGGAGATGTTCACCGACCACGGCGAACGACTGACAAAAGATGTGGAACAAAGCTAAGGAAGTTGGAAATAAAAACATGGTATGTAGTTCCAGCATTTAGGTCACTCCTGGTACTTCTCTGATAAGCAGAGTGGACTGTGCGAGTGACCTAATGCCGAAGGGTAGATTTACTATCAGTAGTGGTGAGGAAGAAAACCTCATTAAAAATTACCCTGAATCCCAAGGTCTAGCGTGCTGAAGGGATGCATGGCCGGAGGGTATTCGGTCTCTAGCGCTTGGGGGGGTGGGATAAGGTTCCTCCACCTTTAAAATAGGAGGGAAATATGAATGGCAAACGAAATGAATTATATACCACAGGGAGGTACCGGCTGCACCGCAGTCGGAGAGTCCTCCGTGAAACCAGTAGCCCCCGTGTCTATCGCAGAGGCTACGGGTTTCAGTCGCCCCATTTCGATTTCTGTGGGGGGCAACGTATGCCAAGGTAACGTAAGTGAGTCTAGGAGCAGAAACAGGGGTAGGGGTAAGGGTAGAGGTACGAGCCGGAGAGGCAGTAAATTAGGGGGGGGTAGTACGAGTAGAGGGGGGAGTAGTAGTAGTGCGACCAGAAGTAGCAGCAGAGGTGGTAGAAAGAGTAGGAGTAGGAGTAAAAGTAGAGTTAGTTTAGAAGATAAGGGAGATAAAAGAAGTAAGAGTGTAGACGCGCATAAGCCTGACTCAAGATCCCTCAGGAAGAGAAGTAGGAGTAATGTTGGCTCTCTGGATTCAGATTCAGATTGTTTGGAAGTGACGACACTAGTTAAAGGCGCAGCACACAAGTCCAAGAGAGTCCGTGGACAGCCAGCGACTAGTAAGCAAGTAGTCTCCGATAAAGAATCATTTTTGGTCAACATACCAGAAGTTCAACTGACTGTCGAGGAAGACATTGACAGGATGACGAAAGAAGTGGAGAAAGTGCGAGATGTGTTCCGTTCTAACAAGGACTGTGACTTGTCAGTGCAACCAATGGATGCGCTGGAAAAAATGGTAGTTGGTTCACTAACGGTTATTGGAGACGTGGCCCAAAAGTCCAAGAATCTGAAGGGCACGATGGTTAAGAACCTGAAAATGGCAACTGCTATTATAAAAGAGGCGTTCACAGAGCTACAAAATCGGACAATTCCCGAAGAAGTGGTCTTGCTCAGGGCAGCGAATGCATCCCTCGAAAAGCAGATCGAGGAAATGAAGCGTGAGATCGCGGAATTGCGTCAGAGGCCGATCGTCATACCCACTCAAGACAACACGAACCTAATAGAAGAGGTGACACGCAAAACTATTGATGCGATCGGTGGTATGATGAATGCTCGGCTAGCTGGCATTGAAGATCGTCTGTTGCCAGCACCACGCTTGAGGCCGCCGTTAGCTGCAGACAAGAAAAAGGCGGCTACAGTAGTGGCAAAAAGCCCGGACGCAGGAACAACGGCGAAGAATTCTATTCCTCAAACTTCTTCCCATTCAAGTACATTGGCTTATCCTGCGGACATTGCACTCGCTCCACAGGAAAACGGAAGAAGTAAGAAGAGTAAAAAGAAAAAGGGGACATCAATGGCGGCGAAAGAGGCAGCTGCATCCACATCCTCGGTGCAGAAATCACAGCCTCCTTCCGACAGTATAACTACTTCAGCGCCTTCATGGAGCGCGGTAGTTAGAAGAGGAGTCCAGAAAGAGAGCGGGAAAAATGCGGCCTCACCAGTGGCAAACAAAAGAAAGATAAAGGTGAAGCCACCCAAGACAGCAGCAGTTACGCTGACGCTGCAGCCGGAGGCAGCAGAAAACAATACATACGAGTCTGTATTGAGCGAGGCTAAGAAGAAAATTGACCTTGCGGCTTTGGGTATCGACTCGCTAAGATTTAAAAGAGCGGCAACTGGTGCCCGGTTGTTAGAGATTGGCGGGGTGGATGGGGCCTCTAGGGCTGACGCCCTCGTGGCAAAGCTCAAGGAGGTGTTGAGCCCTGATGTGGTTAAGGTGCACCGTCCTGTGATGCGTGCTGACCTCCGCGTCACAGGCCTTGACGATTCAGTCACAAAGGAGGAAGTTGCTACTGCAATCGCGAAGGCTGGTGGGTGTAATGTGGAAGAGATGAGGGTAGGCAACGTCAGTGCGATGGGTGCTATATTAGTGGGAACTCCAATAACTGCTGCCAAAAAGGTTGTAGAAGTTGGCCGAATTGTGGTGGGGTGGATTTCAGCCCGAGTAGTGGCAGTTCCGTCGAAAACACAGCGTTGTTTCCGGTGCCTAAGGACTGGTCACTTGGCAGGAAGATGTGAGGCCATAGAGAATTACGTAGGCCTATGCTTTAAATGTGGTTTATCAGGTCACAAAGCTCAAACCTGCCGAAACGAGCCTAACTGTTTAGTTTGTGCCGCAGAAAACAAGCCCGCAAACCATCTAGTGGGTCATAAGGGATGCACTGCCAACAAACCAGTTAGAGTAGATCAGTGGAAGCGAGGCGGTGAGCGAGGCCGAGCCGCGCAGTCGCTACAAGATAGAGGTGCTATGGACGTCGTCCAATAAATGGCAATTCAAATTTTGCAGGCTAATATCAACCACTCCGCCCGGGCCCAAGATCTTCTTGCCCAGACTCTGGTAGAGTGGCAGATTCAGGTTGCGGTGGTCGCAGAACCTTATGTTGTGCCTCCACGAGATTATTGGATCGGGGACAGTGAAGACTTGGTGGCTATTGTCGCCCCAAGAGTCAATGTACCGTTGACTCTCGAGTCCAAATTTAGGGGTCGCGGATATGTTATGGCTGTCGTGGGCGGTACCGCAATCATAGGGGTGTACTGTTCTCCCAATGCTAGTCTTGCGTTTTTTGAACAGCTATTGGTGGATGTCGGGGCTTTAGTTGGGAGAATGTACCCTTTACCGGTGCTGGTCACTGGCGACTTCAATGCCAAATCTACTGTATGGGGGTCACCAAGGACTGATGCCCGGGGTGAGGCTCTGGAAGAGTGGGCGGTAGGCCTGGGTTTGGCAGTCCTTAACAGAGGGACAGAAAATACATGTGTGCGTAGAGAAGGTGGATCGATTGTCGATGTTGCTTTTGCTTCTGTTCCCCTAGCGCGCCGAGTCTCAGAGTGGAGAGTCGTTGATACAGAAACCCTATCAGACCATCGATACATACGATTCCAGGTGGCCACGTCGCAACCCGCATCGGGTAGGATAGTTGTAGGTGGTAGTCGAAGGTGGGTGTTAGGTCGGCTGAATATAGAGGTCGCCAAAGAGGCCGCCATAGTAGAGGCCTGGGTGCGGGGTTCACGAACCCCAGTAGACGCAAATGTCGAGGCCACGAAGTTTGAGGAGACACTTACGCGGGTCTGTGACGCCTCTATGCCAAGAGCTAAGCCATATGCGCCGAGCCGTTGGGTGTACTGGTGGCGAGCGGAGCTGAGCGAATTACGTCACGCATGTCTTCGCGCACGTAGGCTCTTCTCTCGTTCTCGAAGAAGAAGGATTAGAAACAGAGAAGTAGAGGACGTGCTTTACGAACGCTATCAATCCGCACGCCAGGCCCTTCAAGTGGGCATAAGTGAAGCAAAAGAAGCGTCGTGGGTTGAATGGCTTGATTCGCTTAACAGGGATCCGTGGGGTAGACCCTACAAAGCTGTAAAAGCGAAGCTTAGGGCATGGAATCCGCCAGTAACTACAACCCTGCAGCCTCAGTTCTTACAGGAGGTGGTCGAAGAGTTATTTCCCCGAAGGGATGTGTGGCACCCACCACAAATGGTTTTGGCCACTGATCGAAGCGACCCAGCTGAGATTCCACCGGTGACTGAGGCGGAAATGCAGGTAGCAGCGCGAAAGCTTCGAGCAAAAAAGACAGCCCCAGGTCTAGACGGTGTGCCAGGGCGTTTATTGGCAATAGTACTCAGAGAGATTGGAGAGTGGGCGAGAGAGCTTTTCGTTTTATGCCTTACCCGTGGATATTTCCCAGGTCGTGGAAGACGGGAAAGCTTGTGCTTCTCAAGAAAGAAGGTAGGCCGGCGGATATGCCCTCGGCGTATCGCCCAATTATATTGCTGAATGACGTGAGCAAGCTCTTTGAGCGAGTGCTTGCTGCTCGCCTCGTGCAGTCCATGTCACCAGGACTGCACAAAACGCAGTTTGGGTTTCGCCAGGGTCGATCAACTATCGAAGCGATTGAGCGGGTAAAAAAGTTAGCAGAGAAGGCGGTTTCTCGAGGCGGCGTGTTACTGGCGGTCTCTTTGGATATCTCTAATGCGTTTAACACCCTGCCCTGGGAAACGATCATGGTGGCGTTACAGTATCACAACGTGCCACTGTATATTCGAAACTTGGTTGCAGACTACTTTGCAGATCGGGAAATCGCCTATCTTACGAGGCACGGCGATTGGGCCAGATGGAGAATGTCATGTGGTGTTCCGCAAGGGTCTGTTCTTGGGCCCCTCTTGTGGAACATCGGCTATGACTGGGTGCTACGAGGAGTCAATACCCGGGGTGTCAGCGTAACGTGCTATGCTGATGACACCCTGGTTACGGCCCGTGGCATTGACTACCGCGAGGCAGCTTTGTTGGCTACAGTTAGCGTGGCGCAAGTAGTGCAGCGTATTAGGGCACTGGGCTTAGAAGTGGTGCTGCATAAGTCGGAAGCCATGACATTTCATGGACCGCGTAAAAGACCTCCTCAAAACAGCAACATAGTTGTGGGTGGCACGTCCATAACTGTCGGGTCAAGTATGAGATATCTTGGTCTTGTCCTCGACAGTAAATGGGCCTTTCATGAGCACTTCCGGCGCTTGGCCCCGAGGTTGATGGCTACTGCCAAAAGTCTGGGGAGAATTCTTCCCAACGTTGATGGGCCTGGCGGTGCGTGCCGGCGCTTGTACGTGAATGTGGTACGCTCCATGGCACTGTACGGGGCGCCCATATGGGCAGGCACTCTCAGTCGCCAAACTGCGGCTCTACTGCGACGTCCGCAGCGGACCATGGCACAGCGAGTGGCTCGGGCATACCGGACGGTGTCTTTTGAGGGGGCATGCGTGTTGGCTGGCATGCCGCCTTGGGACCTCGAAGCCGAGGCTCTCGCGGCAGTGTATAGGCGCCGAGTTTTTGCGCGGAATGAGGACGGAGATGACCCGCCACCGCGAGAAATCGAGATGTGGCGAGCAAACGCGAGCGCGGAAGTTCTACAGGTGTGGATGGAGAGGTGTGGTAACCCAGGAGCTAGTCATGAGCTAGTGACTGCGATCCGGCCCATACTCAGGGAATGGGTTGGTCGTAAGTTTGGACCTCTCACTTATCGCCTGACACAGTTGCTGACTGGGCACGGATGCTTTGGACGGTATCTGTGTCGGGTGGTACGTAGAGAACCAACAGCGACGTGTCATCACTGTGAAGAAGGAGCGGAAGACTCGGCGCGGCACACTCGCCAAGTCTGTGCTGCTTGGGAAAACCGCCGCGCCGTTTTAACCGCGGTCATAGGGCCTGACCTCTCGTTGCCGATGTTAGTTCGGGCCATGGTCAGTGGTGAGCACGAGTGGAAGGCTGTCACGATATTCGCAGAGTCCGTGATGGCGGCTAAAGAGTCGGGGGAGAGAGTGAGGGAGTGCGACATAAACTCACACTCTATGCGCCGAGGAAGAGGGGGTCGACGACGTCGAGCGTATGTGGCCTCACTGCCGCCATAATAACTACTAGAACGTCGTCGATGAATGGACCTCTGGGCGGTGGACGGGGATTTCTTCTGCCCACTTAGAGGCCAGTGCTGGTGCGCGCCTTTTGTGTTCTTGGGCGACACTAAGCGGAGAAAAGGGGATGCATCAAGTTGCTTCCCCGGGAGAGAATCCGTCTGTGGATAGCTGCTGACGGGGTTGCGGAGCGCTTCTCATATCCCGTGACCTCGTCCTCATTGCAGAGTAGAGCAACACCCCGGATGGTTTAGCGGGTCGGGCTACTTCCTTCTGAAGTAGTGTCTTTTAGGCTGTCTCCTTCAGGGACAGTTGTCCCAACCCCGCATAGCCTTCTCAAGTCCCCGCTTGAGGAGGTATCTGTAAGCAGATTCCCCCGGGTAACCAAAAAAAAAAAAAAAGGTTTATTTTTAATTGTACACTACATATTTCATATGGTACGCTAAGAGTCTAATGTGCATACTCTCGAGATATTTCAGATGTTCGAGATATTTTAATTATCAAGTCAAGTTAAGGCGGAATTTAACGCCGCGGTTTGTTTTTCATGTTACGGAGGAAATGAAAACAATTCTACTTCAAGTTAGAATCGAATCCACTGACCTTTCATACGAATAAATCTATTTAATACTATCTAACAATTCATATGCAGGTAATACTGAAGGTCTAATTTATGTTCGCGTAAAGTCGACAGTGTGCAGACACTTTTAACTTACATTGTCGGTGCTATCATAAATTTAAGAGTTGACGACATAAATCTAAAGAGAATTGTGCAAAACTCCCTCTCTATACACATACACGGTGTGTTTGCTTGATACGTACTTTTTAATAGCAATATTGATTTTTTAAAATGTACGTATCACGAGGTTCCCTTTAACAGAGTTGGTAGAGGGTAACTAGTGATATCGCGTTAAGTTCCCCAGGTTAACAGAAATTAATTACGCGATTAGTCTCTGCTGGGGATAGATCATACGTTTACTGTCATATGAAGTAACATTAGTAATGTTATGGTCATTTATTTACAATTTCTTTTACAGTTGCATCTGTTGAGATAATTTTTTACTTATAAGGTACCCACTCGAAGAAATTTTTCAGACGCTGGCACATGAAGCGCTGCTTTGATTTGTGGCGGCGCAGTGGCATAGCGCTTAGACTGTAAACGTGATAGTAATACATTCAATTCCCACTCTATACTAAAAAAATAAAAAATAATATTTCCTCGCTCTGGTAAACAGAGACAAAGCTCGGTGCTAACTTCTCCAGCTTAACACGCAATGTTTTGAAAACCCTTAAAAATACGTAACGGAGTGTCTTATCACTATATATCTATCCCTCCGCCAGCTCATTATTCCCTAAGCGGGAAAATGCGTGAAACAACAAAATTACCACTTATGTATGTTCGCAATATCAACCAACTGTATGTCACAATTAAGTATTACAAACACCTACATAGCAAGCACCAACAGCTGCCACGAAACCCTTTCAATCTTCGATTTATCCGTGAGAAGATAAAATTATAATTCTTATTTATCACCTTAGGAACGTAGGCTTGCATTATTCATAGTGAGGAAACTGTAATAATATATATTATCTACAGTAGTAGTGACGTCCCGAACGTTTACCTTATATAATTTATTCATTTTACAGGCGCTGTAATGCAGGTATGCAGTAAATTATTATATATTACAGTGTTTTTAATTTACAATTTTGACTGACTGACTGACACTCCGTTTTTAATAAGACACTCCGTTTCCCTCAGGCCCCGTATTCTTGAGACATTACGTGTTGTTTCGCGGAACACACCGCCGCGCTTTGCCATGAATTGTGCATAATAATTGTTTCCTTTCCCCGAGTGGGAATTGACAACCTTGTACTGTAATAATGTCCCGTCTGGTTAGCTTGTATTATTATATATATTTACTTTACCGGCAGTGTATAATGCAATGTGTCGAAAAATACACACACACACACACACACACATACAAACAGATCTTCACACTGTATCCTACGGTAAGGTAAGTAGGGGGAACATGGGAACCTAGTGTTAAGAAACTCCGTTTCACTTCCGTTCCCCACTCATTTTTAAATAAATAACAAAAATCTTTGAATATTACGATATTTTTTTTTCATGGTTTTGCTAGAATGTTAACGCGACGAATTGTTTTTATTTCCTCGCTCGGTTTTAACTTAGGTCATTCAACACGCTAGTTATTTGAGCTGGGCTTGGGAACAGGGCTTAATATTAGTTTCCCTTTTACGTACTCTGCTTGCTTTATGCGCGTTATTTTGTGAACCAAAAAAAATATATTTACATAACGCCGTATCCCGCGTACAGCAAGGTGGTCAGAGGCAATCTGGACATCTAGTCTTAAGAGATTCTTAGTTTTTTTTGTCAGTTTCACGCTGTATCCCGCACACGGCTGGGTAGGCACTGGGAACTTGAGAATCTAGTGTTAAGACACTCCGTTCCGTTCCCCACTTTCCGCCGAATTTGAGGCATTGCGTGTTGAGTGGTGGAACTCAACGCCGCGCTTTGCCTTGTTACTAGAGCGAAGAAATGAAAACATTAAATATTTAAATGTTTAAAAACGTGAGGAAATGAAATATGTAATATTTACAATATTACATATTTTATTTCCTCACGTGGCGATCTAACCCATAGCCTGTCTCGTTTACAGTCACACCTGTGTCCCTGTTGCCTCATTTTTTTTTATGGGAAAGACGGCAAACGAGCGTACGGGTCACCTGATGGCACCGTTGCCTACGGCCCCGTGAAACTCCAGTGGACACACCGGAGCGCTACCGTCTTGTAAAGTGGATGGGCACCGGGGCCCGCCATTACCTTTATGCGAAACGCAGTGACCACAGCCACTTCTTAACGCCGGTTTCAAATGCCGGGGGTGGTAACGATCCGGTCGAGTCTGCCCATGCGTGTTGTCATTGCTGACAACGTGACTCTCCCACATGTACTTTAGTCGCCTCTTACGACACCATCAGTACCAGGGTGATCCTATTCTAAGCCGGAATCACACGGCTAAAATTCCGTTTATTTCCGTTTCTTTTAAGAAATTTCCGTTTCACATTTTGCAGTGTCTAATAATAAATAATCTATGGTACATGTTGAATGCGTTATCAGAGCGAAGAAATCAAAATATTAAATATTTATTCCCCTCAAGTAGGAATTGATCCTTTAACCGTGGTGTTAACAGTCGCACACTTGTATATTTGCACCAAGACGGCCTCACTCAGCAAGTTTATAAGAATGTATCTAACTAAAACATTAAAACATTGCCTGACAACATAATTGCAGTACTGCGGCGATGCCTTGACTCGACTTCCGTCAAAAGGAAATTTATAGCACCCTCATTATATTTCTTACTAGTTTTTGCCCATAACTATGTTTGCGTGGACTTAAAGATGAAAAATAAATGTATTTTTTTTTTCATTTCCATATGTATTACGAGAAGTAGCTTTTCTTTGTATCCGGCACTTAGCAGACAGAGGAACCTTGGGAACCTAGTGGTACGATACTCCATTTTCTTTAAATGAGGCTTATACTCTTTGCGAAAAACGATAACCTAATATACGAGTAGTACTAGTGACCCATCCATCCACAGATTTCTCTATTTCAACTTACTAATATATCTCTCTCACTCTCTCAACTTCACGCTGTATCCCGCACATGACAGGGTAAGCAGAAAGCACTTGAGAACCTAGTGTTAAGACACTCCGTTCCACTTCCGTTCCCTACTTTCCTGAGATTAGCGTGAACAAACATACAGCTTTACGCTGTATATTGCACACGGCAGGGTAGGCAGAGGGAACTTGGTAACACTTTTGTCACTCCGTTCCACTTACACTCCCCACTTTCTGCCAAATTATGAGCTATTGCGTGTTGATAGGCGCAACTCAACGCTGCACTCAACAAATGCACAAACAAAGAAAAATCTAATTTTATAAACATCAATATTTTATATTATAGTAGATTTAAACTACTGTTATTAAATGCCACCAATAACTTTTTTTTATATGTACAGACACCGATCCATTCCTATTTTATTGTATGTATAGATAATTATATTGCAAAAGGTCATGCAACAAAGTTGCGGGCGACAGCTAGTAAGGTCAATAAAAAAATATTACGATACAAAATAATGTAATTTCAACGTAATAAAAACATATGCACGTGTAAACTATAAACGCGCCTACGAGGCCTGTCGTGGCGCAGCGGCACAAATGTGTGACTGTGACCGACAGGTTCTGGGTTCGATCCCCAGTCGAGGAAATAAAGTATTAAATATTTTATTTTCAATATAAATATTTAATGTTTCATTTCTTCACTCTGGTAATAAGGCAAAGCGCGGCGTTGAGTTCCGCCACTCAACACGCAATGCCTCAAATTCGGCAGAAAGCGGGGAACGGAAGTGGAACGGAGTGTCTTTTACACTAGGTTCCCGGGTCCCCTCTGCCTACCCTGCCTCGTGCGGGATACAGCGTGAAGCTGAGAGAGAGAGAGAAACTATAAACGCGGCAGCTTCTCACTCGAGAAAATGAAATATTGAATATTACCAACGATCGACACGCAATGTTTCTAAAATTTTCGGAGAGTGGAGAACGGATGTGACTAAATGGGAACAGAGTGTCTTAATTTTACGTTCCCAATTGACCCTCTACTTATAAATTCATATTAATAATTGTTTTTCAGTCAGAGGAAAACGGCAGATATGTGTATTTACGTTGTTTATTTATTTATGATTCAATTTTCGACTTCGAAAAAATATTAAAATTAGTCGTTCATTTTTTAACTTCGCGATCAATTTCGCACATGGCAGGGTGGACAGAGGGAACTTGGGCACCTAGTCTTAGGATACATCGGTCCCAGTACTTCCGTACGGCAGGTTCCGCCTAATGTGTGTTAAGTAGCGGAATTTAAAGCCACGGTTTGTTATAAATATAAAAAAACTATAGTTTTTTCTATGTATTAGTTTTTCTTTATACTATATTTTGTATAGAAAAAAGAAAGCAGAAACTTCTTAACAGTAGTTAAAATACTCCGTTTTCCAAGCACTGTCCTATTTCGAGACATTTTCGCGTTAAGGGATAGAGCTCGGCGTTTTACTACAGCTTTTACCTCTGGTCAAGCAAGAAAATGAAAATTAATAGCTACCACGAGTTGGAATCAAATCTACAATCGTCACCCTTACAGTGAAATGTAGTGCCGCTGCGGACGTAAATTATAACAAACGAAATATTGTAATGGATGTCTCAGTGCTACTTAGCGGATGGTCTTACTGACTTTAAGATAATCTTTGTAACTTAACGCTGTATTCTGTTATGATCCTCCGTTCCCCACTTTCCGTCAAATATCAAGGCATAACGAGGTAAGTGGCGAAGCTTAGCACCGCATTTTGTCCTCTTTTCCGAAAGCAGTAATAATCTTTTCCATAAATTATTTAATATCAAACGGATAATAAACCCACAATCATCTTAATCTTATTTTATTTCTAACTCATCTTAACTCAACCATTAAGCACAACCGCCATACGCCTAAGTCAAGGTCAATACATCTACGTATACATTAACAAGTGACCTGGACAGTCAAATGTAAAAATTATGCCAGTATCGAACTGCAAACAACTCGAACTGCATATAATGTCTATCATTTATCAAGACTGGGAAGCATCAATTTTGTACCTCATGAATGATGTATCGGTTGAACGGCGTATAATGTTAGCATTAATAACTTGGCTGATAGTGATGGGGTGTAATTGTTATAATTGATATCGATTTTTGAGATTTTTTTTAAATATATTTATTTAAAAATCCCAACAATCGATTTATATTAATTATATCGCATTTTGATGTTTTGCTGAAAAGTTATGATTATAAAGGACATAGCAGCGGAACGGAGACTACTCTGATAACCTGTTAAAGCCTGTCGTGAGGCAGAGGCAACAGCGTGTGACTTTAAACGTAACAGTTGTTCGATCCTCACTTGAGAAAATGATATATATCACATTATCAAAATTAAATCTTTAATGTTTTCATTTCTTCGTTCCGGTAACAAGCCATAGCTCGGCGTTGAAGTCCGCCATATTACAATAATGCCTCAAATTCGGCAGAAAGTTAGAGACGGAACCGTTTTATCACTAGGTTCCCAGGTTCCCTCTGTCTACTGTCTCATATGTGGGATACAGAGTGAAGCTAAGACAGCTCCAGTACGTTTTGCTTTGCTTAGTTAAATATAGAATAAAATATTCCTGAATAATCAGTACATTAATTAAATTTTTAATTTAATCTTATTATTCAGTTTCACACCTATTCTGTACGATAGGCGGAGGTCCCCTAATACTAAGATACACCGATCTATAAGTGTGAGTGGCGGAACGCAACGCTGCACAAAAGTGCGGCGTTGAGTTCCGCTACTAAGCTAAAGCTAAAGCTTAAGAAACGGCAAAATAAAAATAAATTACACAATGATAGCGTTTAATTATTATTTTCAATTTAAATATTTGATGTTTTCATTTCTTCGCTCTTGTACAAAGCAAAACGCGGCGTTGAGTTCCGCCACTCGCAGGTAATGCCTCAAATTCGGTGGAAAGTGGAACGGAGTATCTTAACACGAAGTTCCCATGTCCCCTCTGCCTACCCTGCCATATGCGGGATACAGCGTGAAGCTAAGTAATATATACCTGATATAAAACTTGAAACATCACAAAATATATACTTGGATAAAACAAGATACCTATTCATTTAATAAATTTATAACTCTAATAAATGACTTTAGTATTTTTATAGTGTAAGTTAAGTGCAAATGTTATGAAAATATGTTTTAAATGCCAATTAAAGTTCTATTGGAATGCCATTTAACTTTACTAAATATTAAAAGATTGTAAAAGTTAAAATGGGAACTTGTTGTGTAGAAGCAAATTACACTACTAGCGTTTCCAGACCTAATTGGTTAACTTAATAATTTCTTTTCTCTGATAACAGGTTAACGCGCGGCGTTATGTGGTTGGTGTATGGTTTGCCACTTAACACGCATTAACTTAAAAAACGGCAGTAGTAGTAGGGATCGCAACGGAGTGTCTTAACACTAGATTCCCTAATCCTGCCTAGCCCGCTATGGGATACAATGCGGAGCTGAAAAAAAAATACTGTGAACTAATTTTCTTAATATCAGAGACAAAACGCGGCGTTGAGTTCTGCTATTCAAATTAAAAACGAGTTAAATTTGGATTCTCTCTGCCTACCCTGCTTCACTCTGTATGCGAGATATAGGGTGAAGCTACTTCCTGCATTATCGATTATTCCTAATAAGTTAGACAGTATTTTAAGTCAAATTATCAAAATAACAACATCTCGTTAATATATTTAACAATAATCATTAACTATTGTACCAAATAGGTCCATTAAAGAATAAATGACATAACAACCATCTTAAAGTACTAATAGCGTTTTCTATTCAACTATAAAATATATTTTATATGGCATAAGATCTTATCGGGATCTTTAACAGAAGTCATGAAGTTAACTAGAATATCATGTAGTACTGTAGATGTAATATCTTGTAGTAAATTAATAGTGTTCTAAACGAATACAAGAGGTGAGAACTTACCGACTTGAAATGTTACGATAATCTTCTTTAGTACATACATTTGGATAATAAAAACGTGTAGAAGTGGAATAAATTTGATTTAAAAATTTTGTTTTTGTGATTATCGTGGCTCAGAATCGTCGTCATCCTAGTTTTATTCTTTCAGAAATTATTATAAAATTCGGGTTTCCATGCAATAGTACTAAAATATATACCCTATCATTAAATTTTTCAACGGAAAGTGGGGAATTGATTGGAGTGTTACTCTAGGTTACTAAGGTCCCTGTGCCCAACTTAGGAACCTAAGTCAAAAATAATCCAGTTTAAAAATTTACTCTTTAACGTATTCGTTTGATAAAAGTATCGATATATCATGCATCACTAGCAAATGCAACTGAATAAATGTTGTTTAATTACCATAAATCTGTATTTCGGCTAGTTTTTTACCGCAACACAAAATTTACACATTATTATGATGAGTTTTTTATCGTTTTATAAGTGTGTCTGGAGTTTTTTTTTTTTTTATATTGAAATCAATTGCATTATGTATACTAATAGCCGTCGCATGTAAGTAACTTTATTTGCGTTGACTTTAAAATTTTAAATGGAATATTCCATTTGTCCCGTTTCTTGGGACCCTTTCTTAGCTTTCCCCTATACTTGGTAACCTAACTTTTCTACATGTCGAAAAAAAATTAAAATTATAAATAAACAAAAACGATGTGATACTGATGAGGCCTGTCTTGGCGCAGGGTTACAAGTACGACTGTAAACGCCACGTTTAATAAATATTTTCATTACTTCTTGATAACAGCCCAAAGAGTGATACTTAGTTTCGCATCTTAATGGAAGATGTTCCCATGTTCCATGTGAAGCTCCTCGACTTCTAAAGACAACTTTTTAAATTCATGTAGCACATCGATATCATTTCTATAACATTCACTGTATAAAACGTTAACTGGCATTAACAACGTACCAGTTCTTCACAGTCGTAATATTCTTATTTACTCCGTTAAAGCGACTCGGGTTAACTAAGTCCATATAATTTACGCTAAATTATCAATTGTGTGTTTCAAAGAGAAAGGTAATACGATTGACCAATTCTCGTTCTTTATTTCCAGTAAAACATTAGAAATTATAGTATCAAAATTCATTAGACCTGTCGTGGCGCAGCGGCACAAGAGTGTGACTGTAACCGACAGGTTCTGGGTTCGATCCCCAGTCGAGGAAATGAAATATTTAATATTTTCAATTTAAATATTTAATGTTTCATTTCTTCGCTCTGGTAATAAGGCAAAGCGCGGCGTTGAGTTCCGTCACTCAACACGCAATGCCTCAAATTCGGCGGAAAGTGGGGAACAGAAGTGGAACGGAGTGTCATAACACTAGGTTTCACTTCCGTTCCCTCTGCCTACCCTGCTTAGTGCGGGATACAGCGTGAAGCTGAGATGAGATGAGAGAGAGAGAAAATTCATTAGAATTATTATGAATTTGCTCTGGTTATAATTTCGCTTATATAATTTAAATGCATAATATAATATATATTCTTATTGAGGTTTGCTATGGTTCTAATCGTGCGACTATAAACACATACTGTACGTTCTATCTTCAGGGAATTAAATATTTAATATTTTAATATTTTTTTAGCTTTGATAACAAGGCAAAGTACGACTTGCCTTGACGTAACTGCAAGCGATAGGTTGTGAGTTTGATCCCCACTCGAGGGGATTAACTTAATTAAATATTTAATATTTTTTCAAATTAAATATTTTATGCTATATATTAATAAAGCGCGGCGTTGAGTTCCGCCACTCAACACTTAATGCCTTAGTATCTTAACACTAGGTTCCCAAGTTCAGGGATACAGCGTGAAGGTGGCTGAATATATAGGTATCGCCCACGTACCAGAAAACACACAACTATCGTATAGTCAACTATAGTTATCGTACTGTTAAACGGTTTCAAAACTTTCATCATTATTTACAGTAAATTATATACATAGTTAATCGTAAATATTAATATAATGGGTATAATCTAGGTATGTTTAATGTTATTCAAATAAAATAAATGTTTCAACATTTCATTTAGTATCAGATTATATCTATCTATAGGGTTCTACTAATGAAAATATAGTCAGAACAAATCATAACTTTGTTATGTACACATTTTAAGACAACGAATATTCTATATATTTCTGTTATTATATAAAAAAAAAACTGATCCTGAAAAGCCAGTGTTAACACACCATTTTCATTAACTTCTGTTCTTCACTTTCCGCCGAATTCTGCGTGTTGATTAGCGGAACTCAACGCCGTATATTTTTTTTATTTAGCTTATTAATAAGCTTACTTACTTAACGTCAAAATATCAAATTTATGCCCAGAAGTTTCTTTGAATCACAGAAGAGACTTATATGTCACTTCTGTTTTTACAGCTCTAAAAATTGGGACGGAAGTGGGAAATCCAAATGTAAAAGTAATGTCTAAACACTATGATCTCTCTCTCTCTGTGTTTATTTATCTTTTGGAAAATGATTATACAAAATATTCTTTATAACCCTCTAATAAAGCTACTTCAAGTCTCTCTCACAAAAACCTGTGTATTTGACATCGTTCATTAGTGGACAACAATGGCGCATAAATTTTTATATACTGCATTTAATATCCGGTTAAACGAATCGAAAGGGTTATTTGGGTCAATAAAATATACTGTACTATTTTTTCTGGTTAACAACATACCCCGCATAAAGCAGTGTAGGCAGAGGGAACCTAATGTCAAAACTCCCACCCAATGTTCAGAAATTGTATATTACTGTAACGGAAAGTAACGCTGCACTATGTCTTGTTACCAGAGCATAGAAATAAAAAATTGACACTGATTCACCACAACGGCACACATTTATAGCTATCAATATAAAATTTATATTATTCAGAAATTTTATGTTGTCTTTAAAATGTCCATTTATATTGATACTTAACAATTGGTGCAATAAAGTAGAAGTAAAAAGCTTGTGGTTATAACCTAACTCTCCTTAGCACAATATTTATAGCTTCAAATTTTGTATCCTGCTCATGGCAAAGGGAACTTGGACACCGCATGCTTAGACACTCTGTTCCCATTAAAACACTTCCGTTCCCCACTTTCCACTAAATTTTAGGTATTGCGTGTTGAGTAACGGAATTCAAGGGCAAGCTTTACCACTTCACCCAAGCAAAATAAGCAGAAAATATTAAATATTTAGTTTCCTCGATTGGGACTCGAACTTACGACCGTCGTATTTACAGTCGCGCGCTTGTGCCATAGTAACATAGTTAGTGAAGTTAATATTTCGTAATTAATAGAGTCGTGAACCGCGGGGCGTTTATAATCCATAAATTATCACGTATGCAAATGTTTTAATAGTATTTTAATGGCGGGCCAGTTGTGCTGTTAAATATTGATTGACTCGAATGTTAGTTAACTATATAAATAAAATACGTAGATTTTTATCTACGTATTTTATTTATATAGTACAATTTATTTGTATTTTATTATAACAAAGCAAGCAGTAAAACTTGAGGTTGTTATGGCGCATTGACAGAAGAGAGCGACTATACATACGAGAGTTGTGAGTTCGATCCCGATCGAGGAAATGAAATATTCAACATATTCATTTACTCGCTTCGGTAACTAGGCGGGGTTGAGCTCCGTCTCTCAACATGCAATGCCGGAGATTTAGCGGAGAGGAAAACTGAATGTCTTAACATTAGGTTCCCAAGGTTCCTCTGTCGTGTACGAAAAGCTTTAAAAAGCAGTAAAACAGGCCCAGTCATTAAGACTCTGCTCTCCACCTGTCGGTCTGTTTTTGCACGTAAGTGTTTCACATTTACCTTTAATATTTTTACCTATACAAAATAAAAACTACGTACGCGGCAGGGTACGCCGAGGGAACTTGGGAACCTAGTGTTAAGATCCATTCCACTTTTGGTCCACTTTCGTTCATCACTTTTTCACATTTTTAAAAATGCCGTTTAATAGAGTACAGAGTAACTTAATAATTGTCTTCACGCGTCTATATTATATTTATCTATGACAAAAGAAACATGTTTACTACATATAGCCTGAAGGCGCTCGGACGGTATAACGCTAAATTATTATTCATTTAATGATTTATAATAAAAATAGTAATTTATGTACAATAAAATTTTGTTGAAACAAACCCGTGAACATTTATAATTTGATATTTGATTTATATTGATATATGTATATGTCGAGGTTACTTTATATGTATGCCGATTTTGAATGTTGAAAATATATATTTTTTTCTTATTTATAGCAAATTTTCTTTTATTCTTTACAATTATAACGTATCTAAATACATATTCACAGAAAATGTATAAAAAAATACCGCAGCAGGAATCGAACCCGCGTTTGTTGGTTACCGTCTAATCGCTCTGAACGCTAAGACATACGTTCTTATCTAGGAACCTTGGAATTAATAAACACTTGTCACATCTTATTTTTGTTGTTTACGTCTTTGTAAGGATTTTTTTTTTTGAAAAAATCACCATAATTTAATCAAGCCATTTTCCAGAACTGAAAAAAAAAATACTGTATGAGAAAAGGTAACAAAAATTAAAAAGAACCCCGCGCTTTTCTTGTCGTAGCAAGCGTAAAACAATTTCAACGTAGCTAGATTAGAACGTACGGCTTAGTTGACCACTGCGCTAAGACGGTTCCCCAGAGACGCAGGTTCACATCTGACTACGTTTTAAATTTTAATTCGTTTGTAACCTAACCAGCAGTACCTTCCATCGCTCTGAGATGTAATATAATGAGTATAATATTATGTTTTTTTTTTTTTCAGCTTCACGCTGTATCCCGCACTAGGCAGGGTAGGCAGAGGGAACGGAAGTAAAACCTAGTGTTATGACACTCCGTTTCACTTCCGTTCCCTACTTTCCGCCGAATTTGAGGCATTGCGTGTTGAGTGGCGGAACTCAACGCCGCGCTTTGCCTTATTACCAGAGCGAAGTAATGAAACATTAAATATTTAAATTGAAAATATTAAATATTTCATTTCCTCGACTGGGGATCGAACCCAGAACCTGTCGGTTACAGTCACACTCTTGTGCCGCTGCGCCACGACAGGCCTCAATAATATTATGTGTGATTAATATATCTCGACATTTAATTACACTACAATATAAACTACGTCTGTTTGCATTAATTGCGTAGTTAAATTGATACTTTATACATACTGCTATGCTAACTTCATGTCAATAAATTACTAGAAGTCACCGTTGACATAGCCGCAGGACAGCGATAGATTGTAAACAAGAGAGTTGTACATTGGATTTTCTTCTTCAACATCACCCTGTACCCTTAGCATGGCGGGGTAGGCAGAGGGAACTTGGGAACCTAGTATTAAGACACTCGGTTCCATTTATCATTTTCCGCCGAATTTGAGGCGTTGCATGCTGAGCAGTGGAACTCAATAACGCGCTTAACCTTGTTACCAGAGCGAATGAAAATAATTAATATTTTATTTTATATATTTTGGATATTAAAAAGCATTTCACTTCCTAGTGTACCCACAACCTGTCGCTATCACAGGCCCCTACCCTATTTGGGGTAGGAATTAATTTGATTTCTTAAGCTTTTCCTTGCACAATCTTGTGACTGTATTGATGACAGATACCGGGGTCGATTTTTACTCGAGGAAATGAAATATTTGCATTTCTGCGCGCTGAAACCAAGGCATAGCGCGGCGTTAAGTTCCCCCACTCAACTCTCAATGTTACCAAAATTCAGCGGAAAGTGGGGAATGGGAATGTCTTAATGATAACGGAACATTATAATACTAGTCAGCTACCATGTGCTACCTACTGAGTGTGGAAAACAGCCAGAAACTTAAACAAATTATAAATATCTATGGTTTCTTAAGAAGACGCGGCGTTTAGTTCCGCCACTCAACACAATGTTTTGAAAATAGTTTAATATTAAGCTTTAGAATTCCGTTCTCAGCTTTACGAATAGATTTTAGAATTTGGGAGGAACCCAATGCCGCCGCAGGATATTATGTGAACTTCAAGAAACAAAAAAACAAACACAATAAAAATATTAAAAATCCATACAAACATACATATTTGTTTCCATTTAATATATCAAAACACGCAGAAACATAATAATCGTGTCGGGTGCTTTAATGTATTCAACCTCGATGGTGATACGTTAATTATTATAATATAATGTAAAGCGTAAGTCCGCCTTAATAAGGTTCCGTAGTAATATTAATAGATAATTATTTTTTTTATTCATTTATTTTATTTTAAAAATTGGCAAAGTACGCTGAGGGAACAACGTACGCTTGGTGACCTAGTGTTGAGACACTCCGTTCCCAAGTAATTATTTTCGTTCCCTGTTATGTGCCCTGTACGAGAGTGAAGCATTAAAATTATTATTATTTTTTGTTCTCGAACCAACAACCTGTCGTGTTATTCGGCGGAAAGTGGAAAACGGAAGTGTAACGGAGAGTCTTAACACTAGGTTCCCGGGTTCCCTCTGCCTACACTGCCTTGTGCGGGATGAAGCGTGAAGCAGTAAAAAAAAAAAGAAAAAAATATCTTAGACTTTAGTAAACAACGACACGCCGTACAATATATTTTGTTTCTTTTATAAATAGATTAATACATTTATAATTTAAATACAGTCCGTGATTTACACTACAGGTGTCCTAACATATATATTTTTTAATTTCAAAACAAGTCCATATCAAATATTCCACGCTTATTAACAACATATTACAATAATTTATTATAGAGAAGCTCGATTTTATCGCCCATTAAATTATTTAGATGATTTTTATCTGGAGTAAATAGCAATTTATATGTATTCTCTTATCTTTCAGTCAATTTTGATTTTATCACTCACTGATGAAGTAATAAAGTAAAAGGATCTGGTTTCTTTTATTACTTATTAGTTACCCAATTAGCGATGAACCTTGCTTGTATAATATAGCTGGTTGGTATCGTTCATTTAATATTGACGTTTTCACGTTTTCAACCGTTATTATATATTTAATTAAATACTTATCGAAATATATAGAGGCCCAAGCGAGTGTTTGTAAATACGAGTGGTTGTGGGTGTTTCCCACTTGAGGAAATTAATTATTTCATAATCGCTTTGGTTACAAGGCCAAGAGCGCCATTGAGTTCAACCAATCAGCACACATTGTTATCATCATTGGCAAAATGTAGGGAACGGGTCGGTCAATATGGGATGTTTTAACATTAGCTTTACAAATTTCCTCTGCATATCTTGCATCTATCATCTTAATTCTTTCTTCAAGAAAATCCAATACAAACTAATAAATCAAGCGATATTGTCTGATTCCAAAATAGACGAGAGCAATATATTCCTATCCACGTACAAACGATCAAAGTTGTATAGCTTCAATAGTTCTCCAACCGCCCAACGAGCCCTAAGGGTCCCATAATAAGGGAACATACAACTCCCGAAACGATTAAACTTGTCCTGCACATTTATTTTTTTGGAAGACATAAAAAATGTTCTAGCTCTTTATTGTACTATTGAGTACTTGAGCGTGATCATAGTAGAAACAGGATGCTAGAGGATTATAACTCTGAATCGAATCTGGTAGCATGATAACCTGTGAAATTTTAAATTTATATTATTTATTTGTAGCTTTCTACAGTATCGTGCACATAGCAGGATAAACAAGAGGAACTCGAGTACCTAGTTAGCCAATTTTTGAAGCATTTACGTTTTGAGCGACAGTACTCAATAGAGTAAAATTGATTTTACGTAATGGAATAACAGTTTTATGTACGTTTTTGTTGTTAATACCCCAGTAAAATTAATATTTAAACAATAACATGTCTCTTCTGGCCTGATTGGATGTAAGAAGTGGTTGATGAAAGACGTTTGTAGAGGATACTCAGCTAGCGTAGCGTGAAGTTAAAAAAACTACGGATCTGTAATGTCAACCGGAAGTGTCGATTGGACCATGGAAAAGGACATGTTACATGTAAAATATGGCGCAGCTTTTGATTGTTAAGTTTAAACGCGATCCATTTTTATTCGGAAAAGTAATGTATTTATATTTCCTTGCTCTGGAAACCTCTCAACACGCTTTGTCTAGAATATGACTACGATTAATAGGGTCCTATTTTAAGGTACGGTACCCTAAAAAGAAAATACGTACCTTTAACTTTTCATAAAGCGATTAAGTACGTAACTGCAATAAATTAAATTTAACTAAAAAAATAATAATTAAAAATAATATACTCCTACATAAAAAAAATGTTAAGCTTAACAATAAAAAAAAATCTATAAACAATATTCGCGACTTTGCTTTTACACAAGAAGAAAATAAAACGTCAGGCTGTTTTTAATAAAGGCCAATCAGTCGACCGCCGGAAGCGATGCCGTTGCACCGGAAATAAAGCATGTCTGTGCCCTCCGGAACGAGACCCTGTGGGTGAAAGTACCAATAAACATTGTATATTGCTGACATTTTGTAAATAATAATATTTTGCTAGAGATTTCGTAAGAACGTGTTTACTTTTGTAGCAATGTTTTATTAAGATAAGTTATGAAATATCAATTTTATTTACGATTAAGCTTACCGTGCAGCTTTAGAGGTATAAAGCCATTTGAGGAAATAAAGTATTTAATATTAACATTTCTTCTTTCTGGTAACTAGGTCAAGCGTGGCGTTGAGTTCCGCTACTCAACACGCAATGCCTCAAATTCGGCGGAAAGTGGTAAACGGAAGTGTCTTAATCAGAATGGAGTGACTTAAACTAGGTTAGGTTCTCAAGTTTCCTATACCAACCTAAGTACAATAGTTATTATGTTCATTTTCTCCCTCTGCTCTGGTAATATAACAAAGAGCAGCGTTGAGTTCTGCCATTAAAGACGCAATGTCTCTAAAAACAGCATCTGGAAAAAAAAAAGAATTTCCGAAATAATATATTTGTAAGTTCTACAGAAATGATTATTTACCATACAGAAGAATAACAAGCAACGAACACAGCCGCAGGTGGAATATTTTAATATGGGCGAATCACTATAGTCACCGGATGTATAGATACATACTGTATGTACTTTGTTCCACAGTCTCGTGTTTATCGACCGGAGTTGGAAGGCCGCAATAAGCGTTTCTGTAAATATTTTCACAAATACGAAATTATAAAATTTTATCAATTTATGTATCTCATATCAATTTTGATTTGAATAAAGTGTTTTTGATATTTCAGGGTAGGCAAAGGTAACATGGGAACTTAGTGTTAAGATACTCCGTTCCTATTAAGACACTATATAAAATATTTAATTGTCTTAAGTAGGAATTGAAAAAAGAAACTGTTAGGTTTATAATCTAACGCTTATGCCAGACACAAGTAGCGTCCTTTGCTGCAGAGTTGCACTGTAAGCACTTTTTCGAGTATTTCTTTTAACTAGAAAAATACAATTATATTTTTTTTTATTCAATATCCGGTTTTTTTATTGTGGTTAAATTGTGGAGGGGAGTCGCAACCCATGTTCCCTCTACTTACGCTTATATCATCAGAACTTAGTCTACCTATAAGAATAATCATAATCCAATTTGTGAAAATACCCCAATAAAAATGACCTTAGAAACAGTAAAAGCATTCTTACATACTTAGCTTTACGCTGTCCGCCCACGGGAGGCAGAGGAAACTGTAAGGCACTCAACGCCACGCTTTGCCTTATTACCAGAGCAAAGTACTGAGAATATGAAATATTGCAATTGAAAATATTAACTATTTCATTTCCTCAAGTTGAGATCGAACCGACAACCTATCAGCACTTTACAATAACATGCGTATGCCCCTGCGCCAAGACATGCCTCAAAAACCTTTCCATTAACAATTTTAAAGAACTAAACACCATGTTGGGTCATATTAATAAATTATCGATGTACCTATTTGTATACACATTTTAGTCAGCTCGCGTTAATAAGTAAGAAGCTTGGCGCTAAGTTCTATACAAACAGAGAGTCAGCTTGTATAGTTAGCTGATGCATGGAGTAAATACACTCGGTGGTTCTACGAGATTCCTTGGTACGTGTTACGTGACAGGGCTATTATGTTTTCTAAATATTGAGGCGCAAGTGGCTGTAAACGATAGGTTGTGGGTTCGATCAATACTCGAGGAGATTAAATATTTAATATTTTGAAATTAAATATTTTATGTTTTGATTCTTTCGCACTGGTAACATGGCAAAGCGCGGCGTTGAATTCCGCAATTTAAGACGCAGTGCCTCAAATTCGAAATTGGCGAAGGAAACAATGTGCCATAATATTTCTTAAGTTCTCTCTGCCTACCCTGCAATGTTCGGAAAACAGCGTGAACCTTAAAAAATATTTAATGTTTGTACTTTTTCGCTCTGGTAGTGAGGCTAAGCGTAGCGTTGAGTTCCGCCACTCAATACGCAATGTCTCAATTTCGACGGAAAGTAGGGAACGGAACAATGTACCTTGACACTAGCTTTCCTAGTTCTACAGCGTGAAGCTGAAACAAACAAATAGTTAAAAATTGTAGTTAGATTTGGGAGAGTTATTTTCATGTTCTTGCTTAGTACCGAGACCAAACCCGACGACTCGTAATGTCTCCATAAGTAAGGAATATCTGCCTATAACGCTTACCCCTGAATTGAAATCAAACCATAGCTGTCGTGTCCACAGTGGCACGGTGAATCGCTGTACCAAGATAGTGTCATCAGCTTCCTCCATAGTCGCTAAAGTAAATATAAAATAAAGTGATAACAAATAAAAGCAAATATTAAAAAAACACAAACAAACAAGTAGCAACATTCAAAGAAATACAAAAAAAAACTAATCACACAATTCGTTTTGGTTGGTTAGAGTCAGTTTGCTCTCCTTTGCCGAACGTCAACCGTCTCAAGTTTAGCATAAATATGTTAAAACGGCGGTACTTACATGTTCCGAGAAGGGTCGATAGTAAATATCTATATTTGAAGAAATATATTTGTAAGTCAAATTATATCGCGTCACGAATGAGAATTATTATTTACACGATAATATTTAAGGGATGGCAAAGAAACCGCCCCAAATGTGTACTTTTGTGGGTAGTTACTAAAATATGTGTGATTTTTTCGGTTAAGAAATAATAAACGCTTATTTACCGTACGTGACTGACGTATTGAGAAATTTAAATTGTCTAATTATTTTATTTGGTGCATAGGCACAGTGTTTTATGTTGATGCAAGAATTGTAAGGTCAATCCAGCTTCCGGCAATTAATTACTGGTTCGAGATTCATTATTTTGCTTTGTTTTTATTTCTGTTAGGTTAAATAATTATATTTTTTATCATATGAAAAAAATATTATTATTTAACCTAACAGAAATAAAAACAAAGCAATAAATTTTTATATAAAAATATACTTTAAAATGTAATATGTAAAATGAAACCTGACTTAGCGTAGCGGCAAAAGCGTTTGATGTAAACCACAGGTTGTGAGTTCAATTCCCAATCGAGAAAATGAAATATTATAATTTTATATTTTCAAATCAAATATTTAATATTCAATTTTAATATTTTCATTTCTTAGCTCTGGTGACAAGGCAAAGCGCGGCGTTGAGTTCTGCAACTCAACACGCAATGCCTCTAATTGGGCGAAATGTGGAGAACGAAAGTGGAACGGACTGTCTTAACACTAGGTTCCCAAGTTCCTACCCCGCCATGTGCCATATATATATATATATATATATATATATATATATATATATATATATATATATATATATATATATATATATATATATATATATATATATATATATATATATATATATATATATATATATATATATATATATATATATATATATATATCTATATATATATATATATATATATATATATATATATATATATATATATATATATATATATATATATATATATATAAGTTAAGATAATTCGTTTCATTTCCAACCTGGGGATCGAACCCACAACCTGTCGTTTACAGTCACACACTTGTACCGCTGCGCCGAGACAGGCTTTGCACACAGGCGTCAGGAATATAAAAAATAATAATTATTATTATATTTAAAGAAAAAACGTCTTAAAATCTAAAGTAGATCGTTCAATTCTGTGATATCCATTTAACAGCCAACCCGATGATAAGCTCAATAGTTACAAGATCGCCGCCGCCATAAAATTAAACACGCCGCAACCTGACCCGACCCGTCGTCGGGTAAATTGGTGTTTGTCGTCTGTTGTTTTAGATGTAACGACACGGATGAGACACGATTGTTGTTTTATTTAATGTGTGGGAGTAAATAAATTTAGTTGTGAGTAATTACACACACACGTGTTTCAGAAATATGTATTTATAGATTAATGTTTAGACCTGTGGTTAAGTAGAAGCCTGTCGTGGCACAGCAGCATATGCGTGTGATTGTAAACGACAAGTTGTAGGTTCAATCCCAACTTGAAAAAATTAAATATTTAATATTTTGAAATAAATATTTAATGTTTTCGCTCGTCGTTTCCTTGTCGCTCTGGTAACAAGGTAAAGCGCGGCTTTGAGTTCCGCTACTCAACACGCAATGCCTCAAATTAGGCGGAAATTGGGGAACATTGCGTGTTGAGTGCCTAGTCTTAACACTAGGCTCCCTTTGCCTACCCTGCTTTGTGTGGGATACAGCGTGTAGCCAAAAAAGAAAGAAATGTTTATTTTTTATTGTAATACGCTTGGACAGAATTAGATTGTAGTTGGTGTTGTAGGCGGATGCTACTGATGTCAAAATTATGTATTTAGTATAAAATATTTTATATCTTAAATATTATTTTATTGTTCTTGTACTATTAAAAAATCGCAGCGTTAGCAACGCTATGCTCTACGGGTCAATAAGAAAAGTAAAATATAAAAATAATATAGAAAGAAGATGGCCATAACGTCCATACAAACAAAGTTGCAACCATCGACTAGTATTTATATACATAGATAAGTATTAACTTTTTACGCTTATTGCATACAAATTCTACTAATTGAATATCTAAAGCATTCCAATAATTTATGGTTCATACGAATGTATCTACATTATAGTCATGTATAATTATGTATGGAAATACACTATACCTTTATGCGCATAACTTGAATGTTTCGAACGTTACATTAATTCAATACGTTAATATCTATTCAAAGAATTTAATTATTCGAATACTTTACGGTTCATAAAATATTATAGAAACATAGTCTGTTTGTAACACACGTGTAATATGTAGTATGCTAGAATTTACTGAAAGATAATGAATTTGAACGATATCGTAATCATTATATATTTTTTGTACCCCGGTGTACCCGGCATATGGAAAGAGGGAACCTGGGGTTAAAATATATTTGATCCCATCATCACTGCGACATATTTTGAGGTATTCCGTGTTTAGTGGTGGAATTGAATGCTGTTTCTACTAGAGCGACGAAAAGAATTATTATACGGTGCGATAGCGCCTACTGTTAGTAGGTTAGTCTTTTTGAGACCTGTCGTGGCGCAGCGGTACAAAGGTGAGACTGTAACCGACTGGTGGTGGGTTCGATTCCCACTCAAAGAAGTGAAATATTTAGTGTTTTCAATGTAAATATTCAATTTTTTCATTTCTTCGCTCTGGTTACAAGGCAAAACGCGGCGTTGAGTTCCGCCACTCAAGAAGTAATGCCTCAATTTCGGCGGAAAATAGGGAACGAAAGTGGAACGTAGTGTTTTAACACTAGCTTCCTAAGTTACTTCTGCCTACCCTGCCGTGAGTGGGATACATCGTGAAGCTGAGTTAGTCTACTTATTGAACGACCTGTCCATTTTTAATAATATGTAATTAACTAGTTACTATTGGAAATTCAGAATAACAATATTATTTACCAGCAGTTTCAAGAGCACCAAAAAATCGTCACATTCACATAATCGTATCGTAGTCGTATCTTATACTATATATGTACTAAAGTCGACGTCTGAGGCGTACAGGGTGTTAAACCAAATCAGATTACATCGTACTATTGTGATAGCATCGAGACCGTATCGCTTACGTTTGCGCTTCTATAGATGAAATTGATATAGATATATTTTAAGCTATTTTAAACGTATTGTCCTAAAATTCTTTTAAGACAGTTTAGTTACATTTTTTTCAATGCCTGTCGTGGAGCAGCGGCAATAAGCTTGTGATTGTAAACGATAGGTTGTGGGTTCGATCCCCACTCGAGGTAATGAAATATTGTGCAGCGTTGAGTTCCGCCACTCAACTTGCGAAGAAGTGCAGCGTTGAGTTCCGCCACTCAACTTGCGAAAATGTTGTAAAATGAAAC
Source organism: Eueides isabella (assembly GCA_019049475.1). Lineage (NCBI taxonomy): Eukaryota > Metazoa > Arthropoda > Insecta > Lepidoptera > Nymphalidae > Eueides > Eueides isabella. The sequence continues at coordinate 759,205 of CM032392.1, forward strand.
AACTGAATTGTGAACCACTATTTGTAAAATATATACAAACAAAAAGTGTGTCAAGTTAATTTTGTATCAGCCTTTTAAATTGTTTATATTATTTTTAACACGTCAGGGCTTAAAATAGAAAAAAATATTTCGAAAAATTCGACTTCAAATACGTTTATTTGATTAACACCACTTATAAATAAATCATTCAATTGTTATGTATCGTGATTATACAATTTGTTAGTAATAACAAATGTACGACATCGTGTACTTAGAATGTTCTAGAAGAGCCATGAAGAAATTTGGTAAGACTTATTTTAAATACTTTACATAAAAATAATAATAATGCAAATTATTGTCACATTCGGGCCTGTCATGGTGGAGGGGCAGAAGGTTGCGACTTCCTCGCTTTGCTAAACGAAGCATAGCGAGGCGTTGAGTTCCGTTATCATATCAAACAAAAAACTTTACGTTAAAAGAATACAAGGCAACCTGTTCCCCGATTTCTGTATTTTCAAGTATACAATGTAGTAAAGATAATACATAAAAGCTTATATGTGTTGATTATGTTGACTTGGAATTATAATCATTGCTGATTGTTGATCTAGATTCAGCTTGATACCACAATGAATAAAATATATTGGTAGGTATAACTTTTAAAATCAGATTTATTTTACTATTCTACGTTTTGTTTTCCATTGCTCAATGAGCAAAAACCTAGTTTAAAATAGCTTACTACATCACTTCTAATTATATAAGATATAAAGTACCATTTATGACGCATTCTTATTATAGCGAATAAACGAAAATATTTCAAATTTTTTTTGAGTAAGTTTTTTGATTTGGGAATCTAATATTAAGCCTTACGTTCCTCCATTTCAACTGGATTTTGAATATAATATATAATATATATCTCCTTAATTTAAAATTTATTCATGTCACTTCTATACAATATGTAATACTATACAAGAAAATTTGCCAAACAAATTATCTTTATTAACCTCCCAGAAATAAACTCCACTATTGATTCAACGCTACGTTCAATTTGAGTACATTAACGCTACTTTGCCATGTTTGTTCTAGACCTCTGAATAAATATAACGATATTAGGGTTTTGAAATTTGAGTTTCTCTTGAATACGTAATAGAGTGTCAATTATATTTGTATGCTTGAGATGAATGTGTGTTAACTGCTTTGTGACGTCATCGATTATTGAGTATCTGAGGCCAGTCGTGGCGCAGCGACACAAGCGTGTGACTGCAACCGACAGGTTCTGGGTTCGAACCCCAGTCGAGGAAATTAAGTATTTAATATTTTTAATTTAAATATTTAATATTTTCATTTATTCGCTCTGGTAAAAGGCAAAACGCGGCGTTGAGTTTCGCCACTCAACACGCCATGCCTCATATTCGGCGGAAAGTGGGGAACGGAAGTAGAATGCAATGTCTTAACACTAGATTCCCAAGTTCCCTCTGCCTACCCTGCCATATGCGGGATACAGCGTGAAGCTGAGTGTGTGAATGAGTGACAGTAAACGAGACTGCCGTAGTAAGATAGAGCTAACTATAAACACGATCGTTGTAGGTTTAGTTTCCAGAAGCCGACAAAAATAAAACAAAATACGTTAATAACTATAGAAAAGTTATAAAATGGTACGGACTACGTGTAAGTAGTGCTTAGTCAAGAAATAAATAAATATAAAATAATATGAATCGGGTCGATTTCTACTCAGATATTTAAATTGTTTTTATTTTCTTATTCTGAAAAAAACACAAAATGAAAAAAGTTTCATTTTTCCGCTCACACATAATGATTTGATCTAATTATCAAATCATTATGTGTGAGCGGAAAAATGAAACTTTTTTGAAACTAAGTAAACTACTCAAAAATGAAACTAGTGCGTAAGAAACGGAGTGAATGCCACAACAGTAGAGCTCTTTGCCTATCATGCCTTTACCCGAGATACAGCGTCATGTTATATTTATTCCCTTACCTCCTTAACTAAAGAGATAATGCGCAGTGTTAGGTTCCGCCATTCACCAAATCATCATCATCAAAATAACTTACTTAGATAGGCACACGTCCAACAGTGAACAACGACACTACACTGGTTGACTGAACTGTACCAATAAATCTTTAAATATAAATAGTCAAGTGTAAATACTGTTCAAATATGCTACGCAATGTCATACATACGGTAGATACTGACAAAACATACCTTGTTATTAATAACCTGAGGCCCTCTCGTGTCGCAGGGGCACAAGCGTGTAACTGTAACACGATAGATTGTAGGTTCGATTCCCACTCGAGGCAATGAAAAAGATATTTTTTCAAGTAAATATTTGATGTTATCATTTCTTCGCTCTGGTAAGAAGCCAAAACGTGACGTTGAGTTTTGTTATTTAACACGCATTACCACAAGCAATGCCTCAAATTCGGCAGAAAGTGGGAAACGGAACTGAGTGTCTTAACACTAGACTCATATTTCCTCCGTCTACCCTGCATCGTGCAGGATACAGCGTGAAGCTAAAAAACAAAAAATGTTATCAACAACAGATATATAAAAATAAGGAAAACATTCACCTGAACTTTGAACCCACAACCACTGCTTTCTCTAAAACACGTCTTAACTATGCCAAATTGGTGTAAAGACATATTTCATCTGATTTATCGTACATATTTATATAAATCACTATAAAATATCGATAAAGACGTAATAATATTAATATATAGTCGACACTGTGTGACCGCGTTAACATCGCCGCCAGCGTTGCTTGTAATTTACCCGGTCTTAGAATCTCAATGAATAGAACAATGAATGCAACGGAGCCGTTATGATTAAAAGATTTATTTTAAATATTTTATTGTAATTATATTTTTTTATAATATAATGAATAAAACTTTTATTGTAATCGCCCATACTTATATAAGTAGGTACACTACTTTACTCTTAATTTTATAGATAAGTTATATTAACTATATAAAATATTAACTATATAAAACAGACGGTCCTATATAAAATTTTCAGGTAGTACATATTGTTGTGTCATGAAAGTTTCATATTATAGTAATTAACAATAAAAAACATAAGAGTATTCTATTGGTCTAAAGTACTGCCATTTAATTCATAATATCTTGAATTATTTTAAGTTTATTTTTTAACTTCACGGTTATTCTACACATTGCAGAATAGGCAGAGGCAATCTGAGAACCTATTGTTGAGACACATATATTAAGACATTTCCGCTCCTCAATTTCCACCGAATTCCTAGCTTTTGTATTGTGCAACGGAAATCAACGCCGCGGATTTCCTCGTTTTTCAGAACGAAGAAATTAATTTCATACCTCCGAATGGGCATCGATTATCCCGTTACAGATGCCTAAAATTTAAGTTATTCCACCGAATCTTCATTGTATCACTAACATATATTAAAAATATTATTTTTTTTTTAATATATACTCCATAGTTTCATCTCTTCCCGCCTTAAGATTTATACAGCATTTAACTCGACGTTGGTTTAGATTAGCAGTTCAAAGGGCCTCAGCTGACCCCCGTCTTTGTACAGAGCACCTATTTATAGAACAAACTGTTTACAAACATGTCTGCCTTTGACTAATTATTGTGATATATTATTTTTATTCAATGATTAATGTGGCTTTTTACGTAATTTACTCTGTGTATTTTTATAAACGTATAAGATTTATCTGTATAATATATATCTTTTATTGTATAGTCTAGTGGATAGTAGTATTGGGTTCGATTCCCATTTGGGAATTAATTAATTAATTTTAATGTATTTATAAGCTAAAAAAATGCAAAACGTCGCGATGAAGTTTTATTTAGCTTTACGCTGTATCCCGCACATAGAGAACTGGGAACCTGGGAACAGGGTTCCAGCGAACTAAGGGTCAAGCTACTTCGTTACCATTCAGATATTTCTGTTTGCAATTTTCCACCGAATTCTTAACACATCGTGTATTAAGGACGGAAGGCGAAATTCAACGCCGCGCTATGTCTCCTACTAGAGAAAGGACATGGAATTATTATTATTCTAAATGTGAAAGTTTGTGAGGATGAATAGTTTGTTCCACTTTCACACAAAAACTGCTTAACATATTGAGATGTAACTTAGCTATATATGATATAGCGTTTACATGAGAATAAAATTACATAGCGTTTACATCAGACTACAATTTATGTAAACATTTTGTATAATTTAGCTATAATCTTATCTTAATATTGTTAATGTGAAAGTATGAAAGGATTGATGTTTATTCAGCTTTCTCGCGAAAACTGCTGAGTTGATTTAGACATTTCTTATTTTTAGTTTAACTTCACGCTGTATCCCGTACGAGGCAGGGTAGGCAGAGGGAACCCGGGAACCTAGTGTTAAGGCACTCCATTCCACTTCCGTTCTCCACTTTTATTTTTTTTAGTTTATATACCTTTTTTTTTTTTTACTTTATATACCAAAATAGTATATAGGCTGCAATTTAGGAATCGTATCGAATCGTAATCGAATTTGAGGCATTGCGCGTTGAGTAGCGGAACTCAAAGCCGTGCTTTGACTTGATGACAGGGCGCAACAAAGAAAATATTAAACATTTCATTAAACGATCTACATCTAGTTTCTTTTTATATAAATAATCTGTTTTCTCGGAATCAATATGTATCTACTTTATTAACATTGAAAAAAAAAAACTAAAAACACAAGAACTACTTATTTATCTATAGATCATTAACTTAAGTCATGAATTAAAGTTGAAGAATTTAAAAAGTTTCACCAAAAACTGTCCAATGAATTAAAATATCAAGTTACAAGTCAACCCTTGATTGTATGTTAAGATTAGACAATATTTTATATAGCTTCTACATTATCCTTTTTGGTTATTAACTTTTCTATTACGATATGAAGATTTATTTCATAAAAAAGTACCTAGTGTTCAGATATTATAAAGAGGATCAATAGTGTTAATTATTATGAAGATGAAAGTCCTGGTGTCTAGATGTTAAGAAAATGGGGATCTTAGTATCTAGATATTATGAAGACGAAGATCCTAGTGTCTAGATATAATAACAATGAATATCCTAGTGTCTAGATTTTATGAAGATGAAGATCCTAGTGTCTAGATATTATGAAGATGAGGACCTTAGTGTCTAAATATTATGAAGATGAATGTCCTAGTGTCTAGATATTAGGGAGATAGGGATTTTAGTATCTAGATTTTATAAAGATGAAGATCCTAATTTCTAAATATAATGAAGATGATGATCTTAGTGTCCAGATATTATGAAGACGAGGATCTTAGTTTTTCATATAAATGTCTAGATATTATGAAGATAAAGACTTTAGAGTCTAGATATTGTGAAGATAATTATTATAATTTTATAAAGATAAAGCACTTAGTGTCTTGATATTTTGAAGATATTATGGAGATGAGAATCAGAGTGTATAAAGATTATGAAAACGATTGTCTTAATACTCCGGACGGTCTCCAAGAAACGCGGGTTCAAATCCCGCTAGGTTCCAATTTGTATACGTTTTCTCAGTAGATATTCCTATCGCCATTTTCCATTACCTATAATTTAATAAAAAAAACAATTAGGTTAGAATATTTTTTACCGCTTTTAGTCTAATTTTCAAAACATTGTGTGTCGAGTGGCGTAACTCAACGCCGCAGTTTATCTTGTTACCTGATCGAAAAAATAAAATAATGAATTCCTCGAGTGGAAACCGAATTCACGATCACCACATTTACAATAGAACGCGTTCAAAAATTATCTTAATAAAAAGAAGCCTTAACTTCATTTCGGTAGACATTTTTAAGTAATACCGCGTCCGATTAATCTCTTTTATCTGCGATCGACCACTTGAATAATCGTATACGAAATGAATTTAACATAAATTAAGTTTTCTACGACACCTGTAAGCTTGTGTTGAACGTTTTAACGATTTTGAACCTTATACTACCTCAGTAGGGATGGAAGCGGTAGATTTTATAACGTGGTTTGTGTGTAATAATGAGGTGTATACCAAAGAAAGGTTAAGTGTTAACATTTGTTAGTTAATGGTGTTTCTTTTTCAATGATAAGCTGTTTAGAGTGATCGATGGCCTCGAATGGAAAATGTAATTAATGTCTCAGACATTATTGATTGTAAGTATTTTTTTCTGTTGACATGTTTTCGTTAATTATATATAATTAATAATTTACAAGGTTATATTTTTGGTGTCATTTTGTATGTACTTGTATTGAAGTACAGCGTTTGATTGTAAAGTGTGGGTTCGATTCTCATTAAAGGAAATTAACTATTTGCTTTTCCCTGTTCTGGTAACTAGACAACGCGGCCTTGAATATCGCACCTAATACGTAATGCCTCAAGAATTCGGTGAAAAGTAAAAAAATAAGGATAGAACAGTATCAAGTGTCTTAATGGGAACAGATTATCATAACACTACAATTTTCAGTTTCCCGCTACATATATATGAAGTTAAAAAAACAAGCATGAAGAGTTTTTTTTTTAAATATTTATTAAATGTTAATCCTCTTATAAGAAATAAAAAATATTTATTCAGAAAACGTATATAATTAACCGTACCAAATACCACTAAGTATTTTTTTTAATATATTTTCCAAATAAGTTTTCTAAAAATAATCATGAAAAGTTGAAATTCTTAAAAGATATCGAACTCACAACCAGCTAAATACTGTTATTGCCCCACAAAGGCCTCTACAGCATTAACATATGGGAAAACCAAATAAAAACACACATTAGCAATAAATTAAAAGGCAGTAATCCTCGATGAAACACCCACGTAACGTATACTATAGGCAAAGTGCTTAAGCTTACTCGCATTCATACGATTTATCGATGTATAAATCATTTTAATTGGTACTCGTGGACGGTGGATGCTTTTTTGTGGAGGTGATCGCGAATTCGATTTTTCACTTGCCTTTTGTGTGTGTAATGTGAATGTATGGTGCTTTGTGTAATCATCATTACTTTTATTTATTAAATGAGGCCTGTCGTGGCGCAGCGGCACAAGCGTGTGACTGTAACCGACAGGTTCTGCGTTCGATCCCCAGTCGAGGAAATGAAAAATTTATTATTTTCAATTTAAATATTTAATGTTTCATTTCTTCGCTCTGGTAATAAGGCAAAGCGCGGCGTTGAGTTCCGCCCCTCAAAACGCAATGCCTCAAGTTTGGCGGACAGTAGGGAACGGAAGTGGACCGGAGTGCCTCAACACTAGGTTCCCGAGTTCCCTGTGCCTACACTGCATCGTGCGGGATACAGCGTGAAGGAATTTATTAAATTATTACGTAATAGCTGAAAATAGTGGAAGAATTATAAATAAACCCCGCTCGTATCACCTGTTCGGGCTACACGTTTTCTTATTAACTAATCTGAACTACTGTCGTATGTTAAATTAAAATAAAAGCCCATTATTTTCAATTTAAATATTTAATGTTTCATTTCTTCGCTCTGGTAATAAGGCAAAGCGCGGCGTTGAGTTCCGCCACTCAACACTCAATGCCTCAAATTTGGCGGAAAGTGGGGAACGGAAGTGGAACGGAGTGTCCTGACACTAGGTTCCCGGGTTCAGTCTGCCTACCCTGCCTCGTGCGGGATACAGCGTGAAGATATAAAAAAAAACATTTTTTTTGTAGTAAAATAGTTCTATTGTCGTCTAATAAGTCTTAAAAAAAAAACCTACATGAACAATTTAAAACTCCTGGTACTTGTAGTAATGAAGTATCATACAAACTAACAACTAGAAAAAGAACCGCTTATGGTTTGAATATCGTTGAAGTTAATACTTTCATTCTCAAGTTAGCCAGTAGATAAATATAGAGAACTTGGGTATTTAGTGTTAAGACACTGCGTTTCGTTCCCCGCTTTCCGCCAAGTTCCCGGTGCCGCCAAATGTGCGTGTGGTAGAGTCACGTTGCCAGCAACGGCAACACGCATGGGCCGCCAACCGGATTGTTACCACCCCCGGCATTTAAGACCGGCGTTAAGTAGTGGCTTTGGCCACTGCACTTACCATCAGGTGACCCGTACGCTCGTTTGCCGACTCTTCCATAAAAAAAAAAGTTTGAGGCATTATGTATTGAATGGCAGCACTCAACTCCACAATTTGTCTTAGTTATTTCTTTTAAAAAAGAAGAAAGGTGCGGATAAAAGCTAGTACAATTTAAAGTTATGTTATAGGGGCCTTATGTGGCGCAAGGACTCAAGCGTGAGACTCTTACTTCGACAGGTCGTAAGTTCGATCACCACTTGAGGCAATTCTATATTTTACTATACGTTTAACGTTTCGTGACGTCAGTCTACAGAAATTGGGGGAAAATGAAAAAAATATGTATTTTAATGAGTTTTGAAAGTTTGGACATCACATGGACATCTACATTATCGTATGAACCATCTCACATCTGATGGTGCTTCATTTCTGCCGGCACTAGCCAGGGAAAAGAAAGCCAGCCAAGCCTAGTATTAAGATACGCCTTCACTACTTTCGTAAAATTATAATATTGCTGGTACAATAGAACCACTTACTTTACCAAAAAAAAAGTCAAATAAACATCTTTTAAAAGAATATACAATGCTTGCATAAAAAAATGGGAAACAAAAGGGTCTTAATAAGAACAGAGTCTTGAAATCAGGTTCCCAGGTTCCCTCGACTTACCATGTAATGGGGACACAACGTGAAGCTAAAAAAAACTACATTAGGTAAATACGTGTATATAAAAAAAGTCGCTCCAAAGCAAAAAAAAGTTGCTCATACAAATGTCAAGCATGATTGATACACTACTTAACGTAAATCGCATATTAATTGTAATAGTGTTGCGTGTTAATCATTATTAATCGACCGTCGCACATGTTTACATGAATTTTTAATATAAAAATAATACTTTTTACTATGGTTTTACTCGTTTTTAACCACTGATTCAAAAAGAGAAGTGCTAAAATTTGACCTGTGGGGCTGTCCATTAATCATGTAATGTATTTGTGGCATTTTGGCCACCCTCCCCCCTTGGTGGTGATACGTGGTGAGGTGTATACTTATTAATTATTTACTTATATATACACGTGATATTTTTCTGCACCACCCCCCTGCCCCCTTGTAATATTTCGCTTCACTTATTATGGCCCACCCCGTGATAAATACAAAGCATACTAAACTTAAATTTAAAAAGCGTATAAAAATTTTGAACGAATCAGGATTTGAACCCGCGCCTCTTGAAAAGCGTTCAAGTGTTCTGACCAACTAAGCCATTCGTTCTCACTAAGCTATGTCGAAATTTTTATACGCTTATTACAACTTATTTATGTTGTTAACAAATCTGTAGGAAGTTAGTTGTCTTGAGTGGAAATTTGTAAAAATCTCCTTTTTTAATTATTAAGTTTCGTATTTTCTGCCCTAAGTGTGGAATAACACTTTAAAAAGTAGTAAAAATACAAAGCAATCTTTCTTTTCTATCCTTTAGTTCATGGTATAAGAACATTCAACAAAACAATTTCTTTCTTTCTTCAACATATTAGGTAAAGGGAACCTGGGAACCTAGTGTTCAAAACTCTCCGTTCTCATTAAGACAATATCATTCTTCACTTTTCGCCGAATTTTGGAGACATTACGTGTTAAATAGAAAAACTGAAAACCGCGCTTTGTCTCGTTACCAAAGTGGGGAAATGAAAATATGAAATATTTAATCTCATTAAATGGGTATTGAACTAACAACCGGTGCCATATATTACATATCATAGCTGCACACCACTGCACCCCACAGACAGCCTCTAAAAAAACCTTATTTATACTACTTAATAATATAATATTATAATATTCATTAAAATTTTCAATAAATACATATTTTATGTTAAAATCTATCAAGAGCGTGTTTCAACGCTATTACAGCCGACAGCTTATTATTAATGATTTAAATTCTTTATAATTATATCGGCTTGCATGTTGATTACCGAGTAATTATTTATGTTGTTACAGTCTTTTTATGATTGACTTACGTAATTTATGTTCGTGGATAATTTTATTGATATTTTTTAAATATCCCATGTTCCAGCGTGGATAAAAAAATGAAACTGTATAACCTTGACTGAATTTTAATAGGAAAAATAACAGGAAAATTAAAAATTTATTTTTCATAAATTGAATTACAAGAACGCCGCGTGATTCCGGCTTAGAATAGGATCACCCTGGTAGGGTGTCGTAAGAGGTGACTAAAGTACGTATGGAAAAGTCACGTTGTCAGCAATGAAACACACATGGGCAACTTGACCGGATCATTACCACCCCTGGCATTTAAAACCGGCGTCAAGTAGTGTCTTTGGCCACTGCGTTTCGCATTGGTTAATGCCGGGCCCCGGTGCCCATCCACCTTAAAGGCCGGCAACGCTCCGGTAGCGCCTTTGAAGTTATATGGGGCCGTGCGCGACGGTGATCATTTACCATCAGGTGACCCGTACGCTCGTTTGCCGTGTTTTGCATAAAAAAAGCAAAATTTAATATTTCTTTTTAAGCAAACTAAGATGGATATTCTGCTGCTGGTGCTGGTATGTATTTTTGTATATTCATACAAATACAAGAATAAATAGTAATAAAAAATATAGGTATTATTTTATTTTAGATCTATGAATTTGACTTCTATTTTCATAAAAAAATGCTCCAAGCTGTTACCAAAGCTAACCAACAAGTGTATATCTGTAGAACTCACTTACTCTTGACTAAAGACCATTCATTGGCATGACAGTTATTTAATGTCCCTAATGAGTGTAAAAGTTGTAGCCTTTGATGATATGGCGGTCATTCGTATTGCCTGGAATTGGTTGATGGCCTCGTCAACGTTCAATTTTGCGGGCCTTTTTGTTACCAGAATAGAAACAATCGTGCGGAGTCTGATCTTTGCAATCCTTGTGAAACTAAAAGTGTTCTTGTTCCCGAGGTCCTTGTCTACTTCATTTATTGTAGTTGCTATCAGGTGGACCTACCGCAATCAGGGACGGCGGCCTTCTATTGTAAAGTGTAAGCCAATATGTTGGAATTTTGAGTTGTATATTGAGTATTATTTGTTCCAGCACTAACTCCGTACATCGAGTCACAGGTACAGCTTGTCGTACCTGGATGAGACATTTCTTTTTGTTTATTTATTGATCTTGTATCTTCGGCTGTTTCCCCTTAGGTATTCCAGATTGTTACTGCTATATATGATAGCTTCCTCAGTTTCTGGTATCACTCTTTGCAGACCTTCATTTTCAAGCTCAAAGACTTTCATAATTCTCTCTCTTCTAATAGTGACTCTCACAATTATTGTGTACTCTAGGAATGCGTTTGCATGTCTTGCCTGACATTGCTTGCTGGAGACAGGTCTTATATTATCAGCTGGCCTTTATTTGGTCTAGGTTCAGAGCAAATAAAATATTTTAAATATAATCACTAATCGAACCCACGATCTTGTTTACAGTTTTCTTAGACACGACGTCCTCAATGTTCTGATCGATCGAACCGTAGTCGATGCTTGATTTACCGCTAATTTGTTTACAGTTAAAATGTTAATTTAAACATTTAAATCTGCATTCTAATAACATTTTAATATTATTTGACGACGGAATTTATTGATCAATAATTTATAATACTTAATCATTTACAAGGACATTCGTTGAAGAATTTAATACTTCACGGTGTTTAAAGTAATATTGTAGTGTTTCACATACACATATAGGGTAGGTTGGACGAATCTAGTGTTAAGTCACTTTACTTTTGACTGAGGCACTACGTGGTAGTTGCTTTACTTGAGTAAGAAAGATCGCACTGACAACCACCGAGTTGTCATCGGTGCTATAGTTCTTATAGCATTGCTTTCTGGTTTTTTCTGGTATAAAAACATAGTTTATATAATCAGGTATTAGGATCACACAGATATCAAGATAATGGAATGTCTTAATATTAAGTTACCTTTACCAGCCCAGCTAAGCCTCTGGTTGTGTATATAGACAAACAGACGAAAATATCAGCATATTTTTTGTTTGATATAACCTAGCATAGGTTATTTATGTTATAAAAATAAATCTTTTTACTAACATATAATATTAATAATGATCAATTACTATATATGTAACGATATGTTTATGCACAATATATGATGACTAACAAATCAAAACGTGAACATTATTCAAATATTATTTTTTTGGTTGGGTAAGTATAGGGAACCTGGGAACCTTTTCATCTGAGGATAGAACATATTTATATTCCTATATTAGTTACAAGAGAAATCTTGACATTGAGTTCCGCCAAGTTCCGTTCAATATATCTCGTGAATTAGGCGATATATTGAGAACGGAGTGTCTTAAAACCCATTTTCTAAGCTGCTGCATACGGGTTATAGGTGATCTTATAATAATTACTAAATAAAATATATTTATTTAGTAATTATTATAATATCACCTTTATCACGTAGTTAAGCTGTCTCATTGTCAGTATGTACTCGTAAAAGAATCACTCGATCAAAGATCAGCGTAATTGATAAAGTTATTGTAATACTCATATTTTCATGTCTTAGTTTTGACAACACGCTAAGGCGCGGCGTTGAGTTCCGCCGCTTAACTTGCAATGCCTCAAAATAGGTTTCTCGAGATTGGTCCGCTACAGGAAATTAAATATTTTTTTTTCTTGCTGTGATAACTAGGCAAACGCTTCCAGAGTTCAACGAGAAATGAGAAACGAAAGTGACTCAATAGGAACGAAGAAGTCTCTTGACACTATGTTCCCAGGTTCACCTACCTATCTTTTGTCGCTATCTATATCATGGAAAAAGTATAAACTAAAAAAAATTTAAAAATATATTTAAAATAATAGTTAATATTTTAAGTTATACCAGCAAGCATACGTGTATAATTTGTATTAAGGGACAGTAAACAAAACTGTTCATTGTATGCAAATAATATTGATAATATGATGAATCGTTCGTCTGAAAGTCAAGATCGTCAAGATTATAATAAACTACAGTTACATACGTGGACGGTTAACTGATTAAAAGAAACCACCTGGGTTGTTGTTGAATTTATATTTTTTATGTGGCGGGAATCAAACTCGCTAATACTCTAGGACTATCTTGGTCTATCTCTTGATCTTGAGAATCAGGTTTGAATCTAGCTACATTAAGTTTTCTATACATTTTGTTAAATATTTTTTCATTATAGTGTAGAATAATACTTTAAAATGTTAACATATAAATTCTTGGTTGACACCAAATTAAAAAAAAGTAGCTTGTGGGCGTCGGAATCGGCGTTGAGTTTCGCCACTCAACACGCAACGTGCTATAATGGAAACGAACTACCTTAGCATTTGGTTATTAGGTTTTTATTTTTAGCAGAAATCGCAGCTATGCAGAAATTGTCGCATAGATTACGATATTATTCTGATGTATTAACTATACTACGGTAAAGTTTCACACAAATTAGTTTAGTAACTTCGAACGAACATCCGTTTTGTCCGTTTCCATCATTATTAAGAGATTCTCTTCAGGTTCTCTTTTCAGCTTAAGACTGAGGGAACTTGGGAACCTAGTGTTAAGACACAGTGTGTTAAATTACGTTTCGTTCCACATTTTCCACACAATTTGAGGCATTGCATGTTGTGTGGCGGACCTCAACGACTCGCTTTGCTTTGTAACAAGAGCGAAGCGAAGCGAAATATATATCAAATTTTATTTGAAAATACTAAATATTTTACTTCCTTGAGTGGGAATCGAACCCACATTATTTTTAGTTGTCCGTTATTTTTAGTCAGACCCTTGTTCCCCTGCGCCACGACAGGCCTCAATTTAGTTCATAAAATTAGTTTTATTTAAATTATAACATAATAACAACTAAAAGCGACAATTTATATCTAATTTATTAACTAATAACAACCAACAACAAACGGAAATACCTACTTATTAATAGCGAATTGAGTCGTGACCCATAAATATGTCAAAATAAATCTATTACAGTGTGGCAATTGACATTCGCGATACGTTTCGACATTGAATCAATAAATAAACTAATGGTTGTCAAGGTGTTTGAAAAATTATTGCGTTCGATGTAAAATGGCTATTAAATTTAATGACAGGTGCCTTTTTTTGTACGATTCGTGTATTTTTTTTTATAATTGTTATTATGAAAAAAAAATCGTTATGGTGACCCTATCCTTAACACTATTGATTCGTTGTTTAACTGCTTATTTAGCTCTCTAAGACAATGCGGTGTTAAGCTCCGCAGTGAACTATTTAGAATTCCCAAGGCGGTGAAATGTACACAAGATTTTCTGGTTACCTTTGCTTTAAGCCTAGTATTAAATTAGGCCCATTAAGGACCTACGTTGGACTCCAAAGAATTAACTGCATACTTGAATTTCCACAAGTAAATATTCGGGCAGAAAGGACCAAACCGAGAAATAGTCGAAATGACCTCACTCAGTTCTGGGGAGCGAAGCGAAGTAATTACAAGCAGAAGTAACTTATCTTTAATGGTGTAAATGTATACATATTTTATTTAAAAGAAGTCCGTTCTACCTAAGTAATATTTGGTCTTTTCTCTTTCTCGCTTTTCCTTTTGCTAATAATTATTCCACATAAATATATTACAACACTCTCTATCTCTATCCACGCGCGGCTTTGCCTGCATGAACTATATAAATCTTCTTAGCTTCACGCTGTATCCCACACATAGCAGAGTAGGCAGAAGGAACTTGGGAACCTAGTGTTAAGACACTCCGTTCCACTTCCGTTCCCCACTTTCCGCCGAATTGAGTGGTGGACTATATAAATGTTTAATTATTTTTATTTAATTGGAGCAGGGGAAAGTATACAAAACATAGTATTTTATAAATGGCCATCCATCCCATGGGAATTTCAGGATTAAATCTAGCCTATATATTGCTCTACATACTTTACTGAAGTCCCGTTAAAATTGCTTCAGTCATTGTGTATTCCGGTGATGAGCCGACACAAGCCGAAAGACAGACAGATAAAAATTTTGAAAAAGTACGACAAAAGACACTCACTTCATTTTTATTTATATGTATAGGTTAAAATGTTACTTATAAAACTATAAAACAATGACGTAAACTAATTTCAAATACAAACTAGTAAATAAAAATCTCAAATATTATATTATCTAATAACTTAATTGAGTTTTGCTTAAATTAATCTTAATTTTATCTTAATAGCTTCAAGAATCAAACATGCAAATTGTTCGGGGTATTCTTATCTCTTTGATATTTCTCGACGATAAAACAGAGTCACGGTGCGATGGTGTAAAAATGCAAATAAGTTGAGCCATGAAAAATGATTTTTTGTATGTTTCTTATAATATTTTTTTTTTTCTTAATTATTCAGTTACTAAAAAAAGGCATTGAAATGAGGTAAAGCTTGATGAGGGTAGGTCGATATTTACATTAATCTTTCTTTTTCTTATTTTTTTATATACCTATATAATACAACGATCGAAAAATATTTTTTCATTACACTTATAATATAATATACGTGAAGCTGAGTAGTAGACTAAGCTTCACGCTGTATCCCGCACACAGCAGGGTAGGCAGATGGAACTTGGGAACCTAGTGTTAAGACACTCCGTTCCACTTCCGTTCCCCACTTTCCGCCCAATTTGAGGCATTGCGTGTTGAGTGGCGGAACTTAACGCCGCGCTTTGTCTTGTTACCAGAGCGAAGAAATGAAAACATTAAATTTATTGAAAATATTAAATATTTCATATCCTCGAGTAGGGATCGAACCCACAACCTATCGTTTACAGTCACACTCTTGTGCCACTGCGCCACGACAGGCCTCAATATAAAAATATTCTTTTTTCAATATAAAAATATATATATATACAATATAGACTTTATCTGTCTGTATGTCTGTCTAGAAAGGATTATAGTTGAGATTAAAGTATGAAGCTACATATTTTTATAGTTTACAAATTGCGTACATTAAAAATCACTATACATGCCTGTAAAATAAGTATTACACGAACATGAAAAAAGTGTATCAAATAAATTGGCCCAGGTTAAAGCGGGCGAAGCCGCGAACGGGTTCTTACCAGTTAATGAAATTGCATTTTTTTTAATATTAAAAAAATATTTTTAACATATCAATCACCTGCTTTCTTTGAGAGACGTGAATAGTTCATGTCTCATATAATGTCATGGATAGTAATTGAGACCTTACTAGAGGCTTAAGCAGAACTGCCTTCCGAGTCAGTGGTAGCTTTACGTTAGCTGATTTAAAAGTATTTACAACAGTCTAGTTGACTAATTCACTCAGCTTCACGCTATATCTCGCACATGGCAGGGTAAGCAGAGGGAACTTGGGAACCTAGTGATAGTACTCTCCGTTCCATTCCCTTCCACACTTTCCGCCAAATTTGACGCGCTACGTGTTGATCAGTGGATCTTAACGCTGCACTAATTATTTTACTTTTGTTACCAGAGCGAAGAAATAAGAACATTAAATATTTAAATTTAATTTATCGAATGGGGCTCGAACCCACTATCTGTCACGTTTAAAGTCACATGTTTGTGTTCCTGTGCTACGACAGGCCTCTAATTTATTGAATAAAAATACTTTAAATTCAAATATCTCTTTACAGTTTGAACTATTCTGCCTTATCTTACTATTTTCTCATAGTTTCAATGATCTTGCTAATAACTTGAAGGCTGTCGTACCACAGGGGCACAAGGGCGTGACTTTGATAGCGATAGACTTTGATAACGTTAGAATACAAAATTTTTATCTTACTATTAAAGGTGAACCTTTCGAGGTGACGGAATCAACAGTGTTTTAGGTATAACTATAGATTCCAAGCTTCAGTGGAATTCCCATCTTGCAACACTCGCAGATAAACTCAGCAAAGCCGCGTTCGCAGTAAAAAAGTAAGGCAAATTACGGACATTAATACTGCCCGACTAGTTTATTTTAGTTATTTTCATAGTATTCTTTCTTATGGGATGCTACTATGGGGCAGCGCTGCCGATATTAATTCAATATTTATACTGCAAAAAAAAGCCGTAAGACCTATTTATAATCTTAAAGCTCGAGATTCTCTGCGAGATGTTTTTAAGGATACAGGTATTCTTACGGTTGCTTCTCAATATATTTTTTACAATATTTTGTTTGTCCGGCAACATATTCAGTGCTATAGCAAACACAGTGACAGACACACGATTGGGACGAGAAACAAGGACAAACTTGTGACGCCTAGTTATCGCCTCCAAAAAGTAAATAAGTCATTTATGGGTCTGAGTACACGTACTACAATAGTATTCCGCAGTGTATTTTGAATTTGCCACTAGAGAAGTTTAAAGTAAATGTTAAAGTAATGTTAATTAAGAAAGCGTACTACACTGTCGAAGAATATTTCAATGATAAAAATGTATTTAATTAAGGTGGTAATTTTATGTTGTGACGATTCAAAAGTACTTGCTAAAGCCTATTTGAATAAAGAATATTTTGAACTTTGAATTTTTTGATAAGTTGTAGATTCGATGCTCACTCTAGGAAATGAAATATTAAATATTCTTGTTTCTTGGTCTGGTCACAAGACAAAGCTTGGCTATTTCCTCTGCCATTTTACCCGCCATTCTTCAAAATCAGCGTCCAATGGGAAACAGAAGGTTCCCATGTTCCCTACTGTGTTATAGTCAGGATAAAGCGTAAAGCTGACAAAAATCAATAACACCCTCTTTTCAAATAACACGTAATAATGAAAACATATAAATGCCATACCTTTAAACATTTTGTTATTTTGATTAAAAAAAAATATAATATTTTTTAAATAGTTAAATATTATAATATTTTTTAAATAGTTAAATATTTAACTTATTTTAATGGCAGCTTTAGTTTTAAATATTGTGACATTTTAACGACACAAGGTGTAAAAAGATATATGAAAGCAAATAACTTTTCATTTTAACATACGGTCTAAAATATTTAGCAAAATTTTTTTTGACTTGAAAACTCAGTATGAATACCTAATGTAAAGATACATGTATTGGACATTCCTTAATTTTAAAAGTAATTTTATAATTATTCTTTTCTTTAATCCTTCTATTCTCTAACTTTGTTATGTTGGAAACACAAATCATTTGTGTGTTCTTCTTCATTTTCACTGTGACATCTTTGCTAGTACTTGCAATTCATTGCACATCCGGTCAGCAAAACTGACTGCACAATTTCCATAAGAAGTCAAAATACGAGGCCTGTCATGCATATAAGCGACTATATAAGCGACAGTTTGTGAGTTCGAACCCCTCTCGAAGAAAGTGGGGAACGGAAGTGGAACGGAGTGTCTTAACTCTAGGTTCCCGGGTTCCCTCTGCCTACCCTCGTGCGGGATACAGCGTGAAGCTATAAACTAAAGCTATAATAATAATAATATTTTTTTCCCACTGGTAATAATGCTCTTAACAAGTTATGACCTAAATGACCTCTGCTTACTTCGCCATGTGCGGGATTCAACGTGAAGGCAAAAATAAATATAACTTAAGTTTTTTCTATCGCTTTCTTCTTTCGCTTAGACCAAACCACAAAGCAGTAACATCGTAATGGTCCCGGTAAATATTCATAATTCATTCGCAATTAAACGCGGATCGCCATAAAATATTATTTGCAACCGAAATGTGTGCAAATTGGGTTGCCCAACACTGTCATTTTAGTTAAATATGTTAATATTATACAACGTTTACTTTGTATAGACATGCTGTAATACATATGTATAATAAAAATAATATGGAAAGTAGAGGACGGAAGTGTCTTAATGGGAACGGAACATGTAAATATTAGGTTCCCAGGTTCCCTCTGTATATTCTGCCTACTATGTGAGCGATACAGTGTGAAACTATACGTAACAAAAGTTACATTATTAGCAGGTTTAAGGTATCACCCGTATTATAGGCAAATAAGGAAATACCTATTAGAATATTCTGTTCTCAATTTTCGACTTAATTTTGTAGCATGTTCATCATACGGAGCACAACGCCGTGCCTTGTCTTGTTTATATTATGAATCAATTACCAAGGTTTCTCCGCATACGCAGACAAAGAGGATGTAGTGTCTCAACACTCCTTTCCTATTTTCTGTTCGAATTTGAGATAGTTCAGCCATGTAGATGTGGAACTAAACGCTGTGAATTATCTTGCCATTTAATCTCCTTAATCAGAAATCGAATTTGTACCCACCACCAATAGTCAGTCACTGTCTTACAGCATCATAATTACTTATTTTACATAATAAAACTGTGTTTATTACATATATAATTTAGCATTAAGTGTCGATTTAATATATTACTTATCGTAATGGTTTCTAGGCTTTATAGTTTGAATATTTTATTTTAAATTTACGATGTTATTAGTGCATATTACATAATTGAGGACGTAATTATATGTTTAACTCGATGACATTCGTCCTCGCTCTCTATACTCTCTGTCTTAGCTTCACGCTGTTTCCCGCACACGGCAGGGTAGGCAGAGGGAACTTGGGGACCTAGTGTTAAGACACTCCGTTCCACTTCCGTTCCCCACTTTCTTTCTGTCGAATTTGAGCTATTGCGTGTTGAGTGGCAGAACTCAACGCCGCGCTTTGCCTTTTTACCAGAGCGAAAAAATGAAAACATTAAATATTTAAATTGAAAATATTAAATATTTCATTACCTCGAGTGGGGATCGAACCCACAACCTATCGTTTACAGTCACACGCTCTCTTATAAGATGAGTAAAATGGACTTAATTTCTTGTGTGTATTGATAAATGTTACAGTAGCAATTCGCGAATAACTTTATATAGGTATAAGGTTTAAAGATTATTTACCAATTCAACATTCAATAACATTCATCGGTTACACTAAAAAGCTATAACACATTTTACTTTTTTTTTTTTCAGCTTCACGCTGTATCCCGCACTAGGCAGGGTAGGCAGAGGGAACGAAAGTGAAACCTAGTGTTATGACACTCCGTTCCACTTCCGTTCCCCACTTTCCGCCGAATTTGAGGCATTGTGTGTTGAGTGGCGGAATTCAACGCCGCGCTTTGCCTTATTACCAGAGCGAAGAATGAAACATTAAATATTTAAATTGAAAATATTAAATATCTCATTTTCTCGACTGGGGATCGAACCCAGAACCTGTCGGTTACAGTCATACCCTTGTGCCGCTGCGCCACGACAGGCTTCAAAAATTTCTCTACAATTTCAAATTTCTTCAGTCTTTATTACTGTATCCTTATCTAAGATTAAAGAAATATTTTTATAAATGCAAATAAAGTTAGTCTTTATATTAATAAATATCATAAAGATGATAATCGCTTGTGAAAATTAACATTTACGATCGAAACTCCAAAGGGCAGCTGTCGGATGTGTAGGATATAAAAATCCATATTAGATACTAAAGTCATTCCAAAGTTAACGGTATGCCATAATTGCGGCAAAAACGGTATTAGTAAAGGAATTAAACTAGGCAATAGAATGTAGAAACAAGCTATAAAGTGTCCTTCTCGTTAAATGATAATGTGGTAATTGACATTTTTGTGCTGCCTTTTTTTATTTTTATTTAATTTTGTTACTTTTTACGATAATTTACCTTTGTAATATGTTAGTGCTTAGTGTCACAGAAGTAAATGTTATTTTATATTGTAATGAGTCTGTCTTATGGCAGCCGAATAACAAAATGCTGACTAAGAGAGAGATCTGGTGAACGGCGTCGATGGAAATAAATTAAATTATTATAAATTAGTATATTATTTCTTATTTTCTTGAACTTATAACTACAGTTTTCGTAACTTACAATTACTTTTTTTTATTTAAATAGTAAAAGGGATGGTATTCTACTGGGTAAACAAAATAATAATTAATAAGAATTAAAAATATGTCTTTTCTTCTATAAAATGATGTATATATTTTAAATTTTTGCTCTTTTTTATCTCAATTATTTATCAAACTCTTAATATTATTTCCTGTAATATTAATGCAAATATGAAAAATAAAGTAATAAATAAGCAATATAGTTTCAAACTAAATAAAAATATTTTTTCTCAATACAAGAAAAATATAAATAAAAAGAAAAACATTTACTTAAAAGTAACTAGAATCTTAAATTTTTTTTCTTATTATTTAAAAATATATGAAAAATAACATTATTTCACTGAACATTAATTTCATATTAAAAAAGTAAAAAAAACAACAACAAGAAATATAATTGTATATGTCAAGGTATATTCTACAAAAAAAAAACCTTCTCATAAATAACAAGATAAGTAAACGCAATTACCAAGTTGCAGTTAACGCTACTTAACTTAAAAGGCAGGCGTTATAGGCGCGTCGTGAAATCGCTCGCATACCGCACTTACAGCAACGCTGTCGGGATACCTTACTCTATTTACGCCCGTTTATTGAATTACTCAGTTTCTTTTAATTTATATAGTAATTTAGATTTAGAAATGCTAGAAAAAACACTTGGTTTCGACGAAATATCTCACATATGCATGTATGTACATAAGTTAAGCAGTTTCACCGTTTCCTTTACTTTTAATAGGAATTCGTATTCATTGAGGATGTTGTGTTTAAAGTATTTTGTGATTAGTTATACTAAATTTTGTTGATTTGGAATTGGAATTTGTATGTTATAAAATTTTAATCACTTGTACCATACGAACGATACATTTTGCCAGATTATTTTTACAAAAAGGATATATAATGTGTAAGCATTCAGTGAGGAGCTTATAAAAAAGGAGACTATAAAATAGAGGCCTGTCGTGGAGCAGCGGCACAAGAGTGTGACTGTAACCGATAGGTTCTGGGTTCGATCCCCAGTCGAGGAAATGAAATATTTAATATTTTCAATTTCAATATTTAATGTTTCATTTCTTCTCTCTGGTAATAAGGCAAAGCGCGGCGTTGAGTTCCGCCACTCAACACGCAATGCCTCAAATTCGGCGGAAAGTGGGGAACGGAAGTGGAACGGAGTGTCATAACACTAGGTTTCACTTCCGTTCCCTCTGCCTACCCTGCCTGGTGCGGGATACAGCGTGAAGCTGAAAAAAAACTATAAAATAGTACTGACAATATCCATCTCTCAAATGATAACACAAAATCATGGCAAAATTCTAACTTTTATCGTATTAAGATACAACAGAGATAAGTTAAATAATATACTATAGATAAACAAAAAGTTTAGGTGTAAATTAATAATAATTATGAATTATTAATTATTATTATAATTTTTTGCTTATTTTAGCTTTACACTGAAACACGCATATATTTAAGACTCTTGTATTCATTTCTCTTTTTTGCGCATTATTTTAGAAATACCATATATTATTATATTTTTTTATAAAATTAGATATAGATTAGTATTGAATTATTTCAAAAAATAATAATATGGATCCTTAGCAAATTATAATATAATAAATCGTTTTTGTTAATCATTTACTTCTACAAATTCTTGTAATTAAATATAATTGTACCATCAAAAATTATAAAGGCTTAATACAAGACAAGTGTCCAGAGCCTATAACACATCAAAGCATAAAAATTGAATTCCATTGACTGTAAATGACCATAAATGGTCATAAATTCCCTAACACGAAGGAAACGGTAGGCCTATCACATGCGTGTTAGCAATAAAAATGAAATTATCATATTATTCATCGCTCATTTAGATTTTATATCATCGATATGCGTTATTAATTTTAATAAACGCTAGTTACCCGGTTTTACGATGGTGCCGAGACGTTTTACGATCGACTGTTTTGATGTTGTATTAAATATTGTCTGTTGTATAATTTGTTTGATAATATCTGGGTATAACTCTATATGTGTCTTGGCTACTGGTTTCAATATTAAGTTAGAGATTTAGCTGTAGAATAATTGTACGAGTTTTAAGTTTTTTATATTTTCTGTACATATTGGAAATTTGGTTAAAATGTTTACTTTACGCTAAAATATTTGATTCTTCACGCCGCCATAGAAGGAGGGAAGGCATTGAAACATTGGAAACGTAGTGTGTACTTCCACAGAGTAATAAAATATAAAAAGTAACTAACTTTGAAAATTAAACCATTTAAAAATTAAATATTTTTTATTTTTAAAATGATAAAACCAGCGGCTGTTAATTTTCTGTTTCTGTACGAATATTGAGAAATAATAAATACACCACGCATAAATAACACTAAAGGGAAATAATAAGTTATGGCTCATGACGTGCCATTTCAATACAGTATCAATCAATTAATATGTACAAATGCATATTAATCGACGTATGTTTACAAGCATCTCTTCTACTTTGTCTCTTTTAATTTATTTGTAAAGTCTTTTATATGTTATAATTTTTAAAGTTATTATTTCTATTACACACTGTATGACTATGGGAACCTGGGAACCTATTGGTATAACACTCCGTTCCCATTATAACACTTTCGGTTTTCATTTACAGCTAAGTTTTTGTGGAACTCAACGCCGCCCATTGTGGCCTCAGAAAAGAAATAAAAATATTACATTTATTTCGCTGTCGTGTTTTCAGTCGTATACTTGTGCCGTATTTTCTTCTTCTTTTTAGTCGTTCGTTAGTAATAGACACTTATTTGACATAACAGAGTAAGTATATATAATATATACTTACTCTATTACTTAAGTTATTAAAGAGAGTACGTACGAGTATGTATATATATAAAAAAAATGTTAATTTCACACTAATGTAGTGGAGTTATTTTTCAGAAGTGGAGATATTTTTTTTAGTTTCACGATTTTTTTCCATCCTGTATGGCAGGGTAGGCACAGGGAACTTGGGAACCTTGTATTAAGACACTTCTGTTACGCTTGGAACTGTTCGCTGAACTCTCTAGTTCAGCGAACAGTTCCGAGCGTAACAGAAGTGTCTTAATACAAGGTTCCCAAATTAATGCCTCTGCATTAAGTATTTGTTGAATCTCAACTTTGCTTTTGCTTTGCCTTTTTTACTAGAGTGAAGAAATGAAAATATTGAATATTTAATTTCCTCGAATGGGGGACTCTTGCCACATGCCGTGCCCTGCGCCACAACAGGCCTGTTTGATAAAATATATTTTTTTATAAAATTATTTTAAAAAAGAGATAGGATATAAACTTATCCTTTTATTCTTAAGTTATTTTTATATTTGCACACCTACGTGAGAAGATAAATATGTGATAATATTAATTCCGCCATTAAATATCATTATAAATTATAATTTGAACAAATTGCGTAGGTTGTTTAAACTATATTTGTAGGTGGCTTTTGTTAGCTTCACGCTGTATCCCGCATATGGTTCCCATGTTCCTCTTGCCTTTCCTACAGGCAGAGGGAACTTGGGAACCTAGTGTTAAGACACTTTTTCTGTTTCTTCATTTAGACCTAATTTAAGATATTGCGTGTTGTGTGGCGCAACTCAGCGCCGCAAATTTGTTTTCAGAGCGAGGAAATGTACATTTTAAATATTTAATTTCCTCAAGTGGTATCGTACTCACAAATTCGTTACTTAGGAAACTAAAACTTAGTGTCAAAGACACGACAGGTGTCTTGACACTAAGATTTAGCTTCCTGACACTATTTGCTACTGGAATTCATGTACATATATTTTGTGACACCAGGTTCTGTTTTTCAGCCACAAGATTCTAGGGTATCGACACTAGTTGCTAGGTTCTTATTAGATTTTGTTCACCTGACACTAGATTCTAGTGTATTGTCATTAAGTACATGGCTCGTGACATTCGTACCCTGTGTCATGACACTAGCTGCGAGGTTCAGGATACATATATATACATATAATATTTGTGTTTCTGGTCTCCAGTCCTTAGATTCACGACCGAAGATGGGTACTAGACCTAACCCTAAATTTTAGATCCCTTTCCAAGAGACTGCGCGCTGAGCGGCAAAAATTTACGTCGAGATTTTTTTCTTGTCAATAGAGCGAGAAATTATTTAACTCATTCTCAAAATCGGGTATCGAATATATAACCGTCGTATTAACAGCCACACTGCAACGCTACACCACGAGGGCCTTATAAACGTTTTTATGTAAAATAGAGGCAAAGCGCCGCGTTGAGTTCCGCCACTCAACACGCAATGCCTCAATTTCGGCGGAAAGTGGGGAACGGAAGTGGAACAGAGTGTCCTAACACTAGGTTCCCAGGTTCCATATGCCTACCCTGTCTCGTGCGGGATGCAGCGTGAAGCTATAAAAAAAAATATACAAAAATGTACACAAAAAAAATTGCATTACATCAGAATCAAACCCACTATAAACGTATTACACAATCAACCACAACACCGGGCTATGACTAACGATTATATCCATAAATTAAACAGCGTTCAGGTTTAAAATTTATTACTTATAATTACTCTTTATCGGTCGATCAGACATTTAATATATTTAATATATATTTATTTTCTTATTATTATAATGTTACTGTTTATCTTGAAAAAGCATTAATATTCTTGTTTGTATTAACATAATATGGCAATTTAGTATGAACAATGCAACAAGATATTATTTATGAGGAATGGTATATATGTATTTACAAAGGTTTTGGATTTTTGGTCTGAACATCTGAGGCCGTTTTAGTTCAGTGGTAGAGCGTCTGATTGTAAATGCGACAGTCGTGAATGCGATCTCCACTTGAGGAAATAAAATATTAGTGTTCCGCATATGGTAGAGTAGGCAGAGGGAACTTGGGAACCTAGTGTTGAGATACTCCGTTCCGTTCCCCACTCTCCGCGAAATTTCAGGCAATGCACCACTCAACACGTAAAGCCTCAGATTCGGTGAAAAAGGTAGAGTGAACCAGCTAGTGGGAAAAATAATCATTATCTCGTTCTGGTGATAGGATAAAATGTGTGTTGAATCTGCCATTCAATGCTATTATTGTTTTTATTAGTTTTAGTAACGACATTAGAGAAATATGTAAAATTGATTTTCTAAAAGAAATTCTTATATATTAAAAAAATGTATCATCTTCTTTTCATAATTATATGCTGGTACTGATCTAATATTTATCTTAGTTTTTGAGCCAGAGGCCTGTCGTGGCGCAGCGGCACAAGCGTGTGACTGTAACCGGCAGGTTCTGGGTTCGATCCCCGGTCGAGGAAATTAAATATTTAATATTTTCAATTTAAATATTTAATGTTTTATTTCTTTGCTCTTGTAATAAGGCAAAGCGCGGCGTTGAGTTCCGGCACTCAAAACGCAATGCCTCAAATTTGGCGGAAAGTGGGGAACGGAAGTGGAACGGAGTGTCTTAACACTAGGTTCCCGGGTTCCCTCTGCCTACCCTGCCGCTGCGTGCGGGATACTTAGTTTTTTACACTTGTACCATTTTTCAGCCCCAGTTTTCAAGACATTATGAATTTAATGACGTATTTCAATACTGAAATTTGTCTTTTTATCAAAACGAGGAAATGAAAATGATTCATTGTTCAAATGGGAAACCGACGCGTTTACATACGAATATGTTTAACTTGTATGTATATATACACAGTATTCGCATAGTATCTATGATTTTTCTTCTACAATAAATTGAAAAAACGCTGTCCTTCAACGAACAACGTGCAGTTTTAAAGCAATTTAGTATCCATTTCCTGCGTTGATAAATTTAATGGTTATATTTTTTTTCCTATAAGTATATGTAAATACTATTTAAATGATCGCGACTGTAGTTTATATGTTCGCGATATGCAAAAATAATTAAATTAAAAAGCGCATATCGATATTTATGTGTTTTAAATGTAAATGTAAAGAAATAAATGTTTTGACAAAAAAATAATTCATTTAAATTTCATAATAGGTACCATATATGTTGTAATTTTCGGCAGTCCCTCTGCTTGCTGTTCTATGTGCGGAGTACTAAAATAAAATGTATAAAAAAAGAAAAAGTCTTTACTCCGTATATACTAGAGTAGGTTGAAGGAACCTAGAGGGAACCTAGGGTTAACACACCCCGTTCCCCTTCTCCGCTAGTTAATATATTAAATATTTTGTGTATTTAAAATTAATTTGACAAAAACGCCATTATTATTCTCCTTGTAAATTGCAGGTTGAAATTTAACTGAGACAAATATTTAATATAGTGGCCTGTCGTGGCGCAGCGGCACAAGCGTGTGACTGTAACCGACAGGTTCTGGGTTCGATCCCCAGTCGAGGAAATGAAATATTTAATATTTTCAATTAAAATTTTTAATGTTTCATTTCTTCGCTCTGGTAATAAGGCAAAGCGCGGCGTTGAGTTCCGCCACTCAACACGCAATGCCTCAAATTCCGCGGAAAGTGGGGAACGGATGTGGAACGGAGTGTCTTAACACTAGGTTCCCGGATCCCTCTGCCTCCCCGCCTCGTGCGGGATACAGCGTGAAGCTAAGTATGTAAGTAAGTACAAATATTTAATACACCTACGCTATCATATCTACATGCAAAAACGATAGTTGTGGTCGTATTTTCATTTAAAAAAAAACGATCGCAAATTCATCACTCAGTAAGACAAATTGCGGTGTTAACCTCCGCCAAAAAGTGTGGAACAAAGTGTCTTAACAACAGGTTTCCTTAATATACCGTGCTATATGCGGGATGTAGCGTGAAGCTGTTAACAAAAAACAATTTTCATATAAATCGAAAACACATTCCACTTAAATAATGGCTCATAAACATGATAAATGAATAAAAAACAGTCGTTAAATTTAATAAATGAACGGATCTGTCCCAAATACAATCTATAAAAAGTGTCTTGGAAATGTTATTTAATTTTGACTATAAATTTTGCGATTTATACTACGCTATATAAAAAAGTTTAGACGTCAATGAAGAATATTATCAAAATCTGTTGAATTATTATACCTATATACCGTTTTTGATGGGCGTGGATTCGATTTTTGCTCGTATAATTATTTATAGCTGAGGCTTGTCGTGGCGCAGCGGCACAAGCGTGTGACTGTAAACGACAGGTTGCGGGTTCGATCCCCACTCGAGGAAATGAAATATTTATAATTTTCAATTTAAATATATAATGTTTTCATTTCTCCGCTCTGGCACAAGGCAATAACGTGGCGTTCAGTTCTGCAACTTCACGCGCAATGCCTTAAATTCGGCGGAAAGTGGGGAACGGAATTGGTACGGAGTGTCTTAACACTAGATCCCAAGTTCTCTCTGCCTACCCTGCCATGTGCGGGATACAGCGTGAAGCTGAGAGAGTGAGAGAAATTATTTAATTACCTCGCACTCGTAAGACTAGACGTGGCGTTTTTATAAGTATATTTTCTCTGGAATTCGGATTTACTTTCTTCCCACATGGTTCTTTTCCACTAAACGTTAAAAATTTGGAAAATAATAGTGAAAATTAAGTTAAGGTAAAACATTAAGTTTTAAGTAGCTAAACGCCGTTTTGCCTTTATAGTATAAAAAATTGAAAAATATATTGCCTGAAGCAGGAATCGAACCCACAACAAGTTCATATATTCAAATTGATCTAAACAAAAGAACCACTTATATTGTTAGAACCTGTTAAATTCCACGATTTGTTTAACATTTGATCGTGTCCATTGCTATAAAACATATATCAATATCATGTGGCCACCAATAAATATAATTGGGTAGAAAATAAGTTATTGATTCATCGGCTTTTAAGATTTTTTAAAAAAGAAAGTTTTTTTTTTGGGAAAATATTTTTTTTTCTGAATATTTGATAATATTTTGTTTAAGGTTCACGCTGTACCAGGGTAGGTATAGGGAACCTACAGTTAAGACATTTGGTTGTCCAGTTTTAAAACTAAATGTGATCGTGTTTACGAGCCAAGTTGTAAGTTCGATCTCACTCTCTCTCGTTTTCTACGCTCTAGCAAAAACACGGCGTTAACATCCGTCATTCAAACAATATCACAAATTTGATTATCTTAACACTAGGTTCCCAAGTTCCCCCTGCCTACCCTGCTACGTGCGGTATACAACGTGAAACTGAAAAAAAAGCTAATATCAATTGATTAAAATGCATATAAACTGTTCCAACAAACGTTGCGTGCACGTAATTAGTTCAGTCAATATTCATTATTAGAGCTAATTTATACACATATGTACAATGTACATACATTATTATTATGTATATTTAAAGCTATGTGGTAAAATGAACTCTATGCCCTTGAAATAAGGTTTTCTTATTTCTTAATGAGAATTTCTTAATTCATCAGTCATGCAATAGAACATAAATAATTAATAAGTGTTTTCCGTTTTGTAATATTCTAATAGATCGTGTTAATTTTAATTTGTTATTTCTTTAAGTTGGTTAATACATTTTTTTTAAAGTTAAATAGTGATGTGTATGGCAACAGTGTGTCTTTACATTAGGTTCCCAAGTTCCCTTTGTACCCTACTAGGTGCTGCTTAATAATTAATTTTCCAATCGCGAACATAAAATAATTAATTCTACAAATGAATATCTACCCTCAAAAACAGATAAACCATTCAATACACAGTACCACAAATAGTCAATGGGACACACAAAGCTGGGAACCAGTATTAACCTTAGGTTCCCTTTGACTTCCCTGCTTAATCGTCCAATAAGAGAGAAATCTTTTCCTAAGTCTAGACTAACATTACACAAGCAACAAGATCGTGTCATAAACGCTATTTAACAGCTTCGCCTTATTTGCTTTAAAACATAAATAAATGGGCAAAGGTTGAAAGCCGCTTCGTTACAGTAGGTTATGTTATAATTTATTATTATTACATGTCAAAATATTGTTAAAGAATTTTCTACTCTAATCCGAAGCAAGTAGGTTCAAATTCGATTGTAGATCAATGATTTATGTATGACGTTACAGCCTAGAGTATTTTATTAGCTATATTTAAGTGGGTGTTAATAATTATACAGAGTAGTTAAAATTTTTGTTTAATTTTTTTTTTGATAATAATATAACATTGATATTTTTTTTTATATATTTTTTATTGTGAATTCGCAGATTTTTTTTTTTGATAATAATATAACATTGATATTTTTTTTATATATTTTTTATTGTGAATTCGCGGTATTTTTTTTTGATAATTGCGATAATTAACGATAAGATTGTAGTTAATTTTGAAAATGGTTTCGGCTTTTCTTGTGCGATATATATTTTTTATTTTTTTATTAAATAATTTCTTTTCTTGAATTGAAATACACAAGAAAAAATCTAGACTTTTAAAAACAATTGAAAATAGAGTAGGTTCCCAAGTTCCCTCTGTCTACCCTACCATGTGCGGGTTACAGCGTGAATCTAAAAAAAAAACAAAGAATATATTAAGAATTTGACTTCAACGTAATTATTTTTCTTGTAAAAAAAAATTATTGACTTTGAATTATCTACTATGCAATAGCTCCCTATTAAAAAACTTGAAAAAAAATATAATATTTTTCTATTTTTTCTTTCAATTATAAAAGCATTATCGTAAGATAAAGAGTATGTTTATAGTTATTTTTTTACATAAGCGCAGGGAACTTGGGAACCTATTATTAAGACACATTAAGACACATTAAGACATTTATTTTTTTCAATTTCTACTGAATTCTTGAGGCTTTGTCTCTTTTTTATTTAATGTTTCATATCTTCGCTCTGGTAATAAGGCAAAGAGTTCCGCCACTCAACACGCAGTGTCTCAAATTCGCCGGAAAATGTGGAACGGAGTGTTTCAACACTAGGTTCCCGGGTTCCCTCTGCCCTGTCTCGTGCGGGATACAGCGTGAAGCTAAAAAAATATTTTTTTTTTGGCGGAACTAAAACCCGCGCTTTGCCTCGTTACTAGAGCTAGGATTCAAAATTTTACATATTTGATTTTTTCAAGTGATAGTTGTACCCACAACACGTCGCTTTTTCATCGATAGGCTTTTTTTTATTTTATTTTTATAATAAAGAAGCCATAATCTAAGTCAAATATAATTATTCAAATATATATATTGAAACAATATATTTGTAAAAAGCGTTTAAACATGCACAGTAGTTCATTTAAATATTTAATTTACATTTTAAAATATGTAATTCTAGCAACTCATTCACATTTATATATTCCATTTACAATTGTTAGTTATATTTCATTTATGGTTTCCAAGAATGACTTATTATGAAGTAGGTAAATTTAATTGTAATTACCGTTTAAAATTAACGTTCTTTTTTATATATCATTATAATACGTTAGACCTGTTGTGGCACAAGCGTGTGGCTGTAAGGAGCAGGTTGTGGGTTCGATCCTCATCCGAGGAAATAAATATTTAATAATTTCCCAATGTTATTACAAGTCTATGGAAAGTGGAAAATTATTTAATATAATAATATTGATTCTCACTTTTCTATCTATAAAAACGACCATAATTTACGAAATTATATATAAATATAATTATAATACGAAATATATTATACATTTACTCACTACTTACTCAGCGTCACGCACATGGCAGGGTAGGCAGAGGGAACTTGGGAACCTAGTGTTAAGACACTCCGTTCCCCACTTTCCGCCCAATTTGAGGCATTGTGTGTTGAGTGGCGGAACTTAACGCAGCGTTTTGCCTTTTACTAGAGCAAAGAAATGAAAATATTAAATATTTAAATTGAAAAAATTAAATATTTCATTTCTACGAGTGGGGATCGAACCCACAACCTGACGGTTACAGTCACACGCTTGTGCCGCTGCGCCACGACATGCCCGTGTACATTTACCTAACATCAAAATAAATATTAATATCTTATTTATTTATACAAACAAAAAACCATTACTCCTAATAAATAATTAACAACAATAAATAACAACCGAATGCAATAAATAATTAAAAATTAAAATCGCCTCGCCTAATACCAGACGTTTCAATTAATCCACAATGCAAGATGGCGGCAATATTTTATCAAAGACTAAAAGAGGTAGATGCGCAAGATTTTTATATATATTTTTTTTATTAAGTTTAATACATTTTAAATGAAACTCTTTTAACCGGATTAATCGCATATTTAAAAGAACCGACGTTAAAAAAGCTAAAAGTCTAAACTGAGGTAGCGTCTGTTAGTTGACATTATTATATCAAACTACCGTTATCGATTAATTTATTGCTTTATATATACTATATAATACCCTGGGTCTATGCAAAATCATCTGTATTTAGTCATGTGATTTTTTGACTGTATTTTGTTCACTGGTGTGATAGATTTGAGACTTCTAGGCTTTTATAGATCCCAGAATGTAGAAAATTTAATGTCTCTATTGAAATTAATAATTAATGGGCACTAGAAAAGAATAACATTTTTCACTGATCTCAAGAATTCTTCTTGCTAAGCATAAATATAATTTTCATGGAAGCTTTTCTAAAGATGTTGCCAATTGGTTGAGCAAAAGTTTAAATGAAATTTAAAATATTTTGAATAATAGAAATAGCAGCCTGTTACTTGTTTTTTTTTCGTTACCGTCACTCTTGTAGTGCCCTGGACGTCCCAAAGAATCTTATATATGAA
Source organism: Eueides isabella (assembly GCA_019049475.1). Classification (NCBI taxonomy): domain Eukaryota; kingdom Metazoa; phylum Arthropoda; class Insecta; order Lepidoptera; family Nymphalidae; genus Eueides; species Eueides isabella. The sequence continues at coordinate 791,693 of CM032392.1, forward strand.
AATAATAAATTGTGCGGGTGTGCGTTGCCGGTAAGTCATTTACTAGCAGTTATATATATATATATATATATATATATATATATATATATATATATATATATATATATATATATATATATATATATATATATATATATATATATATATATATATATATATATATATATATATATATATCTATATCTATATCTATATCTATATATATATATATATATATATATATATATATATATATATATATATATATATATATATATATATATATATATATATATATATATATATATATATATAAATCATAGCGAAGATAATTGAGAGATTATAAACAATAATGGTAAAGCTAACGGTCACATGTGGGTTGTATAGATATTTTCATTTGCAAGTCAAGTATCATGATTTAATAACGGGGTGTCATTGCAAATCTTTACTAGACTAAATAGTTAGTAGACCCATTGTATCTTAAATACAATAGTTTAACCGGAGATACATGGCAAGGTACGCAGAGGGAACCTAGTGTTAATACACTCTGTTTCAATTACACTTCCATTATATACTTTTCTTTCAGAGGGATGGAAAGACCTCGGTTGACTTTCAAAAACACAGTATCTATGTTACTGGAGGAGGTCACGTCAATAGTATGAGGATCCACCGGGCGTATATGAAGAGGTCGATGACAGTGGACGAGGCGAAAGAGGTATGCCGAGACCGTAGCGTTTGGCGCTCCGTTCTCTCTGCCTACCCCGCTAGGGATATAGCGTGAAGCTATGTTCAACAGTGAGGTTGAACCCTGTTACGCAACCTACCGCTGACGTATTGTTTTGCCCTTGCGCTAAGGCACACTCATCAATGTCCTAAGAATTAATTTCGCTATTCACAAACAAAAAAAACCTCTCAACTAGATAACAAACTATAATGTTCTGACAAACAATTGTTATTGAAGTATCTGTAGGTAAAATATAAAAGCTAACCTCTTTGCGTCAATATATCAACGAGGTGTGTAGTGGCGCAACACCTGCACGCGAGCGGCTCTGATTTATGTCGCCGTTTGTACCACTGTCACTGCCTCCCGAGTCTCGTACTTGATGGTTTTACTTGCGAATGATTGGTGAGCCTTTTGTTTGTTGCAGGATGTGTTATGAAGTGCATGTTTAGTTATTGGCTTTTTTTCAGCTTCAAGGCAGGGTAGACAAAGGAAATTTGGGAACCTAGTGCTAAGGTGGAAGGACGGAACGGAGGGACGATCCGTTCCACATATTCAGCTAAATTTGAGACAATGTTTGTTAAGTGGCAGAATTCAACGCCGCGCTTTGTCTTGATACCAGATAGAAAAAAATCAGAACATAAAATATTCAAAATTGAAAATTACACTGCCTACCCTGCCATGTAAATAATATAATATATATTCTTTCTTTCAGATTGTGTCCCACACATGGTAGACGGAGCCAACTTTGAAAAATTGTGAGTTGCTTTGAGTGTGTTGAGTGGCAGAACTCAAAGCCGGGTAAAGCCTTGGCACCAAAGCTAAGGAATAAAAATATTATATATTTTATCTCATCGAGCGAGAATCGAATCCACAATTTCTAGCGTCTACAACCGTTTGCAAACGCTCGTGGCCATGTCAGGCCGTAATTTATAATTAATCTCAGTTAAATAAACCCATTCTATTAAAAAGTGTGGTTAAATAAAGTATTTTTCAATCAATCATTTTTTACGATCCTTTACAAGGCAGTAATTAATATACATCCAATATCGTGATAAGCCGCCATTCATCGCGGCATTAGCATACGTGAATTATTTCATTGTACCATAAATAATTTAAAAATAATAGCCAACATCACGCAACTCCGAGTTATGGCTCTCGAGAGAGGTGTTCGTGTATTGAATTCGTGTAAATATAGAATGTTGATGTGTGTGTCTCGAGGTGTTATTTGAAGTGTTGTTTTGAGCAGTTGTACTTAACATTTTTTTTAGGAATTATTTTGAAATATTTTTAAAGTCTTCAGTTTCACACTTTTTCCCGCATAGATGGGTAGACAGAAAAACAAGCGTTAACTTTATTGTGTATTTACTATTTTCTGCCTACTTTTCGAGACATTGCGTACTCTACTTTCTATCAAATTCTTAAGGCATTGCGTGTTGAATGGCAAAACTCAACGCCGCGCCTTTGTCTCGTTTCAATTTTATGCTTTTTAATAAATTTCAAAAAGTATTTTTTTTTTTCAGCCACTCATAGTAGGGCTTAGAGCTAGACTTAAGATCCTTGAGCCACTATATCATGCCTCCACAATGGTCTCTATTTTAATAATATTATTTTTACTGACAGTTGGTCATATTGGAAATACATCAAGTTAAAATTTTAATTAATACATCATTCATATTAAAAATAAACTAATCCACGTAGTTACCACCTCATCTTTCCAAAACGCTTATAGTTCTAAAACTACTATTCCGATTTTGATAAAACGTAGCTAAGAACTACTCGATAAACAAAGCTTTCGATAAAAAATCCATACTCAATTCAGGAGCTACAATGCCACTGACAGACACACGGTTACATATACAGGTCAAACTTATAATACCAAGTGGAGGCTAAGATTAATTAACATAATATATACATATATTTAATATAAATGCTTATTTAAAATATTTATATTTTATATTAATGCCAATATATCGTAAATTTGACTTTAAATCAAAACGGAATGAGAAGTTATTAAATATACCTCAGACAGAACGCAATGGCACAATAATTTACTATAAATATTACGGTCGTGGGTTCGATTTCCAATTTCTGGGAAACAATTATCTACATTTCTGTCTAAAACTGAATTATTAAGATTTTCTCACTCTGATAAAAGACAAAAGCACGCCGATAAAATTAACAAAACTCAGCTTAACGCTGTATCCCGCACATAGCGTGGTAGGCAGAGGGAACTTGGGAACCTAGTGTTAATACTCTCCGTTCCATTTCTGTTCCCCACTTTTCTCCGCATTTGAGGCATGTCGTATTGAGTGGCGGAACTCAACGCCACATTTTGCCTTGTACCAGAGCGAAGAAAAAAAATCATTAAATATTTTAATATTTTCAATATTAAATATTTAATTTCCCCGAGTGTGGATCGTACCCACAACCTGTCGGTTACAGTCACACGCTTGTGCCACTGCGCCGCGACAGGCCTCAAGTGAAAAAGTTATCATTAAATTTAAGTATACAACAAACTGAAAATTAAATTTTAGCGATTTAAATCACTACCTCATTTGGCAGAGTGCTCTTAAATTGCTCAGCGGATTTTCATAAAACATAAGAAAGAACTACCACGATGCAAAAGGCTATCGAATAAACCAACCGCACTCAATTTGGTACATTCCTTCAGGAGATACGGTGCCACAAACTGGCATACGTATAAAATAACATCCCTCTATCTGCGTCGACTCGTAATAAAGTCACCATCTTGATTGAGAAACTTTTAAACAAAAATAATTATTTTCGTAATTTATTATGATAATTTACGACGCGTGAAGATCGTAATTTATGACCGGAAACCGTTTAATATTATATTTATATTTATACTTAATTAATTAACGTTCCATTATGCAATACAAAAGTAATGTATTTAATTCTATGTAATTCTAAGAATTTACACGATATTAATATTAATTATGAAGCCGTGTCTAAATGTGTTTTTGTTAATTATATTTTATATGTATTTTTATACATTAAATTGTAGAATAATGGATGACTTAAGAAGATAAATCCACTTAGCTTCACGCTCTATACCTAGCGGGGTAGAACCGAGCACCACACGATACGGTCTCGGCATACCTCTTTCGCCTCGTGCACTGTCATCAACCTCTTCGTATATGCCCTCCTTATGCTTTTTACGTGACCTTCCTCCAGTATCGTCGATACCTTGTTTTCGAAGGTCAACCGAGGTCTCCCTCTCCCTCTCTTATCACTCACTTTTCCTGAAGAGGATAAATATATTTAATATATATTAAACTTTATTTAATTATAGCTTCACGTTGTATCCCAGTTCTACTGCTATGTTCCAATCCGTGTACATTTTGTTGAAGTTAGTCCTCACTAGTTATAAACAATAGGCTGTGGATTCGATCCCTACTCGAGGAGATAAAGTATTTAATATTTTCAAATAAAATATTTAATGTCTTCTGTGGCGTTGGGTCCCGCCACTCAACACGCTCAATGCATCAAATTCGGCGGAAAGTGGGGAATGGAAATGGAATGGAGTATCTTAACACTATGTTCCCAAGTTCCCTCTGCCGCGTCCGTGATACAGCGTGAAACTGAAAAAAAAAATCAACAAAACCCACCAAATATTCAATAGATATATTTTTTTTCTCTTTTTCCAGCAACAATCAGACAATTTTATAACTTAGACCATTAAAATGCAGGCTGTTATTTAATAAAGTACAATTATGAATCGTAAAACCGTTCCCGTTGTTGCCTTTATGAGTGGTGGCTTGTTATCGCCTACATCATGATTTATGTGACAGCTACATTGGTTTGTAAGGACTGGGAATGGATGCGGCATTGGCTTTGAGTGATGATTTATATATGACCTTGTTTCATTTTGTTTTTGAGGGAGATTGTAAATACTGGTTGGTCGATTTTTAAGTTTTGGGTCGGATCGGGCTAAAAGTACTATTAAAGTTGAGTGAGAGAGAGAGAGAGAGAGAGAGAGGGAAAGATCCGCTATTCAACAAGCAGTGTTTCAGAAATTTCGTGCAAAATGATCAACGGGTTATCGAAATACTAAATTTCCCTTTGATACCCTGCTATATACCGCATACTGGATGAAACTGAAAAAAAAAATGGCTATTAAGTATATTTTTTCATTATTTTAGTTAATCTAACTAAATTACAAATTCGTTTTGGGTATTATATATATATATAATTACCCGAACTAGCCAAACACTATGAATTCACTTTATCAGTACAAAATACATACTTAGTAATTTATGATGTGTAAGAAATATATATTTTTTTTTATTATTTCTAGTAAACTTTGTTATGCATATATGCAGTATTTTTTTTTTATAAAATTGAAAAAAAAATAGAATAAACAATGCATTTGTTCTCTTTTCATTGCAAGGGAAAGAAAATAATTCAGATAATAAAAATAAGGTTCAATATATGTACGTACCACATCCATTTCACACACAGTAACTCTATATCACATTCGTCGCTCGAAACCGCGATAAATGGCTGCCAACTTTTCAACGTGACTTGTATCAGAGTTCCGTAAGTAATTTATGCTTACAATTCATATATTGATTCCATATTCAACTGACGACGGATTCAATTTTTGAAATGGTATTTATTTTTCATTTTCTAAAGTTTGTTATAATGAATTGATCATAAAATGTAGAATTTTATAAGTGGTCATACAAGATTAGTTATATAGTTAGATAGATACATTTGTTTAATTTTAGGGTAATGGGTTCGATATATCTGTAATATTTATTGTTACAATAGACATAAACATTTTGAAATAAAATTGTTTTTTTTTTTACAAAATATTTCTCAAATAGTAGAAAAAATATAAAAAAGTTTGTACTTATTTTAATTATTGTTGATAATTTCAAGTTTTCATACACAGAATTCATATTAATATTCAATAATCTAATTAAATTGAAATTCCGCCAAAATGAACAATATCTTAAATACGATAAAATTTGAAAATAGACTGATTTACGCTATAACTAAAACCATAACTTCGCTCTCTTTCCCGCATATCAGCCCTGCCTTATGTAGTATAAGTTTTTTTTTTTTTAAGTATGGAACCGTGCTTAAAACACTCAGGTTCCCTACATCAAAGTTATAAAAAAAAAGTGAATACCACATCCAGTATATTACACAATCACTGTGACATGTCGTCATAGCGTCGCGATGGCGCGATAACCAGCTACCGTCTGTTAAATGCATACTGTATACCGTTCATACTTTATACATATATTTTACAGACAAGAGCTAAAGGAGTGTTCCGTACAGACATTCATTCTGATTCAATATACTTATTATGTTGATTACTGAGTATTTTTTGTATAGAATTTACTAAAATAAATATTATTTTAATATATTTCGTTATAACGCACATTTGAGGCAGCGTGACTGCAAACGTGGTGATTGCCGGTTCGATTCTCATTTCGTCTCCAAATTTAAGCTTTTTTTCACAGTGAAACTTTTATTTTTGAGTGAGGGGTGGCATATATGCTTTTTTTTCTGAGATGAAAAGCTCCAGGGACAAAGGGTTTCGCGACTAGATAGAAGGGATCTAGTAATGTAAAAAATAATCCGAATTTTTATTTCTGTTACGAACTGACATTCAGTCAATCAGACTATTGTACTCTATAATGTAGATTTTTTTGTCTATATCATGTAAATAAAAGGAAAACAGAGGGCACATTCTCTCTAATTATTTTGTACCTTTTACTTTAAATTATATTTTTAATAGAGCAACTGTTGAGTTTCTTGCCTGTTGAACTGTTATTTTTGCGGCTCTTCTCAGGGGACCCACCTTCTGAGCTGGTGGTAGCTTCCTGCAGGACTGACATTTTAAAAGTGCTTTTAAAGGCCTGATTGAATAAAAAGTCTTTTTATTTTGATCTTTTATTTTTCTTTAAGACTAAAACGCTCCGTTCTATTCCTCACTTTCTACCGAATTTCCATCAGCCAAAAGTGTGCACAGCAGATCGTTATAGTAAGTCAGTTAATAATTTTCTTTTATATATAGCCTCAGTATTCTCGCTGGAAGACTAACCTCGGCGTTAAGTTACGCAACTAGACACACAATGTCTCTATAATAGAGGAAACGTGTGAAATGTAGTGTCTTAACACTAGTTTTCCTATGAAAAAAAAAAAAATAATAATAATCTATTACAACATCCGTCTACCCGTCCTATCTATTAACCTTGACAGAGCCAATTGAACTTTACCATTCAATTGTGTTGTGTCAAAAACAATAGATACATTTGTTATAGTTATTGCTTCATTATTCTCAATAGTAAGAGAACATATGTTTAATTTGTGATGACCTAAAGTTTTGTAAAACGTTGCAGTGATTTTGTTTCTTAAATTTAATATAGTAGGTAGATATATGAAATGATGAGGCCTGTCGTGGCGCAGCGGCACAAGAATGTGACTGTAACCGACAGGTTCTGGGTTCGATCCCCAGTCGAGGAAATGAAATATTTAATATTTTCAATTTAAATATTCAATGTTTTATTTCTTCGCTCTGGTAATAAGGCAAAGCGCGGCGTTGAGTTCCGCCACTCAACACGCAATACCTCAAATTCGGCGGAAAGTGGGGAACGGAAGTGGAACGGAGTGTCATAACACTAGGTTTCACTTCCGTTCCCTCTGTCTAGTGCGGGACACAGCGTGAAGCTGAAAAAAAAAAAAGAAAAAAAAAGATATATGAAAATAATTAAGGCTAATTTTTGTAATTTTTCACGTTTAGTACTTACACTAAGTGCTGTAATATACGTTTTTTTTTTTAATTTATTGATGCTAAATGCAGCTAGCACTGCAATATTTTTGGTTAATCGAGATAATTCTTCTTATGTGGCGGAACTAAACACCGCGTTTAACTTCGTTTTCAGAGCAAGATTTGAAAATATTAAATATTTCATTCTCCGTGAGTGGAAATCGATCCCATTATTGTCACGTTTGTAGTCGCAGACTTGTGTTCCTACGCCACGACAACCTAAATGCCTCTATTATACACAGTTGGCAAGATGATCACAGTGATGTATCACTACTTTTTTTAGTGACTTATCACAAAAAAAAGTAAATCACGTTCAAGAACGAACAGCTTAAACATATTCATTTATAATTTTACAACTCCCTAAATATCTTTTTTTTAAAGCTGTTTCCGGAACTGTCAATAATTCATACATACTTTCAAAATATGTATTAAAAGGAACTTTAGAATTTTATTTTTGGGTAACTTTTTAATTGTAAAATTGTGAAGTTGAGTGATATGACTTAACTTAACTTGACTTGTGACAGTTACTTGAGAGGCCATAAACGCGAGTTGATTTTATTTTATACTTATATGTATTATAATAGACTGATCGTGGTACAGGGGCATAAGCATGTCACTGTAAACACAACAGGTTGTGAGTTCGATACCCATTCGAGGAGATAAAATATTTAATATTTTCAAATTAAATATTTAATGTTTTCATTTGCTCGCTCTGGTAAATGGACAAAACAAATATCACAGTACATACTTTTTTTTTTTCAGCTTCACGCTGTATCCCGCACTAGGGAACGGAAGTGAAACCTAGTGTTATTACACTTCGTTCCACTTCCGTTCCCCACTTTCCGCTGAATTTGAGGCATTGCGTGTTGAGTGGCGGAACTCAACGCCGCGCTTTGCCTTATTACCAGAGCGAAGAAATGAAACATTAGATATTTAAATTGAAATTATTAAATATTTCATTTCCTCGACTGGGGATCGAACCCATAACCTGTCGGTTACAGTCACACTCTTGTGCCGCTGCGCCACGACAGGCCAGTACATACGAAGATACTTATTCAAAATACGTATTATATTAAGAACATTTTACCTTTCAATGTTACAACCAAAACTGGCCGTAATTAATTTATAATTAATGTTGTTTAATTAACTAAAATAATCATTTTATAAAATATTATGTAATTATAAGTTGGTGGCAAAGGCTATGAGCCCTCTTATGGATTAAACCCGCACTTGAGGTAGTGAAATATTTACAAGGCAAAGCGCGGCGTTGAGTACCGTCACCTCCAATTTAGTAAAAGTGGAGAGTCCCAAGTCCCTGCTGCCTCTCCGCCAGTGAAACTCTACAAATAATTTAATTGGATCTAATAAGATCTGGTTCTTTATAAAAGATATATGAGCACTAAGAGAGGATTTTTTTTGCATTTATCCATACACATAAGAGAAAAAATAAATATGAATGTTTGTATGAAGTACTGTATTTACAAGAATTACGTGATAATTTCTCTATTTCTTTTTGGCAAAGTGTTTATGACTCTTGAAATGTTAATCCCATTTGTATAAAATTATACTAATATTAGTAAGTTTGTGAGGATCCATATTTTTTCCTCTTTCACGTAAAAACTGCTTAACTTATTTGGATGAAACTTTGTAACGGTGTAGATTATATCTCAGAATACATAAACTACTATTTATGTACATAGATATTTTATTATTTGCCTATCCTTGCGCAGCGGCACAAACAAGTGACTGTAAACGATTGGTTGTGGATTCGAACCCAACTCAAGGAAATTAATATCTAATATTTTCATATTGAATATTTAATGTTTTAATTTCTTCGCTCCGCCACTTAACACGCAATGCATCAAATTCGGAGAAAGTGGGGAATGTAAATGGAACGGAGTGTCTTAACACTTGGTTCTGCTCTGCTTTGCCTACCCTGTCATGTGCGGGATACAGCGTGAACCTAAGTGAGTGAGTGAGTGAGATATATTATATAATTTAGTTATAATATCCAAATTTTAGAAAGCAAAGCCGCATGTATTGCGTTAGTTTACTGTAAAACTATAAAAAAAACGCCTAATTTACGAGAAGAATCAAAGTATCGCGTGAGTACAAGACATCTCTCGCCTGTCAGTCACGTATCTCGAGCGGATTTGGCACGTTCATTGCCTACCTACCTATACGACCACGTTGAACATTATAATTATCGTCTATAAAAGTAATATACTGTGTACAATTAAGTTGTAAATTGTTTTATGAGTGATGTAATCTGAGATGATTGTATCTATAATGGATAGTAAGTTCAAATTGCTTCGTCTTACTTGAAGATAAATTGTGTTTTTTATATATAGCTTAGAGCCAGATATAGAAGGTTTGGCGGAGAAATTAAGATTAAAATATTTTGTACTTTCTTTTGTTATGTAATGTTTTCAGTTGTTCGCTCTGGCAAAACGCGGCGTTGAGCTCCGCCAAGCTACACGCAATGCCCTAAAATTCGGCGGAAAGTGGGGAACGAAAGTGGAACGGAGTGTCTTTACACTAGGTTCCAAAGTACCCTGCCGTGTGCGGGATACAGTGTGAAGCTGAGTGATTGAGTGAGTTCTTTACTTTGTGCTAATATAAAATTGCGGCGTTGAGTTCTGTTACTCAATATAAAATATTCTCTGTACATGAAATGGTACGTAATGCTGCATTTTATCTTCGTGAAGTGAGAAATGGATGATAGTTTAAATATAATCAACCACCTGAGTGGGAGCCTACCTACAACAATCGTGATTACAGCCAAACATTACCAAATCTTAATAATTTCACACTGTATTCCACATGTGATAGGGTACATAGAGGGAACTTGGGAACCTAATGCTAAAAAGATCCGTTACCAGTAAGATACTTCCGTCACATTTACCGTCCCACACTTGTGCACTTACGTCAAGATAGCCTCACTCAATACATTGTATTTTCTAGATTTTTTATATCAATGAAATTATTTTCTAATTCAATAATCAAGCAAAATTATTTAAAAAAAACACACACAAAAGGCACCGTAGCTTGTAATTTTAGACATTTTAATTCTCAAAACATAATTTGAAAGGTGTTTTTAATGAGTCAAAGCGACCGACTTAATGCGTTATCTATACATCTTGACAGGGAACTGTTGGCATTGTTTTATAGACGCTATTATGACCATGTTAATGTATGATGATATCAAAACAAAGGAGATGTAAGTAATAAAATTATTTTATTTTATTCTGAGTTTCATTTAAAAATATAATTAAAGTTGTTTTTAGCTTCACTCTGTATCCTATACATTGCATGGTAGACAATGGGAACTTAGGAACCTAGTGTTGAGACAGTCTCATTCCCCACTTTCCGTTGAAATTAAGGCTATATAAGCCTTTAAGGCTATATAACCCACCATAAGTCGAGCTCCTTAGCTCGAAAGCAATTAAGAAATCGTTGGCGGTAGTTTAATAATATAATTATGTGAACTGACAGACGGATATCACCTCAGTAAAACCGTGACCACAGACTACTGCAAAATGTTCAAAACGTTCGATTTCCAAAAAATGTATGTACAATTTGTACGCTTGTTATAAAATAGATAAAATACGTGAAATACAATTATAAAAAGAAACACTAAGAAAGAGTATGAAAATACTATTTATTTATTTCTCCAACTGAAAAATGAATTATTTAAAAATCAACTTATTCATTCATTCATTTCTTCAATTATGGCGTTTCGAGCAAAAATCAACTTATACCACTACACCTTATTACATTCTTATACATACTTATTATAAATGTCTGCCTGTCCATACACATTTCCATACAAGGGCAAGTAACGAGTGGATTTAACACGCTTTCTGTAGTAATTAAAATTTTAAACGATTAATTAACGTTATAGAAATATGAATAGCGATCACCTACATAGATTATGTGTGACGTGTAATTTGCATTTAATTATATAAATTAAGTTTTAATAAGCACCTTTCGGATGGGTTTGGATTAACCACTATTTTTGTGACGTACGACGATCGTGGTTGTGAGAAGTATGGTTGTGAAAGCATGCAATGGTTGTGGGTTCTATTCTTTTTTTTAATATTTTTAATTTACTGGTTTTGTAAGATAAATTACGGTGTTAGGTTCCACCACTTGTAATTTTTTGAACATTGTATGGCTAATAGTGGTGACTGAATGTCAAAGCTCTTTTCAACCTCTTTGGGTGACAAATGTTTAGAGCTTAGAGTCTCTTTTTACTTCAGAAATAATAGCTTAGAAGCTTGCTTGGTTCAAAAAGCGTTTAAATCGGAAAAAAGTTTCTATACATAATAGAAAATATTTTTTTAGTTTAGTTGAATAATGCTAAAATTTTAGGCTGTATAACATTGAGTGAATCATATCAATGTAACATGATATATGTGGCCATTCTCGAGTTTACTGTTTACTTTTTTATCATTGTAAAAGACTAATTATTATTTCTATTCAACTACAGTGAAAACTTAGCATAAATCAAAAACAGACAATACATATATAATTAAGAATATGTAAAATACTTTTTATGATACTGTTACTTGAATCATTTCATTTTTCATGTTATTACACGATACACGAAAAATATTCACGAAAAATTGGCATTATGATTTTTTATCTGAACAAAAATTATTTTTTTTGTTCAGCCAGAGAGAAAGCAATGCTTCTACATATGTAATTTGCTTTTATCAGTGTGATCAGCGTCTTCATAAATGCATACCGCGAAATATTCATATTTTGTTACGTGATTTTCTTACACTATTACCAATACTGTTTTCTCGATAGTCGACTGAGGTTTCCCTCTACAAATAGAAAAAAAACTATTACTGTTATACTAAATATCTGTATATCTCGATATCAAAACCTTACATAGATCATTATGGCTGCCTAATTTTAAAGAGATACATATTTATTTTAATGCATAATAAGGAAAGTTAGAACACACTAGGTTCCCATGTTCCCTCTGTCTATCCTCCTATGTGAAGGTAGAAGAAACACAATTAATACTAACTAAGCCAACATTATGATATCGTAACTCGCTCATATCACTTAATAAGGCAGCCGTCATGTTTTTCAACTTCACGTACACAGACGGACCCCCCGCCTATTCGATATATACGTGACGACGCATAAATCAAAGTACAATAGTGTTTGAAAAAGTTGGTTAGCTTTAATCGTTTTACAAACAGTGGTTCTGTAGGTATTTATTTTTTATTTTTATATGTTTTTTGTGGTTTTTCGAGGTTAAATTAAATAAAGTCACTACGTACTTTGTGTAATAAGAAAATGATAATAAAATTTGTTGAATGTTGAGGCCAGTCGTGGTCTAGAAGAGGTCGTGACACATTGTATGTATATCCTCACTCGAGGAAATATTTTAAATTTTTATACCTTCGCTCTGCTAACGAGACAAAGCGCTGCGTTGAATTCCGCCACTCAACACACAAAGTATGAAATCGAATATCTTAATTATAATAATAAGCATTCCAGGTTTCTAAAGTCATTCTGGTATAGCAGCACCCCATTAGACTGTAAACAGAACAATTGAATCTATCCAAACTCGGGGGTGAAATTGGTTAATTTCCTCGATCTGTTAAGGGAACAGCGCTGATGAGTTTCGCCATTCAAGTTGCAATGTCTCAAAAAATCTACTTCTGCGATAACACTAGTTACAATTTGTGAACGGTCATCTCCTTCTTCACGTTATATAAAACAAATATTTATCAAACATCCAACGGAGGAATACTAAAAACTTGTAAAAAAATAATGGAATCATCGCGCCATTGCATCCCGTTTGCTTTACTGCATATGGACTTGACGCTCGAGCGGTCGCGCATTTCAATTTTATTGACCGCTCAAAAGAATACAGATGTGCCGCTACTCGTAAATTTGCTTTGCTTTTAACATTTAAATTATTTAGAAATGTTTTATTTTTTTTATATTCTAAGTTATCTTAAATTATTATTATATTAAATGACTTTAACCAATCTATTTGATACGTTTTTTGTTAGCGTTTAACGGTTCGACGATTTGAATTTTCGCGAAGATGCGATATCCACTAGAATTTAAAATCTATGGTTTTTTGCCGTGCGATTCCGGCTTAGAATAGGATCACCCTGGTACTGGTGGTGTCGTAAGAGGCGATTAAAGTACGTGTGGGAGAGTCACGTTGTCAGAAATGGCAACACGCATGGGCAGACTCGACCGGATCATTACCACCCCCGGCATTTAAACCGGCGTTAAGTAGCAGCTTCCGCCTCTGCGTTTCGCATTGGGCAATGCCGGGCCCCGGTGCCCATACATCTTAAAGACCGGCAACGCTTCTGTAGCTCCTCTCTGATGCTACACGGGGCCGTGGGCGACGGTGATCACTTACCATCAGGTGACCCGTACGCTCGTTTGCCGTGTCTTCTCCATAAAAAAATATGTTGTACTATAATTGTCTTTCCCCCTTTAATTTCAAACAAATTAAAATTATGTTAACTTGCAGCTAGTAAAGCAGATTCAATATATTTCCTTTTTTCGGTATTCGATATAAGTAACTATTGAAGAATATGCAAAATTGAACTATTTAAATCGCAAATCTTTTCTTTGATTCTGTCAATTTATAATATTACACTTAAGACCAATATTAAAGCACTTGTGAACAGGATATTTTCATGAAACAGCAAATGGTTAATACAAAGTAGAAATAAAAGGAACCAAGATGAGAATCTTGCGGAACGCCCTACTTTAGAGAAGATTCAAATGACTTAATATTATTTAAATTAATCGTTTATCGTTTCTTTTGTAATGGGGTAAGGTAATAAAATCGAGAGAGACCCAGCAAGCAACCCCTTGTACCATAACATCAATGACCTAGAAGTGCACCCGCTTCAGTAGTAAATTTGCCTTTAGTGAAAACCATATTGCTGATTATGGAAAGAATTGTTAATATTAATCTAAATTGTGATAGAGTTTATGATGAATTCTGATATTGGAATGTCTGAAAGAAATCTTTCAAAAGTGCTTGTCACTAAATCTAAGATATCTCTAAAACTAATAATCTAGCTTTGGTTTTTTTTATTAATATTTTAATCAGAAAAGATTTTAAAAATCTGTGAACAAATATTTGAACAGACAAAATTTTGTACACAGGCTTAAAAGCAAAATATTAAAATACTTGAATTATCCAATTTTGACAAAACTTTATATGTACATACATGGCATCATCAATTATCATACTTTTTTAAATTTGAGAATATGAGAATTTTTATGTTAATTACTTTAAATTAAATAATTATAATGTTGTATTAAGAAAGTTTATATTGAACACCTTAAAAGTAACGTCTTATATTTAACTAATATAATATTTTTATTATATTATTTATCTAGAAATGTATTTAAAATAGTATTTTAGCTATATCCTGTAAATAGGAGGGCAAATGGAACCTGGGAACCTAGTGTTAAAATACGCCGTACAAATTTCCGTTCTGTAGCAACAACCCAAACTCGAGCGTTGCGTCAATACCAGAGCCAGTTAATAAAAATAATAAATATTTTCATTTCCACGAGTTCATTTTCACACGTTTGTCCCCCGACTGATCCATAAAATACATAAATATGATATATTTTTATTTGCTTTATGCTGTGTCCCATGCGTACCAGAGTAGGCAGACCGAACTTGAGCAACTAGAGTTAAGATACATTCTCTTGACCCCTACCTTACTGAGTGGTAGAACCTTACGTCTTACTTAACCTTATTACCACAGCGAAGGAATGAGAATAACATGACATATGCTTTAATAAAATTAAACTAATCCATATCTAACATACTGCCAATATTAATCCACTTCGCCTAATTAAAGCGTGTGACACATCAAAGTCAGCTGTCATCGCGTTTATTAACCGTCTTTTTTTGTGGACGCCCGCCTTGTCAAACATGACTCGGTGTGAGTGATGAGGGAATGTGGGGCATTGTCGATGTGTTTTTATTATTGAATTTATTTATAATTATTAAAGTCAACCCTGGCCTAAAGGCCTGTCGTGGCGCAGCGGCACAAGAGTGTGACTGTAACCGACAGGTTCTGGGTTCGATCCCCAGTCGAGGAAATGAAATATTTTATATTTTCAATTTAAATATTTAATTTCTTCGCTCTGGTAATAAGGCAAAGCGCGGCGTTGAGTTCCGCCACTCAACACGCAATGCCTCAAATTCGGCGGAAAGTGGGGAACGGAAGTGGAACGGAGTGTCATAACACTAGGTTTCACTTTCGTTCTCTCTGCCTACCCTGCCTAGTGCGGGATATAGAGTGAAGCTGAAAAAAAAAAAAAAGTCAACCCTACATAAAATTACGTGGGAAAATATATATATTTTTATTAGTGAAATAGGTACTTCTTAACTAAATAAATCATATTTTTACATTATTAATTAATTGTATTAACATAATAAACGAATAGCAAATAAATGAATAATACATAAGTTATATAAGAACACATTGCAAAATATTATTCCATACAACAGTATTTTTTTTAATCTACACAGATTTTACTATTTTAAAATGATAAAGAAACAATATTTGTAAAGATATTTGATTAAAAATCAGTTCTCAATTAGTGTAGGCTAAAAAAACTTCTCTTGACTTGTCTTCCCTGCTTTCTTTGGCTTCAAAGAGTTTTGAAATTTTCCAGAGACCTGGGTTAGAGAGCTGGGTTCCAACTCCGCTACATTCAAAAATATTTATTAAATTAATATCTTTGGTCATAACAAAGATTTGCCTTTTTGTAAAGTAGATGAAAGGTAGCAATGTCAAAATAATGTAGACAGGCCTACTTTAAATTTACTTAACATAACCGTGTAATCAGATAAAACCTATTGTAAACGCATTTAGTTATACTTTTTCTATAGAAATAAATATATTCCTCTATTTAAGAAACAATTATAGTTGATTTTTTAGAAAAAAAAAACCTATTTTCTTTAATCTATCGATCAAGCTCGCAATAACCGCATGTTCAAACGCATAAACAGCACTAACATATTTTTTTAGCTTTACGCTATATCCCACATATGGCAAAATAGGAAAAGGAAACATATAAATCTAGTGTTAAGACACTGTTCCGTTTCTAACTCTCCGTAAAATTTGATTCATTGCGTATTGAGTGGCATAACTCAATGCCTCGCTGTGCTTTCTTACTATAGTGAAGAAATGAAAATATGAAATATTTCATTATCTTAAGTAAGGATTGAACTGTCACGTAAATGAAAAAAAAAAAAAAAAACTATCGATAAAAGTACTACACAACACTAAATAAGAACATAAATTACTTCAAAAGTGATTTATTCGGCACAAAACGCTGTACCCGTTGCCGCGTCTCCGTCTCTTGACACTGACAGGTGTGAATGATGGCTGACAATCACGACTCTGTGATGCTAATCATCGTGTTCTTGTTACTATTATGATTGTACCGTAAATAATGTAGAAGCTTGAAATGTGTTGGTTTTGTACTGAGTCCTAAGTCCTGGAAATTTTCTGTTAAAACCCTTCGTTAAAATTAAAAAAAAAATGTACCATAAACACTTTCCACCACATCCGGAGTCATTGTCGAATAGTTTATATTCTTCTATTCAAATACGCCAACGATGACAGACTACTTAATTTTATCAACGATTTGTTTTTTTTGAATTTATTCATTAATTTGTCAAAATGAAGTTTTTTTTTAATTAAACTACAAAATATTTTGATTATCCAAATAAATTTTAATATATTTTTATATTTACACAAGTTTTTTATATTTTTTTACTCTAGAATGAACATTAAAAATCACCCCCGCTCAACATATAACAAAATTGGATTGTCTAACAAAAATAAAATCAAATTGCGTAAAAATTCTCATCTAAATCATATGCGGCGGCGTCTTTTTACGTCTACCGACTGCCCGTCACGTACACGCCTCGCAAAATAAAACACGCTAAGAGTTAGCCACAAATCACATTTTTTAATCGAGCTCACGTTTTGATCACCTGCAAATTTTAAAAAAACTACATTCTTTCCCTTTTCCCCATTGTATAGGGTTGTTTTTTCCTTAGCGCGTGTTTAAATAAGGTTGTACCATTACACTGTACAGTCACGTCGTGCCGTGCGGAATGTTATCGACATCCGTCTAGACTATCGACACTAGCACAACACTAATTGCTCTTTTGCGATTATTTTGTGATTTACGTAATAATTTCTTAGTAATAATTTATTCCAGCTATTTAGGTTTTAATGTTAAAGGAGTGTCTTAACAATAGGCCCCCAGTTACTGGCCATCTCAGTAGGCAAAGAGAACTTGGAGACCAAACTTGCGAGCAAAATTGGTTAAAAAACATAGCTAATTTGGAAATAAAATAATTATATTTACATAAGTAGGTAAAGTAGATCGTAAAAAATTATAATATCTATAAAATAATCATTTTTGTATGAATATATTTGAATTTTCTGTTGTAATATTCAGTGATAAAATGTATTATTAACTTTTATTAGGTTAATAAAATTATATATACATTTAATGTGTATGTTTTTTGCCTTCAAAAAGTGTATGAGGTGTTGAGAGTGAGGTTACGTAGTGTTAAAATATTTAGTTTTAGGAGAATTTCAACTCGCTATAGTGTTAAATTTCTGAATTCAACAGGGACATCTGTCCTGTAGGCGGTTTTAGCTTATCACTGTATCCTGCATATAACAGGGTGGACAGAGGGAACCTGGGAACCTAAGTCTCATTAAAAAAACTTAATTTCCCCGCTTTTTGTCGAATTCTCGAGACATTGTGAGTTGAGTGGTGGAGTTCAACACCGCACTTTGCCTCGTTATCCCATAACAAAAATCAAATATTTCATTTTTCTAAGTAAAAATCGAACGTATACACATCGTCCCGGCGCCACGATGGCCTAAACTTATTTGTATAATAAAATACTTATACAAGATAAATAACGATATTTTTGAATCAAGGAAGTGTATTTTATGGTTAATATATGTTTATTGATATATTTATACTGTTTATAAAATATGTATATACAATTATGTATGTATTAAATTCATACAGTAATTTAAAAAAAATATATAAATTTTCTCTATACATATGCAAATGTTATTGTATTTCGTTTTATCTAAATTGATTTGACTTTGCCTTATATGAGAAACATTTGTTATTATTTTATGCTACAGCGGTTATGAATTACGGATTTTTCCCGGGCAATAAAATATTTATACTTCCTGACTCTGGTAACAAGACAATAAGCGGTGTTAGTTTCGGCCGCTGAATACGTCCTGAAAACAGAGATGTCTCTATTATCCCTGCTATATATGAAATAAAACGTTTCAATATAATATCTACTTTAAAATTATATATTGAAATCCGGCACATGGGCACTAGCATAAAACTCTAAACGCGATTGAGCTCGATTCCAGATCGAAATAATGATATACCTAATCATTTTCCCATTCTGATTTCTGCTACTCAACACGCAATGCCTTCAGAATTCGGTGGTAAGTGGGGACCAGAAGAGTGTCTTGATGAGAACAGATTGCCTTTTTCAAGATATTAGGTTCCCTATGTTCCCTTTGTATCTTGATGAGAACAGATTGCTTTTGTGTCTAGATGAGAACAAAGAGTCTTGATGGGAACAAAGAGTCTTGATGACAACAGATTGCCTTTTTCAAGATATTAGGTTCCCTATGTTCCCTTTGTTTAACCTGCTGTATATATGGGATACAGCGTGAAACCAAAACTAATAAAAAAATATCATACAATTAAACACATTTTGCAGTAGCTCCTTTTAAAATTCACAATTTATATCTACATTACCAAGTTAACTTCATTATCATAAAGTTTACTGAAATATATTTTAATACTGTTATCATTTTTTAGAATAAAAAAATACTTGTTTTGCAGAATTCAAAGTGTTATTTCTTATCAAACTCTATATGTAACA
Source organism: Eueides isabella (assembly GCA_019049475.1). Taxonomy (NCBI): domain Eukaryota; kingdom Metazoa; phylum Arthropoda; class Insecta; order Lepidoptera; family Nymphalidae; genus Eueides; species Eueides isabella. Next base: position 811,181 of record CM032392.1, read on the forward strand.
CACAGATGCACGTCATTTATATAATTTAAAATTATACTGTATAATTATTATAGTGTATAATTTTTCTGATAAATTTTTGTACTAAATTATAAGAAAATAAAAAGACCAGACGGAATAAAAACTACAAAGATAAGAACAAAGCCGTTTAAGCCAGTAGTTTATTATAATTAACAATTGAATCCCATTGAAATTTTACAGGTTTCCTTTGGATTTTTTTTTATTTAAAGGAGAATGGGTCCCGACTGTTAATTATGAAATATTTTTAGTTTGTTTCTAATATAATTATAACGATTAATAAGCTTGGGTTTTAATATTATAAAATTTGAAATTTTATTATTTATTTAATATTATTAGGATTTGAACCTGTTTTCATTATCATCACTTGCAGTAAGCTATTATTGCTACTATTTAATTTTCCTGCCAGAAAGCATATTGATATCCGCAGTAACGTAAGACAAGCTACTGCGTTTACTTCTGCCCAATATTCAATATGACAATTTATATATAAAACGATATGCAGTTCTTATTTAATTATATAACAGAATAGGCACGGGGAACCTGGGAACCTACCGTTAAGACACATCGGTCTCATTAGACACTTCCGTTACCCATTTACCAGTAGTCACGGTACATAATATATAAATAACATAATATTTACAGTACACGAAAAACGTGTATTTAACAAAAACCCGATCATTTAATAACCATACCATACACTTTAAATTACAAGTTTAAGTCTTTATCGTCCATTTCAATATTAAACAGTTTATAAATTATCATAAATTTTGAATGTCAGTACAATAAAATATGTATCGCATTGGTTTAATTATAACGTTGGCATATTTTGTTAACGCTCATGCATAAATGTCCAGCTTTATCGTCCCTGTTCCATAGAAACGAGCGCTAACGCTGTAAGTTCGTTGATATATCATGAGACTATTATATATATTTGTTGATACCTGTACAGCGCAAAGGTATGGCGATTGTAAGTACAACTGGTTGTGGGTTCGATATCCAAGAAGGAAACAAAGAAACAGGAAATGAAATATTTATTATTTTTGTATTCGCTCTTATAACAAAGCAAAGCGTGGCGTTGAGTTACGAAACTCAACGTACAATACTTCGGAATTCGGCGGAAAATGAGGAACAGAATAGAGTGTCTTGACACTAGTTTCACCAATTTCTATAAACTCTGTCTATCCAGCCATGCACAGTATACAACGTTAAGCTAAAAAAGCATTATTTTTGTATGACTTTGGTAAATTATTTGTATAATATTAATTGAGAAACTTTCATGGGCCATTGTGGTAAGGCGTAGTGAGTGATTTTTTCACCTTTCCTACCCTGATAGTAAGACTTAGCACGGTGTTGAGAACCACTATTCAATATCTTTTGTATTGAAATAAATTACTTATGAACTCGTTGCCATATTTTATTAACACTTTTGCGTAAAAGTCTAGTTTTATCGCGTCTGTTCCATAGAAACGACCTCGAAAGCTTTTAAGTGCATTGTATTATATTGGTCTGTCATTTCGTAAAGTTATATCGATTTAATACATTGTTTATATGATATGTATTTTTTTATATACCTAGATAGGGTGCCTAATGTTGTTTAAGACGCTCCGTTCCCCTTTTTCGCATAATATTAGAGATATGTGGCGGTTTTTTTTAAAGATTGCCTCGTTACCAGAGCGAAGACATAAAAATTATAAGTTGCGTTTTCAGTCACATGCTTCGCCTCTGCGCAAGAGGCTGTTGCCAAGGGATGAGGGTGTCAAAGCCGTGTGATTCCGGCTTAGAATAGGGTCACCCTGGTACTGATGGTGACGTAAGAGGCGACAAAAGTGCGTGTGGTAGAGTTACGTTGCCAGTAATGGCAACACGCATGGGCAGACTCGACCGGATTATTACCACCCCCGGCATTTAAGACCGGCGTTAAGTAGTGGCTTTGGCCACTGTGTTTCGCATTAGGTAATGCCGGGCCCCGGTGCCCTTCCAATTTAAAGGACGGCAACGTTCCTGTAGCTCCTCTGGAGCTACTCGGGGCCGTGGGCGACGGTGATCACTTACCATCAGGTGACCCGTACGCTCGTTTGCCGTCTTTTCCATAAAAAAAAATACAATCGTTGAGATAACAGCCACAACGGAGTCTATATATTTTGAAAGATGTCTGCATATTAGTCCGAGAAAATCTTTTTTGACTTACCTAAATATGAATCTACAGACAATGATATTCAATGAAATTATTCCATGTAAAATGAAACGTTACAAGTTTGTTATCTGTATGTGTTCGGTCTGTATCAACGTACTTCCTAAAATAAACATACCGATTTCAGTGTGTAACTGAAAGCCTGGGTCATCTTGGTGGTTCTTAGCTATAATGGTTATTAGGCGTGTGATTCCGGCTTAGAATAGGATCACCCTGGTACTGATGGTGTCGAGGCTTCTAAAGTACGTGTGGGAGAGTGACATTGTCAGCAATGACAACGCGCATGGGCAGGCTCGACCGAATTATTACCACCCCCGGCATTAAAAACCGGCGTTAAGTAGTGGCTTTGGCCACTGCGTTTCGCATAGGGTAATGCCGGGCTCCGCTGCCCATTCACCTTAAATGCCGGCAATGCTCCTGTAGCTCCCCTGGAGTTACACGTTGCCGTGGGCGACGGTGTCGGTGTCGTACGTTTGCCGTCTTTTCCACACAAAAGAAAAATGAAAAACATCATTTTTTTATTTCAATTATTAGTTGTAAGAAAGAAAGATATAATAGAAGTTAATTTAGTGATGCCATGATAAACTATTTAATAAACAAATATCGATTAAATGCGAGTGAGAATCGGCTACCGAGGCTACTTTACCAATTTCGGACCAACAGGAAATGCAACTTATTAAAATTTATTAACTTAATTTTGCGGGCGTATAAAAGGTTGTTGTATTACTAAATACCTATACTAAATTTAAAAACGTATATATCTAAAAAAAAAAAAATATATTCCACAGTAACACACACACACACACAGTTTATCCACCGAAAGTATTCAGCTCAATACTTTCACGATCTCAAAACAAATACTTTTGTCATACATATAGTCCTAGCGGGGTAGGCAGAGAGAACGGAGCGCCAAACGCTACGGTCTCGGCATACCTCTTTCGCCTCGTCCACTGTCATCAGCCTCTTCATACATGCCCTCCGGAGGGTCCTCATGCTTTTTACGTGACCTTCCTCCAGTATCGTCGATACTGTGTTTTTGAAGGTCAACCGAGGTCTCCCCCTCCCTCTCTTACCACTCGCTTTTCCTTCATAAATCTTTCTTCACTCATTCGCTCGACGTGCCCAAACCACCTGAGCACGTTCTTCTTCATTCTCACACACAAATAAATGAGGGCCAAAAGACCTCATTAACTTACAGATCCCTAAAAAAATTTCTCACAATATTTCAATCACACTTATCACCAAATAGCTTCCAGCTATAAAACAAAACACTAAATTCGATCCCACTATCTTTTGAAGGGTAATAAATAAATACACTCAACATTAGTGCGGCTTCAGGTAGCTATATACAGATGTCCGTCTGTAACAACACATTTGTCAAGTAAGAACTGAGATAAAGGCACGGAGGGCTCAATTAAAAATTTATTTCACGATAACACTCGTATGTATAATTAATATATCTCTGAGTCATAGATAATAGGGATGGGTAAAAATAAACAACCTGTATAAGCATTTTGATGATGCCATATTGAAATTTGTGATTTTAGAATAGAGTCGGTTTTTCTTTGACGTTTTAAGTAATTTATTATACATGGTGTGCTGTAAAAGCAAAGAGTGTAGACATGTGGCAGGTTAGAGCGATTTTCATTTATAATTAATGTCTTGTTTCTATGAAATTGCTGTAATTTTAAATTGTACAGCTCATATAAAGCTTATTATATGAGGCAAAGCGCGGCGTTGAGTTCCGCCACTGAAAAATAACTTGCAAACTCCATAAGTATATTATTAACACATTGACGTATAATAACAATTTGTATTATTTTAAATTTAGTTTAATATTGTATCGCCCTAATAGTAGAGTAGGGACCAAGGAACCTAGCGTTAAGACACTCCGTTCTCATAGAAATGCTTCCGTTTTCTTCTTTCTACCAAAACCGTTGCTGAAATCATTGCTTATTAACTAACGGAGTTCCGTTAGTTAATAAGCAATGGTTTCGGCAACGGTTTTTTTTTTTGGTGTCTAGTTCAACACCACGCTTTGCCTCTAAAAGAAGCAAAATTTAAGACATTATAATCTAATAAAATGATTACAATATATGGCATATTGTAATTATCATATAATGAATGTAGCTATTAATCGTTATAATATCGTTATTTCTAAACACACGATAATCTTAAATGCACGCCATAATAATTTCAATACATTGTAAGAGTCACGTAGTTCGCATAAATAATGTTGTATGAACATTAAGTTTTTTTATTAGATTATAAAATTGTACTCTTTATATTAGTGCGTACGTATAGTACGTATGTTTGTTGTTATGAAAGTAATGACCTGGCTGTGAATTGTTTATATTTAGGTGTTGATTATGTATTGGCTTTTTAACTTCAAGCTGCGTCCCATACATAGAAGGACAGGTAGAGGGAACCTGGGAACCTATTTTTAAGACACTCCGTATGATTTTTCAGACATACCGTGTGAATAACGAATTTAACGCATATTTTTATAAGATGGAGGCAGACAAAATAATTCATCAGATTGATAACATAACCTTAAAGCTTAGCGATATCTGACTTACCATAGATATGAATAGTGGGTACCAACAGCTAATCTCACAAAAACTTCAATGAAAATATGTATATTTTTTTTTCTGTGTTCAGTTTCACAACTCAACACGTAATGCCTCAAATTCAGTAGAAGATGCGGAACGAAACTAAGTAACTTAAATAAAAAGAAGCAGTTTTAATTTTGAATAAAACATTGATTGTGCTTGCTATGGCGCGATACAAGTGTACAACTGGTAACGCAACAGTTTGTAAGTAGTAAAGAGAAATATTGTTTGTCAGTCTAAGAAAGGGGAAATATTTTTTTGGTTAGCCTCTGTATCCCACACATGGCAAAGTAGGCAGAATAATCTTGGGAACCTAGTGTTAAGACACTCCATTCTATTCCGCATGATCTGAAATTAATTCATTTTTGTATCATTTTCAAGATTAAAAGAAATAATTTTACTAACTCTTCAACTGAATGTCAATAAATATGATTTATTCTTTCTTTAATTTATTGTATACCTGGGTGTCCGGATAAGTGGTAGAACCTCACACAGTGTCGCCTCGTAATATTCTCGCACGTTCAGTGCATTTTAATCACACGCAAGCCATGAGTTGTTTCTATAGAAGATTTTAAAAAGAATAATCAAACTTAGTGACTACTTTCTCCGCTTTTATCTTTGGTTCTAACTTGATGCATAATACAAAATTTTAAGCATGCATTTTTTATACAGTTATTTTGCTAAAAATTGTATATTTCGAGCTAATCAACTAAATAATCGATAACTGTAACAGATATTGAAACTTATGAAAATACTAAAAAATATATAAAATAAAAATCAATGTTTCATAATTCAGAAAATTTTAAAATTAACTACATAATGCGGCGTTAAACCTTACTTATCAGCACACTATGTTTCGCAATGTCGCGTTGAAACGTGAAAAAGGAGTGGCTTATCAATTGATTACCTCAACTTTCATAAATGAAAAATTTAAATTGAAAAAATATGTACCTTATATCGTCGTGTTAATCCAAGTCCATTTTAACAAGTTAAAGTTAAGTTCGAAGTTAGTTGTTTTGCAGCGGCCCAAGCGTGTGACTGTAACCGAAAGGTTGTGGGTTTTATCACTTACTACTTACATATCCTCAAATATAAAATATTTAATAATTTCAAATTATATTTTGAATGTTTTCATTTCTTCGCTCTGGTACATGGTAAAACGCGGCGTTGACTTCTGCCACTCAACACGCAATGCCTCGAATTCGGCGGATAGTGAGGACCGGAAGTGAAACGGAGTGTCTTAACACTGAGTTCCCAAGTTCCCTCATGAGCTATGAGAGTGCCACAGATACACTGATCGATCAAAGTTTTAATCCTCTTTTTCCGTCGTAGGTTAAAATATAAAAAAAAATTTGAAAGTTAAGCTCAAAACATAAAATTTAAATGAACAATAACAATATACTTAACGGCTCTACACAAGGAGTTACTCTGAAATTAAAGTCAATTCATTTTATTACATATATACATGCTAAGTGCAGTCGTTACAGAAATATAAAAAAGGTGTTTTAATATGTAAAAGACTGTAACATATACAAGAATAGATTATAGCATTTTTTGTTTCAATAATATTATTTCTTTAAATGCTGTGAATAAGAGACCTTATAAAACACTTTAAATGCAGCAATATTAAAAAAAATATATCATTTTTATACTAAATGAGCATGTTTCTTTTTAATTGCATTTTTAATATGCATAAAATAATACCAATCTGTTTAAGAATCACGTTATTTCTCAATTTTTTTTTTGGTCTGTTTCTATCTAATTAAGTAAAATGTAAAAGATTGTATAAAACAAAATAAAAAATAATATAAAATTAAAGGTAAATTGCGAAATAAACTTGTATATGGCGGCCATTTTGAGATAATTTGACGTCTGTAATGTACAAGACGTATGTCGTAAGCGAATAAACGAGGGCTATACTGCCATATAAATCAACAAGGTAAGTTTACAGTCATAGCGTTTTAATATGTTACTTTTTTCATTTATCGCCTACCTTCTACCCCACGGAGGGCATGTATGAAGAGGCTGATGACAGTGGACGAGGCGAAAGAGGTATGCCGAGACCGTAGCGTTTGGCGCTCCGTTCTCTCTGCCTACCCCGCTAGGGATATGGCGTGAAGCTAAGTAAGTAAGTAAGCCTACCTTCTTAGATTTTTTTAATGCTTTTTTTTTAATGAATCTTTATGATATCTAGTATATCAACTTATTTAAAAATGGTCTGGTTTGCTTCGCGACGGAATTTTGTCAGTTAGAAAGATGACTGGTTGAATCCAGTCCAACGAATCTTTCTAACTGACAAAATAATGATTTATATAGCAGGAAAAGTGAAGTTAATACTGTGAGACGAACTTTCCGTGTGACGACGTAAGACGATTTCTACTCTTTCTTGAATAAAAGTGAGTGGAATACTTGAAGAGAGCTTCACCTAGCCTTCTATCAGCCGTAATGTACCACGTGCCGCTAATTACTTTACGGGCCCCCAATCGGAATATTCCCGTGAACTGCCGGTTTGGAAGCGCCTAGAGGTTAAAGCTACTAAGATTGAAATATTAAGCGGCGAAAATTTCTTAATAATATATTTTTACACCTGTTTTGTTCTATTTAAATAATATGTATATTTATTAACAAAATTAAAAAAAAACAACAACAACAATACCCGCTCACACTTGCACAGTACATTTTAAAGGAAACGTTTCTTATGTATTTAACGACAGCGATTAACGTTTAATTCGTGTTGGTAATATTTTAATGCTACACAGCAGGTAATTAGCGCTCACATTATGACATTATCGACGTTTCCGCCTTGAAATTATCTGATTGACGTCGTCAAGGTTGACAGTTGGTTTTTAATTATAATATTTATATTGGGACATTACGTTGTTCGTGTTGAAATATAGACATTTGCCGTGTCCTATTTAGGAAGGCTGTAGTGTTAAGTTACGTGCCTAAAATATAATGTATTTTAAATTTGGAAAGTGGACAGTGCCGTTATGTTTATTTTTTATATTAAAATTCTATTAACGTATGAACTATAAATCTTTTACGGAATGATTAATCACTAGTTTCTCTTAAATTTCTTCACTGTTTAAAAATAAAATTATGATGAATTATAATTATATTAATGGATTAAGTCAATATACCTAGTGTTAATACACTCCTTTTAGTAATACATATATTTATTCCCGCAAGTGGGTATCGAACCCCAAACCTCTACAACAAACTCCACTCTGTCCCACAGCGACATGATGGCACCAATTATGAAATTATTTACAACTTTTTATACACACTCAATGCTACATTAAATCGTATTGCAAACTTTCAAGTATGAGGAATGATACATGCGTGTAATTATCAACCTTCAGACACGAAGCGAGGCGATAAATCCAAGTAATGGCCCTGTTTATACTTAATAATAAAGGTCTCAATAAAACAGATACAGATAAACTGCGAACAGAATAATATTTTATAGTTTACTAGCTCTTACGTACGGCTTCGCCGGCTCGGACGTGTGAAATAGGTAAGTTCAAACTAATTACGGCAATTCTGAATTTTTCTCATTTTCGCGAGTATTGGTCATGGCTATAGCCTTTCGAAACTTACACTGTAAAGCATAAAAAAAAGGTTTTTATTAGTAAGGGATTGGTGTTAGGCTTAGTATATGAGCACCGTTTGTAAGAATTTTGGTATATATTGAAAATATTTTTGTAAATATTACTTTTGTCGGTGTCACCCTGTTCCAACGAATGACGTTGAGTGGCAGAACTGAGAATGCCACGCTTTACCTTGTTACGAGAGCAAAGTAAATGGAAATATATATATATATATATATATATATATATATATATATATATATATATATATATATATATATATATATACATATATATATATATATATATATATATATATATATATATATATATATATATATATATATATATATATATATATATATATATATATATATATATATATATATATATATATATATATATATATATATATATATAATTTTTAATTTCCTTTCTTTTTTCATGTTCATGTTCAGAAATGATTTCATTTCTTCGCTCTGGTAACAAAGCAAAGCGCGGCGTTGAGTTCCGCTACTCAACACGCAATACCTCAATTTCGACGGAAAGTGGGTAACGGAAGTGGAACGGACTATTTTAACACTAGGTTCCCAAGTTCCCTCTGCCTAACCTGCCATGTGCGGGATACAGCGTGAAGCTGAGTGTGTGTGAGTTTAATTTCCTCACGTAAACATCGAACCCACAACCTGTCGACCAGGCCTCTTTAGCTGTGAAGTTAGATTATATACTATATACAACAAACAAACACCAACTCTATGTGTCTAATAGTTTCATTGCAGAACGGTGCTGAATAGATTACCAGTGAATTACGACGCTCGGTGACACTTTGATATACAATAATGTAATAAAATCGTGTTCAGAATTTAACTGTTTTGTTAACGTATTGTACTTATAATGTATATACTCGTAAGTACTTAAATTATCAAGTGACCTTTTCAAATGAGACTATTATAACCGGATTAATTGCGTATATTTAGTATTTTACATTTTTGGAATACCGGCGTTTAGAACACTGTACAGCGGTTTGCGGTCATCATTACTATGTATCTACGCTTATAATAACTTTGTAACTGTTTAACTGATTTGTCTGTCTGAAGAGAATTAAAAAAATCTTTCAGCTAACCAGATTCAGCTTAAATTTTAGTTGTTTTTTAGTGTCTGAAAAGTGATAATATCAAGAAAGAGATGAATGTAATTGAGATTAGTAAATAAAATAGTGTAATTTAAGCGGGCGAAGCCGCGGGTGAGTCGCTAATATAATATAACATTTAAAATGTAAAAAAAATTAAAAACATCAATCTTGTTACGTTACGCTTTTATTTCAATCGGAAACTTTGAAAGTCTTTTCTATAGGTATTTTATATAAAATACCTATAAATTTTTACTTTTCGAATTTTCTCCTCTATTTGTACGGTAATGTAATAATTAATAAGCGCAGGTCCACGGGAAGCAGTACTCTGTATTTCATACATTATCCAGTAAAAATGATGCATAAATGCTCATATTTTATGATTTGTATCATATCTTAGACTTAGAATGTTGTTTTTTTTCTTTTCTGTATGAAACCATATGTTTGAATATTTGATACTAATTTAAGCTTAATAACTCCTCATGATCTTTACGGACAGATAGACGGACAACAAAGTAATCTGTTATACCTTTTGAGGTTCCATACCTCAAAAGATAAAAACGTAACCCTAATAACTATACTACCTAATAACATACATACGTACATATGTATCCCATATATGGCAAAGTAGGCAGAGGAAACTTGGGAACCTAGTGTTAAGACACTCTGTTCCACTTTCGTTCCCCACTTTCCGCCGAAATTTAGACATTGCGTGTTGAATGGCGGAACTCAACGCCACGATTTGCCTTGTTACCAGAGCAAACTTAACTTCATTTCTGAACAATACCATTTCATTTCCTCGAGTGGGGATCGAACCCACAACCTCTCGTTTACAGTCACACGCTTGTACCACTGCGCTACGGCAGGCCTCTAAAATAGTTCAAAATGTTTTATTTCATTAAGTTTCGTAAATACATTAATCAAAAAACAAACTGGTAAGAGTAGAACAAAAAAAAAGATATTATAAACAAATTATTACAAGGCTCCCTTAAGAAATGTTATTTGAAATTACTTTTTGATGAAAGCACTTCGTGAACAAATAATTTTGCTCGCGACCCCTAATTATGTACATACGGCGAATCGACGGCAAATTATGGTTAATGATAGGTTTTATTATGACTTATATAAAAATAACTACATATATACGTGCGGAATATTGTGATGTCTATCTATACTATTTAGTTAATGCGGATTTACCTGATGTTATATTGTTTTTAGCATCACGCTGTTACACTATGTACCATGGCATGGTACGAAGAGGGAACCTGGGAACCTAGTGTTAAGAGATTTATTTTCAATATATTACAATTTATCAGATTCACGTAGGTAGAGGTATTCAAAATTAATTTAGCTCTGAGTAATTATAATGGAGATTTTTCTTACGAATTGAGCCACGGAACTGAACGCCGCGTTTTGTCTTATTAACAAAGCAAAGGAGATAATAATTAGTTTCTCTAAGCAAAAATTAATCTGAAATAGCGTTCATATTTAGACACTGCAACGCCTCAATCTAACCAACCGTACAGCATTTACCTTTGACAGGACTCGAACCCAGTACTCATAAATAGACAGATCAACTTATTACACAATAAGATAAAAAAATAATCAAAACCAACCGTAAAATTGAATGCCGTAATTATATTCACAACTTATTACGGCGCACAAACATCCTCCCCTTTGAAACGCTCGGAAAATGAGTTACGCCGTTGATTTACGATCATTTCACAAACATTACGTTTCTTTGATGTCATTTTTCCGGAACATAAATTTTTCAATACCTATAGTATAAAGATCTCGCCATAACATATTAGATGGTGTTATCGTTTTGTGACATTTATATGGTTATTGGAATGGAATTAATGTAGCTTAACTTTTTGATAGGTTTTGTCAGTTATAAAAGTAATTTTGTTATATAAACGTGGCGCAGGGGCAGTGATCATTATGTCAATTTCCTTGCTCAGTTGATAAGACTGCGGCGTTAGGTTTCGCCACTTACACGTAATGTCTCGAAATTTGGGCAGTAAGAGAGTTATAATGTCTAAGTGTAAGGCTAAAACTGTTCGTTTGAAATTATGTTAAAGCTTAGTACCAACAATAGCATATCTTTAGGATTGTATGATACTTATCCACTAATTATTTATTGATTTATAGATGTTCCATGATAACAATTAAGGCCTGGCGTGGCGCAGGTGACAGGAAACGGGATTGGTTGTGAGTTCGATATTCTCTCGTGAAAAATTAAATATTCAAAAATTGGAGTTGAGTTTCGCCACTTAGCAATCAATGCTTCAATGCCTTAGCGAAAAGCTAAGAAAAAAAATGTTTGAATAGTGTTTGAAGAATGGAGAGACTTGATATTAGGTTCCTATATTCCCTTCGTCTACCAAGCTAAAAAATATTACAACTGTAATTGTTATTTTTTCTAAAATATCACATTTTGGCTTAAAATGTACCTAATGTGTAAATTACAAAAAAAACTGAAATTCTATAACTTATCAATATTTCAATTTACTGTACCTACATCTTTGACTTCACGCAATGCCCCTTAAATAAATCCTCCTTCACAACTGCATAAACTTGTCGATAAAGTAATTTCCGTATCCGGCGCTCCTTTACGTCCCGCATCCTGTTACGTTTGAGGAAGAGATGGGATGATAAATATATTAATGTGGTTATAAAATCTTCAACTAAATTTGAAATTGATTAAAATATAATAAATTAATATTAGATTTGCGGCCACGGTTCAGGTTTTTGCCGTGTGATTTCGACTTAGAATAGTATCACCCTGGTACTGATGGTGTCGTAAGAGGCGACTAAAGTAGGTGTGGAAGAGTCACGTGGTCAGCAATGGCAACACGCATGGGCAGTCTCGACCGAATTATTACCACGAAGGCCGGCAAAGCTCCTGTAGCTATGGAGTTACACGGGGTCGTGGGCGACGGTGTTCACTTACCATCAGGTGACCCGTACGCTCGTTTGCCGTCTTTTCCATTAAAAAAAAAACAAAAAATGGGGCACATAAGCTCCATTTTTTGTTTTTGCTTGCCACAGACATATAGACTGACAAATTAAACTTATACACATCTTTTGTGTCGAAGTTAAGAAAAAACAAAATAACAAAATATACCATAATACAGTTATATCTACTTATATAATCGAACGTCAAATTGAATTTAAATCTTCATCATTCTTATAAGAAATTTTCATTGTCACGTACAGAAGGCCCTGAGGGCATTAGGGGCATAATCCTATTAGAAACTGACATTGATCGACCATTTGTCATAACGCGTACGATCAACTTGGTTATTGTTTGTTTATATTTTACCGCTGTATATTTTATTTCAGCTTCATGCACATGGCAGGGTAGGCAGAGGGAACTTGGGAACCTAGTGTTAAGATATTCCATTCTGTCTCCCACTTTCTGTCATATATGATGTCATGTATATATATGTATATATATGTATATATATATATATATATATATATATATATATATATATATATATATATATATATATATATATATATATATATATATATATATATATATATATATATATATATATATATATATATATATATATATATATATATATATATATATATATATATATATATATATATATATATATATATATATATATATATATATATATATATATATATATATATATATATATATATATATATATATATATATATATATATATATATATATATATATATATATATATATATATATATATATATATATATATATATATATATATTATATCTATTGCCACATCGATTGAATCCACAAGGTGTAGCGGTTACTGCGACAGGCTTTTGCCTAGGCACCACGACAGGCTACAACCGCTATGTTTTAATTCTATTTATGTGTGAAAGGTGAACGGAAAACTATGATAAAAATTTATAATTAGCTGTATAAAAAAATAAATAAATTGGGTAGACAAGGTAATCTTCTCTTCTTTTTCTTCTTCTTTCTTCTTAAATATATAGTGTGACGCATAAAAATTTTACTTGTATATATGGAAAGTAAGTTTTTGTCTTGAGATATATTTAATATTTATATTATTTTCATTTCAGCTTTGTGGTTTGCTAAAGATTAACCCTAAAATAAGCGAAAGTAAGAAAACTCGTTTTTTTCTTAATTTCAAAGATTCAAGTGTTAACATCACTTTTTTTGGCTGCCAATCCAACTAAAATACGAGTACATACTTCTAGTATCATAGAAGGTTTAAATGCACCCAGTTTAATGCCCCATTTAGTGTATTTAATGTAATAAGAAACAAATTTAAATAATTTCCCTAAAAACGTTTAATTTATGGGCTTTATTCTCACTCGAAGATATAAAATATATAACATATATATTTTCCTAGCTCTGGTAACAAAGCAAAGCGTTTAATCCCGCTCTTCAACACGCAATGTCTTCAGAATTTGACAGACAGTGGAGGATGAAACTGTCTTAATGGGTAATCAAATATCATAATACTAGGTTCCCAGGTACCCCTGCCTTCCAAAAACTTTTCCACATTTGATTCATACATTATATGCTTGAAAAAATTAAGAAAATACTATGATTATAGTCAAGATATCTCAATAAAAATTAAGAAAATACTATGATTATAGTCAAGATAGCTCTTTAGCTTACTTATTCGTTTCGACCTCGACACGATAGATGTTTTTTGATTAACGATCTCAGGTCAGGTCTCTATTGTGCCCCTTTGAAATTCCGACACTCATTTATCAAGCTTACTGTACCGCTCTGGAAATTAAGCGTATGGTACAAGGTTTTTTGTTTACTTTATACTAAAAAATGTATTATTTGATAGTGATTACTTGAGATTATACAAAGCTCTCTATGCTTATGGTTTTATGTATTGTATACTGATTTGTTATGATATATTATCTTGATTTATTTTATTTTATATACATTCAGACGTATGATATATCGATGGGACGATTCGATAATGGTCCTGCCCATACTAGCCTCTGTTGCCAGATATGTGTGGAACCAATCGCTTGGATGGGGAATAAAATATGGCCGCGTAGTTACTCTAGTGGAGATCACCTCTACTAGACCGTAAAGCAGACTAACTGCTTAGAATAGGATCACCCTGGTACTGATGGTGTCGTAAGAGGCGACTAAAGTGCGTGTGGTAGAGTCACGTTGCCAGTAATGGCAACACGCATGGGCAGACTCGACCGGATCATTACCACCCCCGGCATTTAAGACCGGCGTTAAGTAGTGGCTTTGGCCACTGCGTTTCGCATTAGGTAATGCCGGGCCCCGGCGCCCCTTCCACCTTAAAGGACGGCAACGCTCCTGTAGCTCGTCTGGAGTTACTGGGGGTCGTGGGCGACGGTGATCACTTACCATCAGGTGACCCGTACGCTCGTTTGCCGTCTTTTCCATAAAAAAAAAAATAACTGAGTATGAAAATGAAATGAAACAAAAAGACTACATCGTCTGTACTACACAACTAACTGGACTTTGGCTGAAGGCTGTCATAAACTGATTCGAACACAGGAGCAAAAGACCTACGTAGAAAATTAGACTTAGAAGAAGTTATTATGATTTTTACGCAAAAACTAGAGAACTTATTAATTCTTTACAGTAATAAAGCTTATATAATAAAGCTTATATATGTAAAATATTTTATTTCCTCGAGTGAAGATCGAACCAACAACCTTTCCTGTTTACAGTCATACGCCTTGCTGCTTGTGCTCCTACGCCACGACTCTCGGTTATAGTACTTTAAATTAACATTACAAAAATGTAATATACATTAAAAAAGACCAGAATTTTTAATTTCGCTAAAAGCTTTCCACTTAAGCCCTTAATATTCTAAAGTAAAACTGATTTTGTCGTTACATTGTAGCTGAAAAATGATTTCGTGCCTCCCTATTTCTCATTCCCGTGTTAAAGATCGGTATAATAAACTCACAAAGCTTAAGTCAATGACAACAAAAGACATTGTATTATAATGAAGAATCCTTTTTATTTTGCAGCTTTACGAAATTTCTTAAGTACTTAGGTAATATTGAAAAATTGTTGTTGAATGGCGGAGTTTAACTCCGCATATGATCTACCAGAGAGGAGAAATATAAATAATTTAATTATAATTATTTTCTTAAGTGCAAGTCGAACTCACAACCCTCATTGTATTTCGCTTTCAATATACATTGTTTAAGGAAGTTTGTAACTATTCTTGCTTAGTTAGAATGCATGTTAAATGGCGGGACTTAACGCCGCGTACTTTAATTAAATATATTTATAATGAACATAATAATATATTATATATACTATATTATACTATATTATATCAAAATAAAAAATATATACATATATTGCTTATACAATATGAGTCATACATACTCGTAGAAAAGTTACTGAATAAAATAATTCATCACTTTATTTGTCTAGCAAACAGGTACCGACAATGTTGTTAAATTATTTATGAATTTTATCTCCACGCATCCGCAATTTGTGCGGGAAGATAAAGGGAAGTTGTACATCACTTTCCGCTCACTTAAAATTTATAGACAGCGTGTGGTATAGAAGAAATTAATTATATTAAACATACCTGGGAACCTGGGAACCTAGTGTTAAGACATTCTGGTCCCATTAAGACACTTCCTTTCCTCCTTTTCCGCTGAACTAAGGCATTGTTTATGAACTTACCGCAGAGCTTTACCCCGTTACCGGAATAAATAAAATATCCTCGAATGGGAATCGAATCTATAACATGTCGAATTTACAGTCGCTCATTTGTTACCCTACCATATTGGTCTTATTAAGCCATAATAATTATTGTATTTTGAATATCATATTACATTCTAGTGAAAATTTAACTCAATGTCCTTTTGATTATTCAGAGAAAAAAAGGCAGCTTTTCGATTGTTACCCCGTAACAGGTTAACTAAAATGAACATACTGTTAAGACATTTTCAGCATAATTTTCGAAATATTGTGTCTCAAGAAGCGTAACTCAACGCCACTCTTTATCTTGTAAAGCCCTAGATAATAACCATATGTATTTTACTATATATATGAATAAAAACACTTATGCCGTATATAAACATATGGCTCAATGGTCAGATCGCTTGGAAAGTTTCCAAAAGTTGCTGGTACAAATTTCGCTGCGTATTTTTTTCTAAATAAGTATTTTTTGTTCTAAATATGAACTGACACTACAAAAAAATAATAAATTTAACTATTATTTTTATCTTTGCGGCGTTGAGTTCCGCCACTCAACACAATATGCCTCAAAATTCGGCAGAAAGTGGGGAACGGAAGTGGAACGGAGTATTTTAACACTAGGTTCCCATGTTTCCTCTGCCTACCCTGCCGTGTACGGGATACAGCGTGAAGCTGAGTATTTTTTTAAGCTCAAAATTAAGTAATCACAATACCAATATTGTTCTTCCAAAGCAAAACCTCTCCTAAATTAGTCCCTTCAAAATGGACATACCAACTGACATTTACAACGAAGTCTATTGTCATTTGCCCAACCCAAATTATATTTACCCGACTTTTGGACTTTAAAACATAGTATAATAAAGCATAAAATTGAATACTTCAGCTCGTTAGTTAAGGTTGTAGAGTAAGTTGGTAAACATGGACTGTCGTGTGTGACTTATATGACACTAGACGAGACAAGATTTATATTCAAAGACTTTGCATCCTTGTACGTAAAGTATGAAACATGAATTTTAGTTTCTGTCTAGGAACTTGTATAGTTTGTAATTTAAAATGTAGAGTTTGGAAATGTTATGGAATTGATGTTCTTTTTTCAATATACAAATTTACCCTTTTTTTTTAAGATTATTATTAGTACAATATATATTTATAATCGTGGCGTAGCGGCGTGACTGTAACCGATAGGTTGTGGGTTCCATAATTTCTCGAGGAAATTTAATATTTAATATTTTAAATATTACTGTTTTCATTTCTCCGTTATGGTATAAGGCAAAAAGCGGCGTTGAGTTCCGCCAGTCCATACACAATGCCTGAAATTTGGCTAAAAGTGGGGAATGGAAGGGGAACGGAGTGTCTTAACACTAGTTTCCCAAAATCCCCCTGCTTACCCTGTCATGTGCAGGATAAAGCGTGAAGCTGAGTAGAGTATATTTTTAATTCCATGGAAATAGCTGGCAATCTAGATTTAAGACATTCTTCATAAAAGCTTTGTACGGTAAGTGGCGTAACTCAACGCCGAGCTTCACCCAGCGAGGAAATGCAAATAATTAAATCCCCCATATAGGAATCAAATACAAAAACGTCCCATTTACGATCAAACGGTAAACTTAATCCGATTTTTCATACACAATACAACCCACAATCCAGCGATGACATTCAAAATTACCGCCAACTATTTATATTACAAGTTCAAAATTAACTGAGCAGTATTAATCATGGCACCAAGTCAAAGCTCCCTAAAGCGCTGAGAACACGATAATGATATATGATATATTTGATGATAAACAATCGGGGTCATTTATTATATGTCCGTTATTTGACAGGCGGTAGGCAGATGTCGTTTGTCATTTTCCGTGAGTCCCTTCGTTACGCCGCCTACACGCGCCTCCGTTGGTGGTTAGATCCACCGACAAAGCAACGCTTTAATATACTAATATCTACTTTATTATCTATTAAATATAGTCCAAAATTGATCAGCAGAAATATCAATCTTGATTGTTTTCAGCATGAACGATTATGATAGATGAAAGAGTTAGCACTCGACAGTCCATTGTTTGGTATTTGAAAATCAACTCAAAATATTTAGAGTTAAAGTTCAAATTGGCATTTTTGAGTTGTTTCTGTTGGATCTTGTAAAGCAAAAGTTGTTATTGGATATGAAACAGTAATGGATGTGGATGGAGAATGCGTGAACGGGTGATTGTTATCAGGCTGTTCATCAGAATCTGACCGATGGTGGCTTTAAATAATTACATTTTCAAGTATACTGATGCTACCGGTAATATATTCATTATAACTGACGTTTTACAAAGCGTTGAGGGCAAAAATAAAATTGTATAAGTTGTCGCATCAATGAATACGATACAATCGTTCCAAACTTTATTGCTTGGCGTATTTGGGATTTCATTTCGAACGTTTAATGACTCATTTTGTATTTCCAATTTTGTTTGTGAAATATGTTTGTTTTTTCTTATAATATATTTTCACGCTTTTTCACTAAGTGCTAATACACTCTGTTTCCCGCACCTCACAACTTTCGAGATATTGCGTGTTGCGGAGTTTAACACCACCTTGTCTTCGTATAGAGCGATGCTTTTAAAATTACAATTCAATGCACCAAGCGGATATCGAACCCACACTCATCGTCAAACACGTCACTGCGTCATGACAGCCTCTTGGCGACCTATTTTATTGTATTTTACTTTATAACCAAACCTGCGCTATTAAAATATTATTGTATTTTAATATAATAACGGAACCGTCGATTCACAATTATTTGATCGTAAAAAGAACCAAAAAGTTGTTTTGCAATAAAAATCGACGAATTTGACGTTTTTTATTTGTTTTAAAATGATTATTGCTTGTGTATAGCCTTCAGGAATATATTTTTATGTAAATTCGGAGCTTTTCAAACTAGAGGTTACCGCTTTAATTGAAATAGTCCAAATGTGCCAAATAATTGTTCGTTAAAAATTAACACACACACGCACACACACACACACACACACACACACACACATATCCAGCACACAGCATAATAACTAATAAGGAGAAGCAACTTGGGACTCTAGTGTTAATATTTACTTCGTTATCAAAATGAAAATATTAAATATTTCGTTTCCTGAAGTTGGAATTGAAGCCACCACCTGTCGCGCTCATTTACACATTTTTACACGTCGGGTGCTCCTGCTTGAAGACAGGCCTCATTTTTACATTATAAAACCAAATATACAAATAAACAAAAAAACGAAAAATGCTCAATTTTAAGTAGCTCTTATATATTCTTAATTTGATCGACTCATATTTGTGCATCGAGTTTCATTTTACAATTGACGTGTTAATGTTCTTTACTGACTATAACATTTAACGTCGATATTGAAAACCTGATATGAAATTTTGATATAATATAAAAGAATTTAATATTTTTTATATAGGTAACGCTTTTCACTAAATGAATTGATTTATATATATATATATATATATATATATATATATATATATATATATATATATATATATATATATATATATATATATATATATATATATATATATATATATATATATATATATATATATATATATATATCCAGCCATCTGTCAAGATGCTTCAAGGTTTGAAGCTTAAATGAATATCACAAAAAATTAAGATTCTAAGTCAATTATAACCAATAAATACAAATGTTAATTCATCCGTTTACTGCTTTTTAATGAAATTGGCCATGTAATTAAAACCTAAGAAAGATACTTTCCGAAAACCTAGATATTTGAGAGTTGTCACGAGTTGACAATTCACTAATACAAATAGAGGGAAAGAACAGAAAAGTTTAAGGTTATAAGCAATTCATATAAACAAGAAATATCAACTTATAATTGTTATTTATTTCATACAAAAAGAGTGCATACAGTGGCAAACTCAAGTTTGTCAACTTTTATGAATTGTAGCTTTCGTTGACCTATAGTCCTGAATCGTGGGCATTGCAACTAAAAACACGACAGGTTCAAATCCCAGTCGAGGAAATTTATTATTTAATATTTACCCTGCTCCGACAAAGACGAACACCGCGTTTAGTTCCGCCACTCAACACACAATGCCCCAAATAACCGGCGTTAAGTGGAGAACGGAAGTGTCTTTGTGGGAACGGAGTGTCTTAACACTATGTTCCCATGCGCCTACTGGGAACTTTAGATTTCTTTCAAAATAAGCCATCGCTTGTTTACTATTAATATAATTAAGAAATATATCTATGTCGTGAAACAAGCTTTCTAAGTACAGTGTGCTACTCCCACGGGATCGCCTACACTGGGTACGTCTAGTAAATCAACTGCTAGTTTTGTAAGAGAAACTACATATTATAAATTGTTCTTTAAAATATTGTAACTAAAACATATTTATGGAGTGGTTTCGTTTCTTGCCTAGGGTAATTATCGTATTGAATTAATGTTTTTATATGTCAGTACTTCTGTCAGTTCTGAGGTCTATTTGAGATGCGACATACGACTGTAAAAGACAAGGTGAATTCGATGCAGTAAATTGATAACATTAGGTTCCCAAGTTCCTTTGGTCCTGATATATGCCAGAAGCGTGAATCTTTAAATCAAAAGATCTGGCAGAATATGGAGAATTAATAGTTCCATTTTCATTATGACAATTGCGTTCGCCACTTTTTGCCACATATTCGAGATATTGCATGATCATTGGCGGAAGTCAACGCCGCGTTTTGCCTTGTTATTAAAACGAAGAAAGTATAAATAATTAATTTTCTTTAGTTGCAATCGCATCCAAAAGCTAATATAATTCTTATAAAGATAATTTCAAAACATTTACTTACGACACATAGGTCATTGCCTAGTTATTGAACCCACAACTACGGCGATTAAAGTCAGACCCTTTATACTGCAATGCCTTCAATTTGGCCAAAAATATTTCATAGTAATTATTTTCTCATTATGCTGTAGAGCTGACATGTAGACGTTAATGAAACGTCAATTAATACACGAACAGCTTTTATTCGAGGTAATTGGTGAAAAAAATATTACTTGTACATCTTTTTCTTAATTGAACTTGTTTGTATTGCAATTAAAAATATGTTACGTTTATTGGATATTGTATAAGTAATTACGCAGTAAAGAGGTAAGGAGCGCAGTTGAAATTTATATATAGTATGTTATATATTTTTTAAATATTTAAGCTTACACCGGTGTATCCTGCACATAAAAGGCAGAGGGAACTCGGGTGCTTAGTGTTAAGGCACTCCGTTCCTAATGAGACACTTACATTTCCCACTTTCCACCGAGTTCTGAAGGCATGACGTTTAAAAATTAGTTCTGCTTCAACGTAGACCTGTGCCTCGTTACCACAGCGAGGAAATGAAAAAAAAAATCTTTAAGTTAAAATCGAACTTACTACCTATCGCGCACATTTAACTCTGCGCAACGACCGACGTCAATATGACTTGATTATATATAATTGATGGTATAATTTTGGAATAAAATTATTTAATTTGAATTAAGAAAAAACGTTTCATGAATAGTTGATGTTAAGTTTATATAGGAGAATGTATTAAATTATTAGTGATATTGGTTATAAGCTATTTAATTTTTTTAGCTTTACTTTGCAGCTTATATATAGTAAAGGTGTAAAGACGAAAATTGATATTAAAACAGTCCGTTATCCAATTTAAGGCAGAACTTAACGCCTTGTTACGCGAGGAAATGAAAGTCATATTAATTTCCCTCATAAGAATTCAAACTCATTACTTTCATCTTTACAATCAGGTATATTTAGCTAAAAGCTTTATTTAAAGTTTAATAATGAATATAATAATAAGAAATACAATATAAAAACAATCGATACATTTATATGACCAAAATAAAATACATCTCTTACAAAATACCAAAACCACAACAGGCTCCCACTTGAAATCCCCCAAAAAATAATAAATTAGTTAACAAACATGTAATTACCGCCATCAAAACGACTAACAAAGGCGATAAATTTAAAAATTCGAATGATAAACACTGTGCGTAATTAATTAATACTGTCGCTTACAAATTTTGTCTCTAACCGACAGTTGAAAAACAGGTATAATTTATGGGGCCTACGTCGGCAGCTTGAAAGAGTCAAGCCGAGTGATTGATGGCCTGCCCAAGTTTAAACAATTGGTTGGAAATGTCGAACTATTTTGTTTTCCTTTTATTTTTGTATGGAATAAGTAATTTTGTGGTATAGCTCTCTGTTCTCTGATTTGGATTTTATTTTAGTGTGTAATTTTTCGTAAAAAATGTATGGTAAAATATTTTATTGCGTTTTGAGGGTAGTTGAAGAAAATTAACACTTTTTTGAATAATAGTTTTCGAAAGTCACTTTACACAACTCGGAGTTCTCTGGTAAAAAACAGTAATACATTACAAAATGTTCCTATCATCCGCGAGGTCTAAACTGAGCTTTTCATTTGTGTGCGTTCATATATATGAGTATGTATGTAACGTCAGCTGTCGATGGCTTTGTTTGACCTAAAGCGCTGCACAGCGCTTTGCAACAACCAGCCTATACCTTTTGTACGGATAGCAGAAACACATATTTATATTTTAATATATAATTTTTGTGTCATTTTTTTAAAAAGTGTCTTAATGAAAACAAAATGTCCTAACAATAGGTTCCTAAGTTCTTTCTACGTACCCTGCCATGTGCGGGATATAATTTTAAAGGCAAAAAAATAAATGAAAAAAAAAATTGATTAGCGTAACTCAACGCCGCCTTTAATTATTCTTATTGATAGAAACTGATGAAAGAATCCAACCCAGAACCGTTGTTTTTATAACCACACTCCGTGCTATAACGCCAAGACTTTTATCTTACCAAATAAATATTTAATGAAAACGACTCACGCCTTTATTGTTACCACTCACCTAACTTTTTTATGAAACTTAAAATACAAAGGGCGTTTTTTATGTGATCTTGATAACGTTTGCGAGTATTGTTTTTGTGTTGTTAAATTTTAATTCACGACGCCTTGGATCTTGGAAGAGGTTCACAATGGTTTGCTGTCCTTATACAATATATGTATATGTACCTATATATAATTTTCGTAGCGTTTGGCGCTCCGTTCTCTCTGCCTACCCCGCTAGGGATATAGCGTGAAGCTAAGTATGTACCTATATATAATTTTATTATTTTGATATCATTGCTTCATGAGCCTTTTTATATTCATTTTTTAAAAACATATTTTAAAAGGACACAATGCGAAAGCAAAATATTTTTAATGATTTAACACTCTCTCTCACTCTCTCTCTCTCACTCAGCTTCACGCTGTATCCTGCACACGGCTGGGTAGGCATAGGGAACTTGAGAACTTAGTGTTAAGACACTCCGTTCCCCACTTTCCGCCGAATTTGAGGTAATGCGTGTTGAATGGCGGAACTCAACACCGAGCACGGTCAAACTACACAATTAATAAAAACTTTTAAAAGCCACTTTAAACACCAGAATACAAAATTTAAAGAAGCTCAAAGCCATAACAAGTCTGAAATCGTTGCCAACGTCTCAGTACAATATGTTCTAGATTTTTACTGCCCCTATATCCGTTTTGCTTCGTAAATACGTTTAATGACCAACATTTTGTGATGTTTTATTGTTTAAGGGATTATCTGTTTATACAGCATATGTAGATTTAGCTTTATTACGTAATATATTGTTTAATTTAACTGCTTGGATACATTTGTTTATGGACTTCAGAAAAAGAGTTACCAGTTTGGCAAGCGTCTAAATTTGGATAATGTTGTAGATAATAGATAACATTTCCAGTTCTAAACTGTATTCCGCACATGGCAATTAGTAATTTGCGAAATTGCGTATTAAGTAGCGCAACTCAACGCCGTGTTTTTGATTTAAAAATATTAAAGGTTTTATTTCCTCGAGTGGGGATCGAAGTCGTTGCGTTTATAGTCACACGCTTGTTTGCGCCGTTTCGCAACGACGGGCCTCAATGTTTTAGTATAATTATTAATTAGCTATTTAGTATGTTTGTTCTTACGTTTCTCGAGAACGAAAAGTAATATCGAAGTTGTTTATTTTTTATTTAAATATTGTGTCTATATGCAACATACGGAAGGGAAGTTTCGTTGAAACAGTATGTTTATTTAAAAAAATACATATATTATCTCGTTTTTGAAAGGCGAATGTATGTTTTTTTATATAAATTAATAAAAAAAATAGTTCTTGTATACGTATTTTCAAAGAGTTTTACTGCATTTAATATTATTCAACCAAATAGAAAGTAAAAAACGGAGTGTCTTAATATGAAGTTTCTATCTACACATATATTTTTTTTTTCAGGGAACCCGGGAACCTAGTGTTAGGAGACTTCGTTCCACTACCGTTCTCCACTTTCCGCCGAATTTGAGGCATTGCGTGTTGAGTGGCGGATGTCAACGCCGCGTTTTGCCTTGTGCCAAAGTAAAGAAATGAAAATATTAAATATTAAAATTGAAAATATTAAATATTTCATTTCCTCAAGTGGGGATCGAACCCACAACCTGTCGGTTATACTCACACGTAAGTGTTTCTGAGCCACGACAGGCTTCAAGCTAATATCCTGCTATAAATAGAAAGATGATTATTATATAGAAAATGTAACAAAATTTTTAAATATCTGTATTGTGAATCCGGACCTCTTGGAATTCGTCTAACAACAATGATTAAACTAACCCAAAAAAAAAAAAAAAAAAAATATCGAAGACATAATTTTTTTATGTTATATCTCATGTATATAGCAAAGTATATAAAAGGAATTTGTATGAAAACTTTTTAAGATTCATCTAAGTAACAAGGACAGAATTCATTATCCCGATCGGGCATCGAACCCACAATCATCACGTCGACAAGGCAATAATTTCATAACACCATTAAATGAATCTCCACGATAAAAGCACAGTAGTCACTGAATGGCATTCATTTTGATATATTATCATATTTAAACAATTCTGATGATAATAGACACGTCGGACCGAACCCTTTGGTAATATTAATGGTACTATTATTATTTATTTATGGGTTTCCTTCCTTGCTCCCAACGCGGCATATTTCATTGGAAGAAATAAAAAAAATGTTAAGCGTGAATTGGTATGTGATTGATGGATTCTGTAGTTAAATATACCTACTTTTTTTGGGATGTTCTTTTTGGATAGTTGAAAGAAAATACGGTCTATTTTGGACATTTTTCTAAACTGATCTGAAAAAATTTGTAAATATATTTACCAATAACTAACAGAGAGTCTTAACATAAGGTTTCTAAGTTCTTCATCCTACCCATGCCTTAGATGGGATATATATATATATATATATATATATATATATATATATATATATATATATATATATATATATATATACATATATATATATATATATATATATATATATATATATATATATATATATATATATATATATATATATATATATATATATATATATATATATATATATATATATATATATATATATATATATATATATATATAAATATATATATATATATATATATATATATATATATATATATATATATATATATATATATATATATATTATAAAATATATAAATATATATATTTTATCAGCTTATATATTACCATATTCATTAAATAAAGAATAATAATATTAAAGAAGTGTATTTATAGCAAATTCTGTAGATATCTTGTAACAAACAAACAGATTAACTACGAAACTAGGCCCAATGGCTCCAACGACAGCTATATTACTCCACGGAACCCAAAAAATCTTGAAGTCGTGAGTTTATACTGGATGAGATCCGGTTTATATACCTGTAGTCGCAATAATAAAGATTTATGGTACATTCGGCGGTAGCGTGTTTTGTTGGAACATGCCGATTCGTTCTTCGATCAATAGCGATTATTCGAGTAAGTTATGAATAATAACTATTGCTTTTAACTTCTACTGTAAGCCCCATTGTGTTGGCTTTTTTTTTTAGTTTTTAGTGCGTATGCGCAACTGTGGACAGCCAAGTCCATAATTTGGAAATTTAGTGTAAGATGCTTTAATTTTTTATAAAATGTAAGTATAACTTATAAAATTGTGATATTTTTGTCTTTATCGTATCAGAATATTTAAAATCCTTTTATATATTGGGCTTAATTTTTGACTAACAACTAAAAACGTGTTCAATCGTAAGTCTATGAATATTCTATACTGTTTATACACTTGTGTAAATATCACAACTGATGAATTGCCTCTAATACGGTGTATAGTGCTGTGTTGCGGAACTCAACGCCGTGCTTTAAAGAAAGGTTATCAGCTTGAAAATTGTATATGTTATATAATAAGAATGTTCGAATTTGATTATATATTTAAAAGAAAATCAAGCACATGCTAAATTCGGTAGTGTGTTTTTATTTAACCAAATAATGAAAACCTTTTATTTGGTACAGCTATGACAGTACTAATATTATTATTATAGCTTCATGCTGTATGCCAAACATAACAGGGAAGGCTCTTGGGAACGCAGTGCTAAGACAGGGTAGGAACTTATGGTCTCGTTACCAAAGGTAACTTATGGTCTCGGTACCAAAGGTAATTTTATGTTTGTGAAGATTCAAAAGTGCTTGCTAAAGCCTATTTGAATAAAGAATATTTTGAATTTGAATTTGAAAGATGGGAAATGAAAATAATTTCCTCAACTATACATCGAATTTACAACCTGTCCGGATTTCACTTCCACATTTGTACCGCTACGCCACGACATACCACACTAATTTGATTATAGTAAAGTTGTAAACACATATACGAGTAGTTACGCAATCAATTTATTTCTAAGTAAGGCAGTTATCATCGATGGAACATAAAATCTTTATAGCCAATAACTTACATGCAATAGGCGTCATGTCGATTGTTCAGTTTGATCTACAATTTTCTTGTTAACGCTCTCCTTTATAGAATCTCACGGTCTTGTTCAATCAATTGATGCTACATTTTTGCGCCCCATTTGCTTGGTTCCTTTAACCATGTTGTTTACGACTTGGACTACTGTTTAGTTTGAAATGTGCGTTTGAAATATTTATGTTTTTATTTTATTTATCCTGCACATGGCAGGGTAGGCAGAGGAACTTGGGAACATAGTGTTAAGACACTCTGTTCTCTTTAAAATAGTTCCATTCTCCATTTTCGAATGTATTCTCAAGAAATTACGTGTTGAGTGGCAAAAATCAACACCGGAGCGAGGAAATAAAAATATTTAATATTTCATTCCCTCTCATGTTCACTTAGGTTCATCGAACTCAAGGTGTACAATACTTAACAAGCATTTTTTCAGTTTCACGTGGTATCCCGCACTTTCCAGGGAAGACAGAGGGAATCTTGGGAACCTAGTGTTAAGACACTCCGTTTCACTTCCGTTTTCCACTTTCCACAGAATTAGAGGCATTGCGTGTTAAGTGGCGGAACTCAACGCCACGCTTTGCCTTATTACCAGAGCAAAGAAATGAAACATTAAACATTTAAATTAAAAATATTAAATATTTCATTTCCTCAACCGGGGATCGAACCCAGAACCTGTCGGTTACAGTCACACTGTTGTGCCGCTGCGCCACGACAGGCCTCAATTTAACTATACAAAAATACAATTTTTAATATTTCATCATATTAAATAGATATAAGCAATCCAACTAAACGATTTCCATGTATTTATTTCATATAAGTAAGTAATCTTATTGCTATGCGTTTTAACTTGCACGGCGATTAACTTCTTGATGTACGGCGATTGCAATTTACATCGATGTCTACTTTTTGTATCTCAATGACTATAGTCCGTATCGTGGCTGCCTTAATGATCGTTATTTCATGATTCGCCGGCTCAGAGGATGTCTCATTAAATATATTTACATACTAGCCTGTTGGTGGCTTCGCCTGCTTGAGTTACACAATTATTTGTTTGCTACTGTAGCAATTACGTGGTAATAAAATTTTATATGTATAGGTACCGATTGAAATAAAAAAAAAAGACATAAAATATTGAGGGAAGTTTATCAAAGTTTCCAAGAGGCGCAGGTTTGAATCCTGCTTCGTTCAAAATGTTTATACGTTTTTTTAAACTAAATTTAATATTTTAAGTTTAGTATTTTAATTTAAATTTAGTATTTTCTTTACTAAGTGTGGAATAACACTTTAATAAAATAGTAAAAATATTAAATAAATAGCATTTTCTCTTGCCAAACGATAATTCTTACGAATTCTAATTGGGATGCTAACAACATAAATAAGTTGTAACAAGTGTATAAAAATTTTGACGTAGCTTGATAAGATCGTATGGCTTAGTTGGTCAGAGGGCTTGGACGGTTTTCAAGAGGCACGGGTTCAAATTTTGCTACGTTCAAAATTTTTATACTCATTTTAAATTTAAATTTAGTAAGTTTACCAAAATACAAGAGAGGAAAGTACATTTTAATCGGTCAAGTTTTTGAGATTAGTGTGAACAAACGCACACACAAACATACAAAAAAATGAAAAATCATGATTTTAGGTTTAATAAGGTACATAATATTTTTTTCACATGCCTTCCATATACGGACAGCGGTCACTTACAAAATTATTACATGTGTAGATTATGTTAATTTGCTACAGCTCTATCTTATTTACCTTATTATAAGGTTGGTTAGCATAATTAGTATTGTTTATGTTCTTTTTTACAAATTGTACTATTGTTTTATTTTAAAATGAAAGAATAATCTTAACTTTATAAGGCTGTAAACTTCACAGTTTTGCGGTGATTCACTCAAGTGAATTCATTTCACGTTATATTCGGCTACTCAATATGAAGCATCTTGATAACTTAGTGAAAAATCAAGAAAATTACATCATATAAGGTTCAGGAATTGAGGCCTGTCGTGATGTAGAAGCACAGGCGTTTGTAAATCCGACAGGTTTTTGGTTCTCTTCCCAGTTGAGGCAATGAAATATTTAATAAGTTAGTTTATTCGTTCCGGAAGACAGAGCGCGTCGTTGAGTTACGCCACTCATGCAATGCTTTAAATTCAGGGGAAAGTGGGGATCGGAAACGACTTGTTGTCTTAACGCTAGGCTCCCAAGTACCTTCTGCCATATACGTGAAGCTAAACAAACAATATTAATATAAAAATACATTTTTCATATAATATTCCAACTTTTCGACTACAATAAAGTTCCGTTGTAATTCTATTACATTGGACACGGTGACATTGTTAAACATGTGTAGGTTTTTGTTTGCGTGCCAATAGATTTTATCTACAAATGTATGTACGAAATTGTTAGCGCCCTGTGTCTGTCTGTATGTTGAAAGAATATTGTGAAATGTACAAAAAACGCTTCACTTTTTCACCCATTTTTTACTTTTTGCTCAAGTGTCAATAGCTTCACGCTGTATCCCGCACGAGGCAGGGTAAGGAGAGGGAATCCGGAAACTTAGTGTTAAGACACTTCGTTCCACTTTGGTTCCCCACTTTCCGCCTAAATTGAGGCATAGCGTGTTGAGTGGTGGAACTCAACGCCGCGCTTTGCCTTATTATCAGAGCGAAGAAATGAAACATTAAATATTACATGATACATTAATATTAAATATTTAGTATTTCTACTTTTACATCATAATTAATCTTAAACTAAACGATAAAATACTATAAAATATTTTTATATATTCATTTCGATACTCTAAAGAAAGCGCGGCGTTAATTTCCGGTACTTAGCACGCAATTCAATCCAGCGTAAAGTGAGAAACAGAAGAGTCTTAATCAGCACCGAATATCTTAATACTAGGTTCCCAGGTTCCCAAGTTCCCTCTTTAAATGCAGGATATCTGCAGTGAAGCTGTGAAAGTTCTCCATTGAAGTTCAATATCGCTAGACAAACAAATCCACATAAAACGTCTAGTTAAGTATGAAACTAAGCGACACGCCACGACATTTATGAATCGGCCGAAGCTTGCCTTCCTCACATTATTTATACTTTAGGGTTGCTAATATATTCTCCTTTATTGTTTGACTACGAACATCATAATTTTGTTTCTTTATGCCTCCCAGTATTAATGTCCCTATATATAATGTTGGAAATCACCCGTTGCGTGCGGTTAATTTTGTTTAATGTATGATGGATACATGAAATAAAGTTAGTTATGGGTTCAAATCCAATTTGAGGGAATATTTAGCAGGGTTTAATAAGTGTTGAAATTAGCGAAGGCTTTAATTAACGCGAGACAACAAGAGCTGAAATAAATAAAAAAAACACGTTTTTAAAAGTAAATAAAAATAAATAAAAAGATTTTTTTTATTTATTGAAATAAGTATAATTTAAAATAAGTGGGCAGTGCACTGTGTCCATAGATCACTTAAAAAACACCCCTTGATATGCTTAGTCGCTGAAGTAACTCAATACGCCAGCTAAAATGGGGATGTAATATATCAGTAGTCTACTAGGACCTAGTGACAAGGGCATAAGTGTGTGACTGTAAACGCAAATGCGACAAATGGCTCGATTTTTGCTAGGAAATGAAGTATTAAGCTTCACACTGTATTCCGCACGAGGCAGGGTAGGCAGAGGGAACTCGGGAACCTAGTGTTGAGACACTCCGTTCCCCACTTTCCGCCAAATTTGAGGCATTGCGTGTTAACTGGCGGAGCTCAACGCCGCACCTTGCCATGTTACTAGGGCGAAGAAATGAAAACAATATTTAATTTGGAAACAAATATTGTTTACATTTAAAGATTTAATTTGGAAATAATAAAAGAATATATTTTTTCCTCAAGTGGGCATCGCACTCACAACCTATCGTTTACAGTCACACGTAGTGCCACGACAGGCCTTAATCTTGATATTTATTTTATGTTTCCATTTTTCCACAATGGTAACAAGACAGCTAAAGAATTCAAACTGAGTGTCTCAAACATAGGATTCCAGATTACCTCTGGCTACCCTGCTATGTGCAGAATACAGCGTGAACCCAAACAAACATATTTGTGTATTTTGAACTATTTATAAGGGACATACCTACAACAATTGAACTTTAAACAAATTAACTTAAGTAAATATTAGTAAAAAAAAATCAATAATCTTTAAGTATTGTTGTTGTGATTCCATAATAAAGATGGCATAATAAAGATATCTACATAAAAATATAATTAATCATAAAAAATATATACAATTCTTATAAGAATCGTGATTAAAACAACTTATAAGCTTAGTTTATGATCAAATATCGATTAAAAAGAAACGGGGGCGGTCGGTGATCCATCAAATGTAAAGAAAATTAATGATCTACGCCAAACATCGAATCAATCATAGCTCCTAAGATTATGTTTTATGTGTAATACTATTGTAATGATTAATTACTGGCGTGACCCCCAATGATTTACTTGAGAAATGATTTCTTTTTGGATTATTTTTGTTTATTATTACTTATTTCTTTTATATATTGCTTTAGCTTCACGCTTTATTTTGCACGTGGAAAGGTAGGAAGAGGGAACTTGGGAACCTTTCAGGATATTCCTTTCTCTTTAAGACATTGAAGACATTCTCTCTTTGAGCACGTGTAATGTGGCAGAAATCAACGCCGCGCGTTCGCACTGTTGACAGAGCGAGAAAATATATTTTTGTTATAGCTACACGCTATTTAATGACATGTTTGTGTCGTTGCGTTACGACTTTTCTCATTAACTATGACATATATTTACTAAGTTAATATAAAATTAAATAGTAATCGGTATAAGTAAACGTAAGTAGCCTTAGCACTTGGCAACTAACAGGCATGTTTCAATTACATATAGAAAAAAAACGAACATGTTCAAACTAACAATTTTCATTAATTAAATATTAAAATTCGTGTAGACAGAATATTTATCATTTCTCGACAATGATGGATGGCTGCGCCTCTTAATTACTCCTCTAAATGTGCACATTAATGATAATATATACAAGTAGGTACCTACATCTTTATTTCAGGTTCACATTATACTCCCGTCAGAGGAAGGTAAATCAGAGGGAACTTGGGAACCTAGTGTTGGGACACTATATTTCCGTTCCCTACTTTCCGCCCAATTTGAGGTATTCGGTATAGAATAGTGGATCCGCCGAATTTGAGGCATTGTGTGTTGAGTGGCGGAACTCAACGCCGCGCGTAGCCTTATTACGCCTTATTATGAAAATTAAATATTTAATTTAGTATAAAAAATAAATGAATTACACTCATGTATCCTGTAAACTATAACAAAAATGTCAAGAAATCATTATTGAAACACACATTTTTTATTTATTACATGATATAACTTTTATATATATATATTATTAGATCAAGGTAAAAATAGCAATAATTTGTGATAATAATTCCGCCGAATTTGAGGTATTCAGTATATAATAGTGGATCCAATGCAGCGATTTCCTTTATTACCAGAGCGAAATAAAATTAAAATTTTAAATATTTCATTACCTCATATGGATCCCCATATAAGATAATGAAATATTGAGATAACGAATCCTATCTTCTATTTCCCAGCTATCGCGTTTACAGTCGCACGCTTGTGCCCCTGCTTCACGACGGGCCCTACAATACATAAAACATATGATATACGCTGTAAGGTATCGTTTTTCAGACATTTACGACTCAACGTAACCGATTGACATGGTTATATATTATTTTGTACTAAAACAATTTTGTAGTCAGTATTATTTATATGTTTTTTTAACTGATCTCCGCTTTTTGTTCTAATTACATATATAACATATTTATTGGCGGAACTCAACGCCGCGCTCTGTATTGCCAGCGAGAATATGAAAATTATATACTCTACTCTACTCAGCTTCACGCTGTATCCCGCACGAGGCAGGGTAGGCAGAGGGAACCCGGGAACCTAGTATAAAGACACTCCGTTCCACTTCTGTTCCCCACTTTCCGCTGAATTTGAGGCATTGCGTGTTGAGTGGCGGAACTCAACGCCGCTCGTAGCCTAGCTTATTATGAAAATTAAATATTTAATTTAGTATAAAAAATATAAAAATTACTCTCATGTATCCTGTAAACTATAACAAAAATATCAAGAAATTATTATTGAAATACACATTCTTTATTTATTAAATCATATAACTTTTATATATATTATATTAGATCAAGGTAAAAATAGCAATAAAAGTTTAGTATGAGACAGCTCACATGATCTAACCGATATCAATTTGATATGCATTTCATTGAAATAATGTACTGACTAAAGAATAATCCGTTGTTTTTTCAGCTTCTAACTGCATCCTGTACAAAGCAGGGCAGACAGAGAACCTGGGAACTTAGGAACATAGTGCTAGGTCACTCTGTTCCCATTAAAACACCTGCGTTCCCCAATTTTCGTCGAACTTTGAAGGCATTGTGTGTTGACTTGATTCAGCACCACGTTTTGCCTCATTACATTATAATTGGAAATTCTAAATGTTATATCTCTCGGACGGAAATCGAACTTACAACACAATCCATCATGTTTATAGTTAACACGACAGAGCCTCTACGCCACATGCCTCAATTATTATATAGGATCATTATATAGATAATGATAGAAATTGAGTCTTGTTGTGAATCTAAGCGTATATTTTAAATTCCAACAATCTTAACAAGGCAAAGTGCGACGTTCTGTTCCGCCAATACAGAATGCCTCAAATTTATCGATAAATGAGAAACGGAACTGAGTGACTTAACACTAGGTTCCCAAGTTCCCTCTGCCTACCCTGCCAAGTGCGGGATACAGCGTAAAACTAAATAAGTATGATAGTATATACCTATATTTTTGTAATTTCAATATAAACAGTATATTATTATAATGCTAACCGTACCCAGGTGAGGAGGGGTTAGGAAGTAATAAATCAGGTGCTAACGTCGACGCGGCACGCTATCACTCATACGCTGACAACGAGTCCCGTCATGCAACGGTGTGCCATAGAATAGACTTATGCAAGAGACTTTTGTTGCTATTAGGAAAAAAATATAAAATAATAAAAAACAATAAGTAAATTATATTTTGTACTAATAGTAGTTTTGGGTGGCGGAACTTAACACCGTGGTTTGTCTTATTCAAGGCATAATTGCTGCATTATTACTATTTTTAAAGTGTTAGTCCACATTTAGAAAAGAAAATTTTCACTTGTGTCTCTTAGGATTCGTCTTATTTCATTTTTATGTTACGTTTAGTTTTTTATACGTTTTCTAAATAGTTCTAAAATTTTCTGAACATTATTTAATTTTGGCTTAACCAAAAATGATGAAACATAATAATATGTATATAAAATCTCTCCATCACTCCCAGTAAAAATAAAAATAGTAAAAAGATCTGTGTGGCAAACAGAACGGAGTGTCTTAACAATAGGTTCCCAAGTTCTCTTCACCTACACTGCAATATGCGGGATACAGCGTGAATCTGAAAAAAAAAAGAACATCTGTTTTTTCATTAATCTATGCATTCTTTAATGACTCATGAACATACAAATATATGTGCGGTGTGTAATGTTAAGTAACATATTACTTAAGCTGTCGCAAAACAAAGAAATGTTATTGCTTTGTACAAGTTTAGTTACTTGCCATGTTGTTGGCGATTTTAGTGGAGAATCGAGACGCTTGTTATTTTATGGTAAATATGAAGACAAAAATGGAAAAAAATATATAAAAGTAGTATACTTTTTTCAGTTGAATTATAATTATATGTAAGAATAAGGGTTGAGGCCTGTCGTGGCGCAGCGGCACAAGCTTGTGACTGTAACCGATAGGTTCTTGGTTCGATCCCCGGTCAAGGAAATGAAATATTTTATATTTTCAATTTAAATATTTAATGTTGGGGAACAGAATGGAACGAAGTGTCCTAACACTAGGTTCCCAAGTTCCCTCTGCCTACCCTGCCATGTGCGGGATACAGCGTGAAGCTGAGAATAAGGGTTATGCTCACTTCCTCGCTATTCTACGAGTATATGTAGCGTTTTGAAGTTTGAAGAAAAGGAAAAGAAAATATTAATATGGTCAGTTGTATGTAAACATCTCAACCTCACGTAATATAAATATCTCAAGATGCTAAATTTAAAAAGCATGTACAAATTTGAACGTTGTAAGATTTGAACCGGCGCCTCTTGGAAACCATCCAAGTGCTCTGACCAATTAATACTTTAAAATCTATATAACGACATGTTGTCGGATCGATCTCTACACGTGGCAATGAATATATCTGAAACTAAGAATTCTACGAAACTATATTTAGGGCACGAAAGTCCGTGACACAAGGTTCACTGGTTCCCTTTCCCTGTTAACGGGATATATTGTGAAGCTAACAATTTTTATATAATATCATATCTTTACTATGTTTTTTTAAAGTGTTATTCCACACTTAGGACAGAAAATACTAAACTTAAATTTTAAAATTTTAAAAAGCGTATAAAAATTTTGTAACAAGCGTATAAGAATTTCGACGGAGCTCGGTGAGAACGAATGGCTTAGTTGGTCAGAGCGCTGGAACGGTATTCCAGAGGCGCGGGTTCAAATCCTGCTTCGTTCAAAATTTTTATACGCTTTTTAAAATTTTAAAATTTAAGTTTAGTAATATCATATCTTTAATACTACAATGGGACTCTTATGCAGAGTTGGTGCGGCGATGAGTTCCATCACTCAACACGTATAATTACTTACTTACTTACTTAGCTTCACGCTATATCCCTAGCGGGGTAGGCAGAGAGAACGGAGCGCCAAACGCTACGGTCTCGGCATACCTCTTTCGCCTCGTCCACTGTCATCAACCTCTTCATACATGCCCTCCGGGGGGTCCTCATGCCTTTTACGTGACCTTCCTCCAGTATCGTCGATACTGTGTTTTCGAAGGTCAACCGAGGTCTCCCCCTCCCTCTCTTACCACTCACTTTTCCTTCATAAATCTTTTTTACCATTCTTTCTTCACTCATTCGCTCGACGTGCCCAAACCACCTGAGCACGTTCCTCTTCATTCTCACTGTGACATCCACGCTAGTACCTGCCATTCTGTGTATTTCTTCATTGGAGATGCGATCAGATAAACTGACTCCGCATATCCGACGAAGAGATCGCATCTCTACAGCAATCATCTTTCTTACATTCTTCTTCTGTAATACCCACGTTTCGCTGCCGTATAACAGTGTCGATACAAACACTGCATTGTGTACGGCCAAACGCGCAGCTATGCTGACGTTTCGCCGTCTCAACAATGCAGCTAAGGCACCGTTAACTCTGTTACCGGCAGCAATACGCCTTTCCACATCCATTTCGTATCTACAGACGGTAGATACGAAACATACTTCCCAGATATACACGTATAATTCAAATTCAAATTCAAATATTTTTATTCAAAATAAGAAGTTACAACTTCAGTTTTTGAACGTCAAACAGTTTACCATCAGTTCACAAAAGTTACTGCCTCAGACCTGAGAAGAACCGGCGAAAGAAACTCAGCGGAATATGTCCATTCTTTTTTTTATCAAAACTTTACAATATAAATTAAGTGACAATGATACACTTGAAACAGCCTGGAGGGAGCATTTTATTCCCAATGCTTCGAGCTTTAAGCGATGGAAAGTGATAACGGAACTGGACAATATGTTCTTAAGTTTTCTCATGCCTGTATGTGCAGAACAGCGTGAAGCTGAAAAAAATCAATTATATTAGCCTTTGTAAAAACTGTTTAATATTAATCGATTGGTTACTTTGTAAAGGTTGCGTTGCGTTTCACTTGGCAAGTCGTTCTAATGTTCTTTTAGTACAGGTTGTTCCATATTGACTTACGTATTTTTTTTTTATTTATTTGTCTAATACATAAGTTATTTTCACCATTTTATTTAGAGATTACCATTTTTTTATAGAGTAAAATATAAAAAAAAGTCGGTAAAGTGCAAGTTGGATTCGCCCATTGAAGGTTCCGTACTTATTTTTGTATAATTATTGGTACAACGAAAAGTACAATATATAAAACATAATAAATTTAAGTTTACGATCGTTTTTGCTCAGTTTATATGAAATTCAACTAAAAAAAGTTTGTTATTTTTTTCAATGAAAAATCTATAAATATTTACTTTTATTTCTTTTTCCTTAAAATGTTTGACCAAAGTTCTTACTTTTTGCCAAATATAATAATTGTAGTGTTTACGTGACGTTTCCTATAGGTTTTAATTACATATTTAAAAGTCAGCGGATTTCACACAAAATCTTTTTGTTATGTTGACTTAGAAGCTTTATTATTTCTGTGTCTGGAAGGGAAGATGGATCTTTTTGGGTTCATAGAATAAATTGTCTTGATTTGGCCCTAAAAACAATATTTTCAAGCTTAGGTAAAAGCACGGTGATTGTGAATTTTAAAAAGATTATTCCTTGTTATGGCAAGACAACGTACGGCGCTATGTTGCGCGGCTCGTTGTACGGAAAGAATAGAATAATATTAAAAAAAATAAAGGTAAATCTATAACCGTATTCAGCTATTCATTAATTATACTAACAAGAAATTAATATTAATCACTGTAATAATAACTCTAGTGGGAAAAAATACGACATAAATATGCAGCCTAATTAATTATATAAGCAAATTACGAAATAATCATCTGATTTTTTTATTAAAATGGTATCTAGATTTTTTTCTCGTTTTTTATTGCACAGTTTAATGCCAAATCACTCTGCTTTTCACTTTTTACCTACTGACATATAAAAGCGTAAATTCACCTTAAACGATATACGTCAATTTCAGCGGAAAATAGAGAACGGAAATGTTTGAATGAGAACAGAGTATCTTAACACAGGTTCCCAAGTTCCCTCTGCCTACCTTGCTATATGCGGAATACAGGGTGAAGCTAAAATAAAGCTATGTACATGTAAGGCTTTTAATTAAGAAAAACTGCAGAAAAATCCAGTAATTGAGAGACTACGATACCACAGACAGAAAACCATGTCAAACATAAGACACCTCTTTTTGTGCTAAAAAGGAAAACGACTGATAGTTCCGGATAAACTTATCTACCAGATAAGCAATATCTTTTTCGCATTGTCAACGTTCTGTCACATATTACGTTGTTGATTATCGTGCACAAGATTACTTCTAAGAGAAATTTGTCTCTTAGATGGCATTAACTTTTAGTTTGCTATCTGAAACTTTATTTGTAACCGGTGGAACTAGCACTTAGTTAACTAAGCGGGCGAAGCCGCGAGTAAAAACTATCGTATAATATTAAATATAAACAATACAAAAAAGAACTCATTATACTTGAAAACACATAAATTTTATACAACACCAAAGAAACACATTCATCCATACCTCGTTAAGCAATATATAAGAATTATAAAGTATTACCTATCAATATTTATAAATGTATCGGAAATACATTGGAGTTACTAGACTTTATACGATATGATCACATTATCATAATATATAACAATAAATAAAAAATAATTTATGTATAGACACCTTCGTGGTAAAGTGAAACCCTCTTAAGAGCGATGGTATTAGATTCGAAATTGCTATTTGATTAAATAGAATTTGAAAATGATAAAATTGATATACTAGTGCCCTGCCCGCAGCTTCGCCCGCTTGAATTATTATTATTATTATTATTATTATTTTTCTTTTTTTTTTTTTTTTTTCAGCTTCACGCTGTATCCCGCACTAGGCAGGGTAGGCAGAGGGAACGGAAGTTATACCTAGTGTTATGACACTCCGTTCCACTTCCGTTTCCCACTTTCCGCCGAATTTGAGGCATTGCGTGTTGAGTGGCGGAACTCAACGCCGCGCTTTGCCTTATTACCAGAGCGAAGAAATGAAACATTAAATATTTAAATTGAAAATATTAAATATTTCATTTCCTCGACTGGGGATCGAACCCAGAACCTGTCGGTTACAGTCACATTCTTGTGCCGCTGCGCCACGACAGGCCTCTAATTAGCCTTTTCTGAGATTATCGCGTATAAACGCAAAAATAAATTAGTTTTCAATAAACTTTTATAAATTCAGTAATAATATTGCTCAGCTTCACGCTGTATCCCGCACATGGCAGGGTAGGCAGAGGGAACTTGGGAACCTAGTATAAAAGACACTCCGTTCCACTTCCTTTCCCCACTTTCCGCCAAATTTGAGGCATTGCGTGTTGGTTGGTGGAGCTCAACTCCGCGTTTTGCCTTGTACCAGTCAGTTATCAGCAAAAATAATTTATTTAAATATATAAAATTATACACTGTTTAATCAATGTCTGCTGATGACGTTATCAGATAAAATTATTGTCTACGAGCCGACTTTAAAGACACCTTTAACATGTTTTTTTTTGTACAAACACCTTTTTGTGTTCTCAATACAAAGATATATTGGCGTAGCGATCTGTGCTCACCTGGCACGATCAGAGTTCCGAATATAAAAGTACGACAGTGGAAATTAGTTTATTTTCTTTTCAGCTTCACGCTGTACCCCGCACCCAGCAGGGTAGATAGAGGGAATTTGGGAGTCTAGAGTTACTCCGTTCGTTCTCGTATCCACCGAATTTTAGATATTGCGTATTGAGGGGTGAAACTCAACGTCACGCTGTGCCTTTACCTTGTGGGCTGTGCCAGGGCGAATAAATGAAAATATTTTACATCAATGTATTATATATCACGTTTACAGTCACATGCTTGTGCTTCTACGTCACGACAGGCCCAATAGAATTGGTTTCATACCATTAATTCCAAATATGCTATAACAGTTAAAATTGCAAGTGCTTTTTCTCAATTTAATACTTTATAAAAATATAAACTCATTCAAACGCAGATGTTACATTCCTATTTGTTTATAAAAGTCATCTACCTTGTTACCAGAGTGAGGAAATAAAAATATGAAATATTTAACATTTAATATTACGTAGGTTTTTATATTTGAAAGATATGAAGAAAAGACAGATATTAGAACAAGATAATGATGTAGTAAATCTGGGAAGTATGTTTAGAAGAAACGGAAGATACGAAATGGATGCGGAAAGACTTACTGAAGACGGTAACTCATTTAATGGTGCCTTGCCTGTGTTGCTAAGATGACGAATCGTCAGCATAGCTCCGCTTGTATGAGCCGCCCACAATGCAGTATTGGCACAAACGCTGTTATACGGCAGCAAAATGTGGGTATTACAAAAGAAAAATGTAAGAAAGATGAATACTGTACAGATACGGTCTCATTGTAGGATATGCGGAGTCAGTATATCTGATCGCAAACTCAATGAGGAGATACATAGAATTGTAGGTACTAGCGTGGACGTCACAGTGAAAATAAAGAAAAACGTGCTCATGTGGTTCGGGCACGTTGAGCGAATGAGTGAAGAAAGAATGGCAGAAAGATTTATGAAAATTAAGTGAGTGGTAAGAGATGTCACTCCCCTGAAGCCTTTTCCCAGCTCCCCCGCAGTTGGATGTCACAAAACCTTTCAAGAGGTACGAGGTAGAGGAACACAGTATCTACGATACTGGAGTCAGGTCATGTCATCAAAGCATGAGGACCCCCCGGAGAGCATTTCTGAAGAGGTTGTTGGCAGTGGACGAGATGAATAGGTATGCCGAGACCGTAGTGTTTGGAGCTCCGTGCTCTTTGCCTACCCCGTTAGGGAAATAGCGTTAAGCTAAGTAAGTAAGTAAGAAAGCAATTTTCTCGGGTGGGAATCTATCGCGTTTACTGTCACGCTTGTGCTCCTACACCTTGACAAAGACTGAATTATTTGTTCGACTGAATGATTTCTTAAAATATTAACTAGGTACTAGTATCTAAAATTTTCTTAGACACTACATTAATTTCATTTAAAAAATATTATTTTTTTAGCTTCTTGCTGTTTCCTACACTGGCAATGTAGGCAGAAAGAAATTAGGGACCAAATATTATTAGGACATCCCGTTCCGTACTTTACTTTCTACCGAATTTGTCGCATGCTTACTGGTTGGCGGTGCTCAACGCTGCGCTTTGCTCTATGACTATAGCGAAGAAACGAAAATATTAAATATAACACTTTCTAGAGTAGGGATCACAGCTATAACCTGTCGTTTTTACAGTCGCACTCATGTACACATAAGGTTGAGTCATGACAGGCCGCCTAATTAATATGGACGAGTATTTTATAATTTTAATATGTTTTTTATAAAATGGATAATCAGTTGAAAAAATATAAAAATAGGGCCTTACAAAACATAATATATAAGAAGAAACATGCTAATAAACATTTACTAGTTTAACATCTGGGTATTTACGTACAATATAGTATATTGTGTCCGTAATAAAAAAAACACATAAAATTTATTGACATGTTTATTTTATGGACAATTATCAGGTACTTCAAAGAACTCGAGATATATGTATGTACATTATATGATTCAACGTTTCGGTTTAAAAGAGTAATAAAAATCGTTTATTTCTTCTTCTATAATTTGGAATATTTTATGTTATAATTATGTTATATTATTGTAATATTATTTAGTAAGGAAATTATCAGTACGAATGCTTTAAACAGAAGCTCAGAAGTGACGTTACTTCCTTAAAGGTTCCTTTCAAGGGAAAGTGCTAGACTGCAAATACAACAGTTGTGGACACAGGAATATTAAATGTTCAAGACATTTGGGAGGAAAGTGGAGTGGAGGGAAGTCTCCAAAATGTCTAAATAATGGCTGTCCTCTACCAAACAAGCGTGGTACAGCGTGATAAAAAACACAGAAATAATCAACATAATTTTCTACCATAGTTTAGTTTTCTACCAAATGAAATCATTTGCGAAGCAATAAATTTGGTAGGTATAAATAGTTTCATCGACTATTTTTTGCTGTAACAAACAAAATACTAAATATTTTTAATTTAACCAGATTAATCATGGATATAGAGAATTAAATGAAAGTCTACCCGTGACCAGAGACTACTGCAAAATGCCCGAAACGTCACCTGTCAAAATGTACGTTATCAATATAAAATTTTAAAATATACAATATTTTTTTTAAAAAAGCGCTATTTTAAGCCCTATTTTATTAATAAAGTCTCCTATGATTTTTTTTAAATACATCTTCCATTTACAGACAACGATCAGTTACAGATTAATTATAAGTATAGATACATATATTTTACGTAAGAAACAATTTTACCTCTAAAAAATCATAAACTCAGCTAAGCTTAGCATAACGCTGTCTCCCGTACATGGCGGGGTGGGCAGAGGAAATATCAATCTAGTGTTAAGACACCGTTCCACATCTTTTCCCCAGTTTCCGCCAAATTCGAGGCATTACGTGTTGAGTGGCGGAACTCAACACTGCGCTTTGCCTTGTTACCAGAGCAAAAAAAAAAAAATAAAGCATTAAATATTTAATTTGAAAATATTAAATATTTCATTTTCTCGAGTGGAGATTGAACCCACAATCTATCGTTTACAGTCACACGCTTGTGCCGCTGCGCCACGACAGGCCTCAATAATAAATTTATAAAGCATAATACTATTTTATTTCAGTTATAAAGTAACCAAGTGTCGATGTGACCTCAACTGTTATTACAGCTCCAAGGCCTTTCCTTTTTATTTGCTTAAATAATTAATGCTGTATAAAATATTATTACTT
This sequence comes from Eueides isabella, assembly GCA_019049475.1. NCBI lineage: Eukaryota > Metazoa > Arthropoda > Insecta > Lepidoptera > Nymphalidae > Eueides > Eueides isabella. The sequence goes on from CM032392.1 coordinate 854,030, forward strand.
TAATGTAGTCGTGTTTATCACCGTTTTATACCATCTTCCTTAGAGTACTGATAATTTTAAAGTTCAGACACTCCGATTCTCGATTTCGCCTACTTTTTCGGGATATAGAGTAGCGGAACTCAACGCCGCGCTTTAATATTATATAAAACAAAAAATTTCAATCATTTTTTTTAATTCAATTTATTTTTTTAGATTTACCTGCATTTAGCAGGATAGGTAGAGGAAGCCTTGGTGTTTTTTCTATGGATGAGACAAAGCAAACGAGCGTACGTGTCACCTGATGGTAAGTGATTACCGTCGCCCACGGTCCCGTGTAACACCAGAGGAGCTACAGGAGCGTTGCCGGTCTGTAAGGTGGATGGGCTCCGGGGCCCGGCATTTCCCAATGCGAAACACAGTGGCCGAAGCCACAATTTAACGCCGGTTTTAAATGCCGGGGCTGGTAATAATCCGGTCGAGTCTGCCCATGCGATTTGTCATTGTTGACAACGTGACTCTACCACACGTACTTTAGTCGCCTCTTACGACACCATCAGTATCAGGGTGATCCTATTCTACGCCGAATTCTGGATACATGGGTGTTAAGTGGCGGAAATGAACGCCGCTAAAAACTTAACCGAAAGACGAGAAAATTAATAAACATTTCATTTTCTCGTATGGGCATCGAACTCGCATATATAGTCATATGTTTGTGCCCCTGCGACTCGTCTGGCCAAAAATTTAATATTCACTTACTATAATATAAAATTATTATGAGTTAAACAATAAGGCAAAGCGCGGCGTTGAGTTCCGCCACTCAACACGCAATACCTCAAATTCGGCGGTAAATGGAGAACGTAAGTGGAACGGAGTGTCTTAACACTAGGTTCCCGGGTTCCCTCTGCCTACCCTGCCTCGTGCGGGATACAGCGTGAAGTTAAGAAAAAGTAAAATATGAGTTAAACGCCTATTAACGTCTGTGTGTCTCAAACGAACGTCCAGTGTATAATGAGCACCTACAAGTTAATAGCCGTATGTAATGCCTTTTTTCCATGAAAAAAAGTTAAAGTTAATTACAGCCCACTGTACATTTCACACATGCTTATTAAAATTTCAAATTACTTAAACGATCTTGTTATATTTATGATCGACAGGATATGTGGTACATATATTGTGAATTATTCATAAATGTACATAAATAATAGTATGAGTTTGTTCAGAATAATAAAATTACATGTTTATTTTAAATTTCTTGCATATTTTATGTTGTTGTGGCGTAAACAAAGATAAATTATATTAATCGAGTACTTATGTATGTCTTTTTTTTAGTAAACATTTAAGTTATGTGATATGATTACTAATATTTTTTTTATTTCACGTTGTATTTCGCAGCGTGTGTGCATGTGGCAGGGAAGGTAGCGGGAACCTAGTTAGACTGACAGTCCATTATCCCATACAACCCTATGTTTGAGACATTGCCTTCACATCACGTTGAGTAGCTGAACTAAGCGCCATGTTTTGTATACTAAGATATTCTACTAAAATTATTTTTTTTACTACTTTTAAATTATTGTAGTGGAAATAATAATGATAGGGTTAACAATTATCTAGAAATGTTTTATTTTTTCTTTTTTTTTCTTTTTTTTCAGCTTCACGCTGTATCCCGCACGAGGCAGGGTAGGCAGAGGGAACCCGGGAACCTAGTGTTAAGACACTCTGTTAAACTTTCGTGCCTCATTTTCCGACGAATTTGAGGCATTGCGTATTGACTGGCGGAACTCAACGCCGCGCTTTGCCTTATTACCAGAGCGAAGAAATGAAACATTAAATATTTAAATTGAAAATATTAAATATTTCATTGGGGATCAAACCCAGAACCTGTCGGTTACAGTCACACGCTTGTGCCGCTGCGCTACGACAGGCCTCGTTTATTATCTACATTATTTTGTATTTGTCTAAATTCATCATCATTATCAGCACCATTTTACCAATTAATAACATAACTAATAGCACACATGCAACAGTTAATTAAAAATATACCGAAAATTCCCTATACATTTTTGTCACGGTCGTGATGGATTAATCTTTTATTATCTGTTGCGTGTCGCTGTAATGTGACATAATCCATGGCCGCAATACGTCAAGTGGGCTGTCACGCGAGCTGTCAACTGTCAATGTCAACCGTTAGTCCAACTAGCAACTGTTGATCCTAATAAGAAAATGAGGTTTTACTCTGAATTAACTTATAACTTTGTAATCAGGATATGTTTGCATGTTTTAATATAATTAAGTGTTGGTGTGTTATGTTTTTTTTAATTACATTTAATACTTTGTATGTGAGTAGGTAGATTATAAATATTATGAATTATTTTAAGACTTTAATTAAATTGGTGCTAGTGATATTATATTATCTACTATCGACATTTAAATAAAAAATAATAATTTGTAAGTTGTCGTTATTACGCAATAAGAAGGTTACAAGAACATAAAATTTATTTATATAAACGATTTTTACTAATTTTAAAATTGTCAATACAAGAAAAATAGTTATCAAATTTGAACTCTAGATCAGATTCCAAAAGCTAATAGTGCTATGCTAAAATTGTTATACATTTTCTGAATAAGGACAAAAGATTTATGTAATTCTTACTGAAAGAATAATTAAGTAAAATGAACACACGTTTTTAAATAATCTGGCCTTATTTACTTGTACATAAGCATAAAATAGGTTTTCTTATCATCATTCTCCAAAAAACGATCCTACGATCGCAAGTAAAAAAATGGTACATGTACCTCACTTAAAACAATGTCAATTCGAAATTAAATTATAAAGGATATTAAAAAGGAACACCATATTCGCTCGAAACATTACTTTCAGTTAGCATCGTGACAGCCCGACGTATCGCGGCCGCGGATTATGTCACATTATACACACGTAATACGTAACAGTTAATAAAAGATTAATCAATCAACGACATTTGTAAAAAAAAACTATTATTATCTTTTACATTTGGCTAATTAAGTTTTATATTTATGTATTTTGATATATATATATATGTTACATAAATATATCAAACTACATAAATTATGTAAGAGTTTGGTTGTCTGTACGTGTGTGACGGGTCCTTTCTCAGTTGGAACAATGTATGCTTAATATGTATATGACATAAGATTTATGATAGTAAATAAACACGCGACATCTCTTTATTGGATTTCAGACATTAATTCATTTTTTTAACATATTATGCGAAACGAAACTCGCAAATATATTTCAATATACATACATAAAAAAATAGCAGGTATATTATTTTCACTTATCAAAAAGGATGAAGAATGAAATATATCCAATTACGTAAGTAATACATAGTAAAAATAACTAGTACTGTTAAAATTTAATGAAAAATTTAAGAATATATACAAAATTTCATCATGCTTCTATTCTTTCCCAAGATTACATTAAAAATCATCAATAAAAGACACAAAAAATAACACTTAAATCATTAAAATAATTCATTTTTAAGAAATATAAGTCAATTTCAAATAATAATTTAAGCAGAACGCCAACTGTCCAGTCACAAACACAATCATGAAATTACAAAAAAAAAAAAAACAAAACACCGCATGGCGGGCGTTCATGCGTCATAATTTTGACAGCTCGCTTGACAAGCGGCCTGACAGCGCCGACGGGCGGGTTGTGTCGTGATAGATTAATTTGTATCAGATCAGATGGTTTTTAGTCTCTTGATATGGACGTGCGCTTAGGATATTGTTATTAGCAATTTATATTTAGTCACTGTACATGTAATGATTTGAATTGCCTGTTTTTAGATTGTAAATTATTCTTCTTTTCTGCCATTTTTACATAGTGTCACACTGTATTCCGCACACAGCAAGGCAAAAAGAACCTGGAAACAAAACCTGAAAAAAACCTTAAAAAAAAGTGTTAAGACACTTTCACTGAATAGAGGCATTGCGTGTTGAGTGGCGCAACTCATCGTCGCGCGCTTTGTCACCAGAGCGAAGAAAAGGAAAATAATTTATAACTCACAACCTATTTATTATGTTTACAAGTCGCACGCTCGTGTCCCTAAACCACGACTAGCCTAAAAATAAAAATAATGCAAAAATACCTAATTAGTAGGTGCTACCTATTTTTTGTTCTGGTAAGACGAAAGTCAATACGCTTTTGTCTTACCAGAACAAAAAAAGGTTGTCAGTTCAACATTAAACATTAAAATTTTATATAAAAAAATAGCGTAGTAGGTTTTCTGTGACGTTTATTGATTTTTCTTTCTTTTTTTTTATTATATTACGTTAATGTTTCATTAGTTTATTTTTGTGTTGTGGAGTCTGATTCCTAATCGTCACATTTTTTTTTATTTTCTCACTTCGATAATAAGAACAAAAAAAAAAATGATATTAAACTGTGGCTAGAAAACGGAGTCTTAACACTAGGTTCCGGCTCTCTGCCTTACTTCCTTCAGATACAGTGTAAAGCTAAAAATAAAAATTGTAAAGAGCCGATAAAGCGGTAGGTACAACTGTATTTGTGTAAACAAGCCAATTTACTGGATTCCGTGTTAATTTGGTTAAGAGTTAATTTATTAACAACATTTTATTGATAATTGGTTAAGTTGCGTTTATTAATAAAGCTGCATACTTAATAATAAGTATTGATTGTTTTTTAATTATTAAATCCATTAAGGGACATTTGAGACTTTCAAGTCTAGTCAAGGAATCGTCGTCGGCGGAACTTAACTCTGCACTATGTTTTGTTAATTTAGATTAATGAAGACAATTCATTCCCTCAAGTGGGAGTCGAACCAGCAATGGTCTTATTTTTGTCAAAAGCTGTGCCAATTGTGCCAATATGCGACAATGATTTTGAAAATTGTATGACTTTGAAAATTCTGTAATTTTAAAATTGCGGCAAACAAACCGAAGGACCACCGATAACTGACACGTACGCGGAAAGAATGATATTGAGGCATGGACTTTAGACGCCAAAAATGCATCAAGATGGTACGAATGATATTTAATCCTGAGGCAACCTGGTACAACCCCGAGAGAGAATCAACGTCTTTACGTGTTCTTAAGGGTTCTAAGCCTTTTGTAAAGTCATCCACAATTCCGATTCCTCGCTGTTCAATGGAATTAAACGGTGGAAATTGATATACAATTAGATTATAACTTTGAATGTTTCAATATCATAAACAGATAGAGCTTAGAAATATTTTCATCTTTAAATATTTATATTAAAAATGGATGGCATGTCGTGGCATAAGGTCACAAATGTGCCACTGCAAAAGCGACAGGTTGTGGGTTCGATCCTGACTTGAACAAATGAAGTATTTACTATTTTGTGTGGCGTTGAGTTTCGCCAGTCAACGTACATTGTTTCTTACTTAGTTTGGAAGTATTGTAATGGGAACAAAGAATTTTATACTTAGTTTTCCATTTTCTCTCTGACTGTTCTGCCATGTGCGAAAAAAACGTGAGACTGTAAAAAAATAGTTTTGCATTTCTGTTTTCACTGAAGGTGAAACTACATATAAAATTATCCCTATAAAGTACACTCGATTGCGCCAAGCCATTGAGACAAATTGAGCGCGACATTTAGTTTTTCTATGAGCGAAACTAAATTACTTTAGCCCTTTCATTGTAAGGAGTTTAAAGAAAAAATAGTATTAATGTCTATTGAGTATTTTAACGTTATTGCGTTTTGTCGTAAAAGGTAATTCAATGTTGTACTTGGCTTACAAACTAGGGAATATAGCTGGGTCGTGAGTTCGGTTCTCAAATGTTAAATAGTTTAATTTCTTTGTTCTGGTGGCAACGTGGCATAGCTCAGCTTTGTTCTGGTGGCAACGTGGCAAAGTGTTTTAATGGGATCGAATTAGTCTTGACACAAGGTTCCCAGGGTCCCTTTACTTTGAAAGGTTCAGGGTGTAGCATGAAGTTGATAAAAGAACCTGTAGTAAGTATAGATATAAAATACACATTAAAATATTTGTTTGAATAAAAAATAAGCATGTCTATATATTTTATTAAAAAAAAATATTAGGTCAATTTAAAAAATGAATTACAAACATAATACAAATGTCATATGAAAAAATCCAACGTATTTACGATACAAAATGGCAATTTATAAGCTCCATGTATAATTTCTCAAGTGAAAAAAGTTGTGCCATCAACGTTCGAGGACTGAACGTATAAGTACAAATGAATTCTGATGAAAAGATAAGAAGGTATAAGAAAGCGAAAAACTGAATTATGTATTTAGTATACGTGACGCGCTATTAAAATTTTATGTTTTTCTTTCATTACTTTCACGCTGTATCCCGCTTATGTATGGGAAGAAGCAAGACATAGGGATGTCGGAACACTGTGTTCCTTCTATCAAAGAAGGAACACAGTGTTCCGACATCCCTATGTCTTGCTTCTTCAAATTTGCGATGTTAACTCGAGGAATAATACTATTATTTTCAATTTATAGATATGGTAGAATAAATAAACGGCGGCGATAGCTTTGAATTTTGTCAATCACTACTCAATATATCTAAAAATCAACGATGTATGGGGAATGTAGTGGTTTAACACTATGTACACTACCCTTCCATGCTACTTAAATACAGGTGAATCTAAAAAAACTTTCATATCAAATTCCAAAAGATAGAACAATATTAAAAAAAAACTTGAGGCTTTGAGGCCAGTCGTGACCCAGGGGCACAAGTGTTTGACTGTAAAACAGATTTTAGGTTCAAACGCCTCTCAAAGAAAAGAAATATTTAATATTTTCAAATTAAATATTTGATGTTTTCATTTCTTCGCTCTGGCAAACCGCGGCGTTGATATCCGATATCCGCCACGTAACACGCAATGTCTCAGCGGAGTGGGGAACGATGTCCAAATACTTCCCAAGTTCCCTCCGCCGGCCTGCCATTTGCGGGAAGCTGAAAAAAAACTATATAAAAAACAACTAAAAAAAATGAATTACTTAGTAAAATTCCACCTACCTATAATAAAATCGATACAGCATTAAACATGGTTTGATGGAATACAAAAACAGCCGTTTATAGCCAACCATTCGTGTTGATGGGGAACATAAACGTGAGATATGTACGAATTAAAGATAATTGCGTGAAATGACATGATAAAAATAATAAAAAAAAAACCTGAATCTTTGCGAGACTTCGCCGGAGAGGCTATAACTTTGAGCGTGGATAATTCAGATAAACTACTTTTGATAATATTTTTAGTATTTTTAAAGGTTTGTATTGTATCACTGATGTAGGAGGGTACCCTGAGGGAACTTAAAGCCCAATTTCCGTGACATTGAGCGGCAGAACTCAACGCCGCGTGTTGTATTATTTTTTTTAGCTTCACGCTGTATCCCGCACGAGGTAGGGTAGGCAGAGGGACCCTGGAAACCTAGTGTTACACTACGTTCCACTTCCGTTCCCCACTTTACGCCGAATTTGAGGCATTGTATGTTGAGTGGCGGAACTCAACGCCGCGCTTTTGCCTTATTACCAGAGCGAAGAAATGAAACATTAAATATTTAAATTGAAAATATTAATATTTCATTTCCTCGACTGGGGATCGAACCCAGAACATGTCGGTTACAGTCAGGCTTCAAATATGGAAATAAAAATTTTAAAATTTAAATTAAGAAATATATTAAAAGATTAAACGTTGCGTAGGAAATAAGTAAGGAAATGGGGAAATAAAATAAAGTAATAATAAATCATGAAGTCTATCGTGGCGCAGGCGCAAGCGCAGATTGTGGGTTTGGTGCCCACTTAGGAAGGAAGAATTTAAAATAATTTAATATTTTAATTTACCTACTATGATATTAAGGCAAAGGGCAGTGTTGAGTTCCGCCACATATATTGTATTTAATTTATAATATTGCCTTTTTTATTGAGAACGGAGTTTCTCAACGCGGACGAGACATAGCGTTAACCCAAAACAAAAAATATATAAACAGCACAACATAAAATTACTATATATTTACAACTGACCACTTGACATTTGAGAAAAAGATGCAAATCAACACACCAATAACGTTTTCTTAATTGGACTAAATCTATCAATTTCACAGAAAAAAATAATACGATTCATAAATTAAACATAATTTATTGGAACGATCGTGTAAATACAGATTTAACATTTATATTTGTATAATAAATATAGTGTTGCCATCAGATTTATACATAAATGTTAACATATTTTACTTTATATATAGATTTCTAAAAATTATATTATGCATATTATAGATAAATAATAATCATAAAGTATACTTTGAATAATAGTAAATTGACGTTTTTATGGGTGTTAATAAGTTACCGCCTACACACCATTGTGCGTGTTATCCGAATTCAGGCTAAGGAATGTGTGTCATACAGTTATGTTACTTGGATTTGCTAAAAAAAATATTATATTTGATCGATACAACAAAATCGATATTCTAGTAAATATTATTTCTAGAGTGTGTCTGTAATCTATGATACTTAGTTTCCCATTATAAGAAGTGATTTTATTTAAATATTTTTTATATTTCCACTCTAGCCAACAAAACGGAGCGCTAAATCCACTGTTCAATAAGCAATATCTTAAATGAGTAATAAGAAATTAATTTTCCAGACTCCTTCAAGACTATTACTTACCCCAAAATGGGAAATGTACTCACGTCCTATCAGAATACACATATTAACACTTGCACATTCACTCTCACTCAGCTTCACGCTGTATCCCGCATACACGGTAACTTGGGAGCCTAGTGTTAAGACACTCCATTCCACTTCCGTTCCCCACTTGCCCATCATCTACAATTTAAAGATTAAACAACTACTTTAGTAGATACAGGCTTAAAAAAACAGCGCTGGCAGCTGTCAAACTAATTGACAGTTCATAGATGACATGCGTCGGCAGTTTTAAATGTAAAGGCGAATTAATTATACAATCAATCTATATGATAGTTTGTATGTCAGGGCCGGATAAGTGTTCGTTTTGACACAATGATATATTAAATTAGACTTTTAATTAGAGTTCGTAGTGGTTTAGCGGTCACTTTGAGCGCACTGCGTTCCCATTGAGACACTTGCCCATTTTTCCGAATTTGAGCAAAGAAATAAAAGTATGAAATATTTGAGTCCTCGAGGGGATCGGACTCACAATTTCTCTCTCATCTATCTCATGTCTCATGTTTGTGCCACAAGCTACAGGTAATTATACTGAAATTATTTTCCTTTCTACGCTGAGGTAGACCAGACGCAGCGTTTAATTACGGTTCTAGCAATATCTGGAGAAGAAAGCGGAAAATGTCTTGTCTTCTTGCCTCCGCAGATTGAAAGAAAACTACTAATATGACGAGAAATCTAAACAGTCTCTAAGAAATGAAGAGAAAACCGAATGATAATACACTCCATCACTCACTCTCTGTGCGAATATACGGTTAACGAATTGCCTGCTGAATTATACCACTATTTTTTTGTTATTTACATAACTTTTTTAGAGATTATCAGTGGAATAACTTTATAATTTTAACAATATCACTTCATTCAAAAATAGTTTTGCTAACAACTTGCAAATGCCTCCAGAGTTCGAAAAAAGCGGGAAACGGAAGTGTCTCAGCACTAAGGAATTTGGATAAGGTTCCCTCTACTTACCCTGCTATGTGTGGGATACATCGTGAAGCTTAAAAAACATAATTACAAATATTTGTAATGTTACGCAAGTACATAGATATATATTGTATATATAAATCATACTTTATATTTTTTTTGTCTATTGGTGAAAACCTCATTAATATAATCTCCTCACATATATTAGTTTACTTTGGAAGGTTCATATTTATTTCGATGTTAAGATACATTTATTTCTATTTAACTGCTTAAAGAAAAAATATTAAAATCTTATTTTTTTCATAGTAAACAAACAAATATATAACATATGTTTTTTTTTAGCTTCACGCTGTATCCCGCACAAGGCAGAGTAGGCAGAGGGAATCCGGGAACCTAGTGTCAAGACACTCCGTTCCACTTCCGTCCCCCACTTTCCGCCAAATTTGAGGCATTGCGTGTTGAGTGGCAGAACTCAACGCCGCGCTTTGCCTTATTACCAGAGCGAAGAAATGAAACATTAAATATTTAAATTGAAAATATTAAATATTTCATTTCCTCGACTGGGGATCGAACCCAGAACCTGTCGGTCCTTACCTTTCCCACATAATGTATGTTTTACAATTACTAATATAAATATAGATGTCAATAAATTTTATATTTATAAGGCATATTAATTTTATGAAAGCTTTGAACACAGCGACCTCGATCTTTATATAAGTAATTATGCAGATCAAGACTTGATTGATATTTTTGTTTACATTTACAAATTAATTATTAATAAGCTATAAATACAATTGAAGAGCTATAATAACAAAAAATATTATTTAATGCTTTAATATGATAATGCACGGCGTTGAGTTCCGCTGCTCCACACGGTATCTTTAAATACTGTGAGTAATATATAATAGAGAAAAAAAAAACGTCAATTTAATATGTAATATAGACTTCAGACTATGTCATGCACATGACAGGGCAGACGGAGAGAATTTGGGAACATTGTGTCAAGGACAAATATTTGATATTTTCATATTTGATATGGAGTGACTCCATGGAGTGACTCTATGGAGTGACTCCATATCAAGTATGTAAATATCAAATATTTTTTTCCTCAAGTGGCTATCGAACCCACAACCTGTTGAGTATACTCTTTTATAAGTAAGTTCTAGGCTCGCCTCTAGACCTATAACTTTTTGTCTTCGTTGCTAAATGCACTACCTAAAACAAATATGCAATTATTAAAAAAAAGGTAGAAGCTCGGCGTTGAGTCCCGCCACTCAACGCGAAATACCTCAAATTCGTCGGAAAGTTGGAAACGGAAGAGGAAAAGAGTGTCTTAACACTACGTTCCTAAGTTCCCTCTGCCCACCTTATTATGTGCAGGATACTGAGTGAAGCTGAGTCATAATTATTTTAAATTCGAACCAATACTTCCTGAGATTAGAGCGTAAAATTTTTAAGCAACATAACATTGACGACGGTGTACATATATATGTACTTTACAAACATAATATATTACTTCCCAAGTAAATTAAGCTTGGTGTTTTCTGTTTAATAAATCAGTATGAACGTACAGTAAAGCTGCTATTCATTATCATCAATCAAATATGAACGATCGATGAGGAACATAGAACATGAGGTGTGCAACTAAAAGGAGTGACTATCATTCTTTTTTAAAATTTCACTCTGTATCCCGCATATGACAGGATAGGCAGAGTGAAAGCACTGCCTTGTGCGGGATTCATTTTTCATAACCCAATGTAAATTCAAAATAAAATGAATATTAAATATCCAAGATCTCATTACTTTCTTCAAATAAGTCTTAACTATACACTACAATGGATACTTTAACATGTAATACTGTCTCTCTCTCATTCTATTAGCTTCACACTGTATCCTGCACATGGCAGGGTAGGCAGAGGGAACTTCGAAACTTAGTTTTAGGACACTCCGTTCTGCTTTCGTTCCCCATTTTCCGCCGAATTTCAGGCTTTGCGTGTTCAGTGGCGGCACTTGACGCCACTCTTTGCCTTGTTATCAGTGTGAAGAAATAAAAACATTAAATATTTAATTTGAAAATATTATACCTGTCGTTTACAGTCACACAATTGTACCCATGTAATATAATAATCTTAAAACATTCAATAACTAGTTCAATAACACTAGTATGAAACGGAAGTGGAACGGAGTGTCTTTACACTAGGTTCCCGGGTTCCCTCTGCCTACCCCGCCTTCGTGCGTGATACAGCGTGAAGATAAAAAAAAATGTTCAATAGCATTTCCATCACAAATACAGTTCTATGACAACGGCTTTCGATTATGTACAAGATAAAAGAGAAGCTGTTCAATTTTGAATGCAATTTACAGAACACCTTTATACGGGCGGTTGTGGTTTTGACAGCGTTGTCGACCGAAGGATCTTATTTTTACCACTTTCGGAGATTACTTTGTGTCCATTTTAAAAAATTAACTTCAAGCTGGAACCTGCTTATGCCAGATTAGACTGAGTTAGAACTAGTTCTAAGATGTTTTCCGACTAACAATCAATATATTGCATTTTGAATGGCGGAATTCGATTACGATTTACGATATTTCTACCAGAACCGTTATTTTTGTTAAAGAATGAATATCCGAAAATATCGATAAAATATATAACTTACACAGATCTGTAATAAGCTAGTTAGCATATTCAATTTTCGCAACAACTTATTTCAAATACTTAAGTATTTTTACTTAGGTCATTGTGGTAAGATATTTTTTTTATTCCTAACTATATCTCGTAGGCAATTACCTAATCTAAGTTAAAACCCTTCGGTCTCCGCTTTCTGTTCATTTTTGAGATTCGCGTGCTAATTTGCGGAACTCTACGCAGAGTTTTGTCTTGTTACCAGTGCCAGGATATGAAAATATTAAATAATTAATTCCTTCGAGTGGGAATCGCATCTATAACGTCTTAAACGATTGTGCCACTGCTCAAATAATTTTGTTAATAAATTGTTACAGTCATAGCCTTGAGGCAGTTGAGCAACCTCCTTTGTTTATCCGTCTGTGAAGACGATTTATATGAGGTTTCTCGTAAAATATTTACAGAATAGACGCAAAGGTACAATAGAATATTATAAACGTTAATCTCACGTTATTCATTTAGTTTATTGTCAAACAGTATCATGCTTATAGCGGGGTACATTAAGGGAACCCAGTTTTACTGACAAGTGGCGGAGCTCAACGCCGAGCTTTGTCTGATAACCAGAACGAAAATTGAAAACAATTTAATTCCTCAATTGGAAATAGAATCCACAATCATCGTCTAACTGTCAGAAACTGTGCTATAGCGTCCTATTAAACATACATAAATTTAAAAAAAAACGCCTATTTTTCATTAAACATAAGGCGATGATTAAAAAGCGTAAGTTATTAAATTTCATTACCGCAACGATATTGGATAGTATAATTTGTATAGACACCTGATGTGGCTCGGGACGCGGATTCAAATTCCCGATTATGATTAAACCTTTAATGAATGAGGATGATACTCGATTTCTAGTCGTGTCGACCGGCGCCGCACTAAATGCCGACAGAAATAGCTTTTCAGTTAAATAACAAGCGATTTTTAACTCTAGTGTTAAGATATAAGGTTAATTTAACTGAACATATAGATTTGTTAGACTGTAAACGGAGCCGACACCCGTCAATCACGAGTTAAAACCGGTAGCTTCTGTTGGGAATAATAAAGTAATGGAGATTCTTCTTCGTGATATTAATTTATTTTTGGCTCGGATGTAAATTAGGTTTGATAATTGTTCTTTTTTATGATTATTAGTAATTTGGTTTTTCTAAATAAAAATATATAAGTTTTTAGTTAAATTAACTTTATTATGCCTAGAACAAAATATATTTTGTTCTAATTAAGAGGAAGAAAGATTATTTCAACTTGAGGATATTTTAAATCAATGAAAAAAATGCTTAAAAACATGGGAAAGTGGCGAAAATTTGATTCTAAGCTTCACACTGTATATCTCATACAGCTGGGGAAGGGAAAAACACTCTGTTCCCATTAAGACACTTCCATTCTCCACTTTCCACTGAAAAGCCTTTACTTCGTAACTAGATTAAAAGGAATCTATTTAATATTTTTAAAGTGTTTTTCCACACTTAGGAAAGAATAAAATAGTAGATCCAGGAAGTTAAAATATATATTAAATATTTAATTTCTTCAAGTAAGAATTCAATTCACAGTCTTTCACTTGTCGTTTTTACGAGCTTGTGTTTCTACGCCACGACTGGCATACAATATTAACACGTAATAATCAAAGTATTATCACCTTAGAACGTAGCTATATGATTATTCTAACTTAGCAAGGGAGGCAGAAGGAACTTAATTAGGACGCAATAAGATATTTGATTTTAATCGCTTATATTGAATTTTAAATATTTTTAGGGTAAAGTTAGACCTGGCCTGATCAGGAACTACTGTAACCGGGACAGGTTATGGGTTCTATTCCCACTCGACGAAATAAAATGTTTATTATTTTCAAATTAAAAATGTTATATTCTCATTTCTTCGCTGTGGTAACAAGGCAAAGTGCGACGTTGAGTTTCACCAATCAACACACAATGCTTCAAGCCGGCAATCTTAATACTAGGTTCCCAAGTTCCCTTTGTCTACCCTGCCATGTAGGGGATACAGTGTTAAGCTGAAAAAAAATTCGTACTCCTCAGCATATTTCAGAGAACTTAACACTTGATTTTGTCTCCTAAGACTTGTTCCAGCGATCATTTATAATAAATTAAACATATCACATTAAATATATTATGAAAGAAGCAATCAAGTGTGTCATTACTTAACTAACATATTACCATTGCTAATACTAAACTGGGAACCTATTAAAATATCAACATAAATAGCGCAAACTGACACTAATGCCATATAAAGCTGTGTCCGCGATAGCTGCATTTATCAATCAATGATTAAAGTCAGTACGGGAAGTATAAATCACTTAAATTAATGTTTCTTTTCAGTCTTGTCAGTGGTTCATAGAAAACGCTTGGTTAAGAATTTATAAATAATGTGTAATATATAAAGAAAGTTGATTTGATTAATGATTTGTATGTACGTAGGTATATCTTTGGGCCTATCGTGATACACGTGCAATGGTTGTGGGTTCTATCTCCACTCGAGGACATAAAGTATTGAATATATCAATTAAATTCTGGTATTAAGGAAGAGCACATCGTTTAGTTCCGCCACCTAACACGCAATATCTTAAAGTCAGTGGAAAATTTTATTGAAGATTAGAATGAATGAAGTCACATTTTAAACCACTGCCTATAAATAATTTTATCTGTACATCTTATAAGTAACTTAATGATTAGAGAAACTGATTGACCTTTATTAAAAAAATATTACAAATTATTAATAACTAGATATTTTACAATAAGTTATCATTACAAATATAAATAAAGAAATAAATATGATCACAAAATCAAATCAATAAAATAATATCAATACCAATAAAATAACTAATTTATAACATAGTTATATCTCATACATACGGCATGATTATACAATTTATTAATCACGTAAAGCAAAACAACAAATTATTAAGGAAAGCAACAAACAAAAATATATTACTTTATGTATAGAACAATATGTACATACATAACGATAATATAAAATAAAAAATAAATATAATCACAAAATTAAATCAATAATCATCAATATCAATAAAATAATCAATTTAAAACAAAGTTATCTCTCATGTTTTCGAAAGGCGTATACGAAATTAAAAAGAGAGGAAAGCAAACAAAAAATACGCCACACCTTCAATAGAATAACAATAACTGAGATTATTTTCTATACATGATGATGAAAATAAAGTATCAAAGGTACCGCTGTATATGAAATTGGACCGCTTAGTTAGACGGTCCACAAAGATGTTTTTTTTGTTTCCGGTATTTGTTTTTGTATACTCGTACAATTATTAGAGTGGTAAAGTGGAATTTGGTGAACGTGTGTTGGTTCGATTTATTATGAAATACGTGTACGTTTTTTTCACTTTATATATATATATATATATATATATATATATATATATATATATATATATATATATATATATATATATATATATATATATATATATATATATATATATATATATATATATATATATATATATATATATATATATATACATATATATATATATATATATATATATATATATATATATATATATATATATATATATATATATATATATATATATATATGGTTTTAAGCTACAGTAGTCGGCTTCACATTCAGGCATTGCGCCACTGTACTACGAAGGTCTACTTAAGGTTACCAAATATGAATATTATAATATATTTATATGTATTTTCTATGTAAATATAATAGAGCTGTAATTTGATCTCTCATTCAGATGTAGATCTCAAAAAACTCTTTCGAAACACTATGAATAGACCATTTTAGAGCCCACATTTAAATAATAATCACTTTAAATATGTTTTATAATAGCTTGGTATTATGACTCAGTGCTGCGGTGTCTAACATATTTAAATATAGACAAAGAAGCTCATAAATTCAATTTTATTTTATTTGGTTTTGTTTTTTGAGCTTCACGCTGTATCCCGCACGAGGCAGGATAGGCAAAGGGAACCCGGGAACCTAGTATTAAGACACTCTGTTCCACTTTCGTTCCACACTTTCCGCCGGAGTTGAGGTGCATTGCGCGTTGGATGACGGAACTCAACGCCGCGTTTTGCCTTACCAGAGCGAAGAAATGAAAGATTAAATATTTAAATTTAAAATATTAAATATTTAATTTCCTCGACTGGATCGAACCCAGAACCTGTTGGTTACAGTCACACGCGTGTGCCGCTGCGCCACGACAGGCCTTCAATTTTATATGGTAGAAATGGTACATATAAAATGCGATTGTTTTAGTTTTACACACTATATTGCTTATAATAAGGGAGACAAAGAGAACGAAGAGAAAGGGAAACTATGTCAGATTGCGATTCGATCTGAATGAACGAAGTGTTACAATCAATAATTAAGTGGAAAGTCGTTAACGAAAGTATCTTAATGGGTATAGAATGTCTTAATATTAAGTTCCCATGTTCCCTCTGCCATATCTTGAAAATACGGCTCTTGACACCATCAATACAAGGTAGGTTAGGAAGGACGGTCGTGAACGGAAGTATCTTAGGTAGAAATAAAGTATCTTAATATTAAATTCTCTGGTTCCTTTTGCCTACTCTAAATAAAATTGTTTAGTAATCACAATTAAATTGGCGTAATCATAGCGCTTATTTAGATTTAATCAAGCCGTGTAACAACTAGTCAAGTTGACAAGGTGTTAAATAGAAACCAAGACAAATGGCGATTACAAATAATATTGGAAGTAATTTAGTGTTTCACAATTAATTTTATTGATTGGCACACAGTTTTCGTCAGTCGAGGATACTGGATTTTTTTTCTGTATATAAATTTAATAATTATATAACTTATAATAAGTACATACTGTCGAAGCGCAGGTTTCAAATTTTCGACCTGGTAACCGGAGACTTCACGCTGTCTTCTTCATACAGTAGAAAATCTGGTATTAAACGCTCAGTTCCCCGCTGACCGTCTAATTTCTTAGACATAACGCGGAGAAATTTAGAGCTGGTGCAAAAAAAAAATATATATATCATAATTATTTCTCTAAGTTCGCATCAAACCCGCGGCTACACGACGTATCCTGCACATGGCAGAATACACGGAGGGAACATGGGAACCTACTGTTAAGATACTCCGTTCCGTTCCCCACTTTCCGCTGAATTTGAGGCATTGCGAGCGAGTAACGGAACTCAACGCCGCACCAACACTTTTTAAGAGCAAAATCATCTGTGTAATGGATAGTTTTAATAATATGTATGTGTATCTTATAAAACTTCCATTGTATTTTACAATAATAGGTGATTCAATAAGATCATGTCAGACCGGTGTTGATAAATTGGATACGGTATTCTGAAGCTTTAAGCTTCTCATGAAAAGCTTATTATTCTGTTCAAAGATGTTTGTTCGTATGTCAGTCAATTATAGTAATATATTCGGATTAAATAATACTTTTTAGTAAAAAAAGATGGCCGTAGCGCAGGTGTATAAATTAATGACTGAAACATCAACGATTGTGGGTTGATTCTTACCTGGGGCAATGGAATATTTTATGATTTCATTTCTACGTTCTGGTAACGTTAGTAAAATGCGGAGTTAAGTTACGCTATGTCTTAATTATTCGGTTGTAAATGGGGAACAGCAGCATCGTAATGGGAAAGGAGTGTCTGAGTTTCCTATGCCTGTTATATACGGGATATAAAGTAAAGCTAAAACGAAAGGTCGTCTCACGGGATGGCATCTGATGTAATATGGCAACTTCCCCCCTAATTATAGACGCATTGCATTACAAGAATGAAGAAAAAATATATATATATATATATATATATATATATATATATATATATATATATATATATATATATATATATATATATATATATATATATATATATATATATATATATATATAATAAACGTACCGTAATGAATTGAGAGCTTTGTTTCGTCGCCAGATCGTGAGAAAATGAAACCATTAAATAATTAATTTCCTCAAATAGAACCTACAACCTATCACGTTAAGTTAATAACACACTTAGGCAATTAAATATAATAATTATTAAATTTATTTTCGTGTTTCCCCCCTTTTAGTTTTACGCGGCGTTAAGTTCCGTCACTTTTTTTATAAACGGTAATTATCTTACCCTTTTATGTAGAAAATACAAAGATTCACTAATAAATTAATGATCAAAGAGCTTAAAAGCCTTACATTAACACGACTCGATAGCTCCACTATCTCACACTGTTATCTCGTTTGAAACAACCGAGTGTAACAAATTTGATTCAGGTTCAATTAACTTTGTAGCCACTTTACTTTTGTTATGATAAATCTGTTCCATTCGTCTTCCTTAATTGAAATTGTTATTTATTATCTGGACGTCGTATTCATGGACGTAATTAAGTTATGTTTTTGGGAGGTTTTTTTTTTTTTTGGGGGTTTCGATTTTGATGTGATTTGGTCTATGTTTATTAAAATTGTGGGGTAATAAATAATATTTTTTATTAATATAAATCGAAGCTTTGATTATACAAAATATTTAATTGACATTAATTTATGTATAGCTATTAATTTCAAAATTGTCAGAATGGTTTTTCTCTAGTTAAGAAAAGGATCCCAAAACACGTCAACCAATTTGTATTCCAAATATAAATTTACCAAGACCAATAGTTTCGTTTGTGTGTTGTTTGTTCAGCGCAAACGTCACAGAGTGTCTTAACACAGAGTAGGCAGAGGGAACTTGGGAACCTACCCTAGGTTCCCAAGTTTCCTCTGCCTACCCTGCCATGTGCAGGATACAGTGTTAAGCTGAAAGAAAGAATATCTTTTGATCCACATGTTATTTTATATTAAATCATTCATAGATTTATTTTCTAACAACAGCAGCCTTACCAAAACATGTAAATCGAACCTTTAACCTTCACCAAACTTATAAGTGCCAGGTAGTTATGTTTATGCCAATATAAATGTCAGATTTATCTCAGTTTAAAATGCATTTTCAAAGAGGATTGATTATACATAATGCAGTCATGGTCTAATGTCACGATCTTTAGTTATACACTGATCTTGGAAGTTATCTCGACAGGTTTGGAATAAATTTGAATATATGTAGATTGTTGGTACAGATGGAAAAATATATTCATTTTATATTGATTTAAATTGAAAGGAAAAAACTAAACTATTAAATAAGTTGTTCTTGTATTAAAAACTGCACCTTGAGGTCTGTCGTGGTGCAGGAACACGAGCTTGTGACTGTACACGTGACTGGTTGTGGGGTTTGATAAGAGGATATGACAAAAATATATATATATATATATATATATATATATATATATATATATATATATATATATATATATATATATATATATATATATATATATATATATATATATATATATATATATATATATATATATATATATATATATATATATATATATATATATATATATTTTTGTCATATCCTCTTATCAAACCCCACAACCAGTCACGTGTACAGTCACAAGCTCGTGTTCCTGCACCACGACAGACCTCAAGGTGCAGTTTTTAATACAAGAACAACTTATTTAATAGTTTAGTTTTTTCCTTTCAATTTAAATCAATATAAAATGAATATATTTTTCCATCTGTACCAACAATCTACATATATTCAAATTTATTCCAAACCTGTCGAGATAACTTCCAAGATCAGTGTATAACTAAAGATCGTGACATTAGACCATGACTGCATTATGTATAATCAATCCTCTTTGAAAATGCATTTTAAACTGAGATAAATCTGACATTTATATTGGCATAAACATAACTACCTGGCACTTATAAGTTTGGTGAAGGTTAAAGGTTCGATTTACATGTTTTGGTAAGGCTGCTGTTGTTAGAAAATAAATCTATGAATGATTTAATATAAAATAACATGTGGATCAAAAGATATTCTTTCTTTCAGCTTAACACTGTATCCCGCACATGGCAGGGTAGGCAGAGGGAACTTGAGAACCTAGGGTAGGTTCCCAAGTTCCCTCTGCCTACTCTGTGTTAAGACACTCTGTGACGTTTGCGCTGAACAAACAACACACAAACGAAACTATTGGTCTTGGTAAATTTATATTTGGAATACAAATTGGTTGACGTGTTTTGGGATCCTTTTCTTAACTAGAGAAAAACCATTCTGACAATTTTGAAATTAATAGCTATACATAAATTAATGTCAATTAAATATTTTGTATAATCAAAGCTTCGATTTATATTAATAAAAAATATTATTTATTACACCACAATTTTAATAAACATAGACCAAATCACATCAAAATCGAAACTCCCAAAAAAAAAAAAACCTCCCAAAAACATAACTTAATTACGTCCATGAATACGACGTCCAGATAATAAATAACAATTTCAATTAAGGAAGACGAATGGAACAGATTTATCATAACAAAAGTAAAGTGGCTACAAAGTTAATTGAACCTGAATCAAATTTGTTACACTCGGTTGTTTCAAACGAGATAACAGTGTGAGATAGTGGAGCTATCGAGTCGTGTTAATGTAAGGCTTTTAAGCTCTTTGATCATTAATTTATTAGTGAATCTTTGTATTTTCTACATAAAAGGGTAAGATAATTACCGTTTATAAAAAAAGTGACGGAACTTAACGCCGCGTAAAACTAAAAGGGGGGAAACACGAAAATAAATTTAATAATTATTATATTTAATTGCCTAAGTGTGCTACTAACTTAACGTGATAGGTTGTAGGTTCTATTTGAGGAAATTAATTATTTAATAGTTTCATTTTCTCACGATCTGGCGACGAAACAAAGCTCTCAATTCATTACGCAATGCGTCGAAAAGATGGTGGAATAGGAATTGAATCGAATACTACCGTTGCAATAGCAAGCACACTCTTGTGCCGCCAGGCCGCAATGGCCTCAATTTAATATAGATAAAATCAATATTACTTAGTTACTTTCTTAGTTTCACGCTGTATCCCGCACACGGCAGACAGAGGGAACTTAGTCACGTAGTATAAAAACACTCTGCTCCACTTCCGATGCCCACTTTCCGCTGAATTTGAAGCATTGCGTGTTGAGTGGCGGAACTCAACGCCGCGCTTTGCCTTGTTACCATAACGAAAAAACGAAAATATTAAATATTTTATTTGAAAATATTAAATATTTCATTTCGTCGTGTGGGAATCTAACCCACAACCTGTCGGTTACAGTCACAAGCTTGTGCCGCTGTGCCACGACAGGCCTCAACAATATATAATACAAAATCATTCATTTATGTATACTCAGATATTAAAATACTCGATAGAAGCAGAATTTGAACTCGTGTTTCTTAAAAACCGCCCAAGCGCTCTATAAACATTTATTTACTCAAGTCCAATTAACATTGCATCGTATTCCTTAAACCTCCAATACAAATGTGAATTTCAAATAGTCTGCATACAAACTCTGTTTGATAAAACACTGTAGATTTATTATATGGTAAGCAGTATCATTACCATGTCTGCGAGCGAGCTGTCCGTCAATGTCGGTCGTGACAAGTTCTGTGGTCACACGGCGTGATTTTGAATCAACAAGTGTGTGTTTAATGGAATATTTGTAGGGAATTTTGGGTGAAATGCGCATTGCAATTTTTGGTTGAGTTCGTGTATTGATTCTTTTTATATTCGCTCATAGCAAGGTGGGTGGGAGGAAGACTAATGTTAAGAGATTCTGTCCCCACTTTTTGTTTATGATTTGCTTTTGAATTTATCCTAATGGGAACTGGAGTATCTTGTCATTAGGTTGCCAAGTTTTATGTTCTTAGCTGAAAATATTATTTACCTGTATAGTGGTGGAACCCACAACCACAGCATCATTCCCTCTGCCACTCCACGATAACGGCCTCTATCGGTAACAATATACCTTTACAGTATTATTAAATTTTTTCATATTTAAATATTTAAAATAAATAATGCTCCCATGTGCCACGACACATTCCCCGACATTTGACGAGATGTGATGTTTATCCTGAATCGAACCTTTTTCTGCCCTTAAACGGCACTCAATAGCCTTTGTTGAAAGACAATAACTTGAATCGTAGCTTGAAAAGGCATTAATTATCATAAACCAACTGCTTCTTCATTATTTTATATGAGAATTTGTTATGACGTTGAACTTTATAAAGTAGGGTACACAGAATTGTTTCGATATATAAAAAAAATTGAGCACCGAAGAAAAAGGGAATTACGAGTTTTACGTATCAGTTGGCCTGTGGCATTGTAACTCCTGAAAGTAAAAATTTAAGTGCGTTTTTTAATAGACAACTTAATGCATCTCAGTGCTAATAGCTATTTTATGAATCACGGATTAGCAGCTTTATTTTAGCTTTAACTATTAATATGCCAAATATCCACTATTTGACTCTATAAGTATGTAATATTAAAAGTTACAATCATAAAATGTATTTATTTTAGTGTAGTTGTAGTGTAATGTCTACATGAAAACAATGACTATGGCTTCGATCATGACTCGAGAGTTAGATTTTTACAGCTATTCTTTGATACGTTCAATCATTACACTGACTAATATACAATAATTGTGTGGCCAATTGTAGCGTAAGGGCACAATTGTGCGCTTGTAAACAGCCAGGTTGTAGATTAAAGGAAAAAATATTTTCAGTTCTTCGCTGTTATAATTTAACCATTGATACTTATCGAATTCTGGGGTTGGAGAATGCAAGTGCCTTACGAGAAAGGTCTTAACCACTAGGTTCCCAACATTCTACGGGATACAGCGTGAAGCTAAAAATATTATACACCACTAACTTTCTTGTAACTCAAATCACAAAACGCGTGATACGCGCTAAGATAAAAAACCATCAAGTCATCATTCGTTAAAATATCATCCAATCTCATCGCATACAATACATTCGTAAGTCCATTTAGTGGCTCGAAAACGTGGCATCAGACGGCACGTACTTACCACCAGGTTTTTGCTTGCATTCGTCGCCTCCATACATTGTGAACGTCACAAGATTTCATTGGTATGCATGCTGTTGGATTGCGAATTTATATTCTACATCGTATCTCGGGTTCGGCAGAAAAAGAGGAAAGCTTTCACAGAAATTTTGAACTGTTAACGATTTTTATGGTGCCTTCTACAGAGCTGGCATGAAATTTATTAAAAAAAACGCCTTTGATTGATTCTCATAGGACCTTTCGGTCGAAGTATTTGTTTCGCATTGGACTTTAAACAATGTGAACAGAATAAATAGATACAGTTCAAGCATTCTTAACAATTATGAATAAATTCTTTATAGTAACGCGGTTAATTAAAAGATAATTTATTGGATTTTTATGTATAAAATTTCTAGAAAAATATCAATCGAGTTTTGCTTATTAACCATGAAGTAAAAAATTGTAGTATTATAAATATGATGCCGGTCATTGCTTAGGGGTGAGCGATTGTAAATAGAACAGGTAAAGTGTTGAAATTCCTTTTGATTAAGGACAATAACTTCATTTCCTCCCTCTAGTATCACCCTACCACCACCAGTACCACCTTCCACCGACACGTAATGTACATGTTTTAATGGGGTCGAAATGTCTGAACACTAGGTTCACAAACTGCTGATACGAAAAAAATAGCTACAGAATCTTAGTATAACGCTCATGTTTATGCTTGACGTGTATTCTGTGAAGTGTTAGGTAAAGGTACGTACCACGCTTCGTCAACTTGGGTGGCCGGTTCTGCTACATTGACTTTATTGTCACTGCTAGCATAATTCAAGTTAAATGTCAACTCGTGAATGTCTAATCTACCCCACGTTCACATGGCCAGCATGGATAACGATAAAATGTGTTGATATACAATACCTGAATCAATTATTCGTAAATAACGATGTTGTATTGGCAGATGTATTTATAAGTTTTTTTTTTCAGCTTCACGCTGTATCCCGCATGACGCAGGGTAGACAGAGGGAACCCGGGAACCTAGTGTTAAGACACTCCGTTCCGCCTCTGTTCCCTACTTTCCGCCGATTTGGAGGCATTGCGTGTTGAGTGGACATCAACGCCGCGCGTTGCCATATTACCTACGTTGTGGATAATGATAAAATGTGTTGATATACAATACCTGAATCAATTATTAGTAAATAACGATGTTGTATTGGCAGATGTGTTTATAAGTGCTTTAGAAATAAAAATATTGCACCTGGTTCTTAGGCTTTATTTTGTTTTTTGTACTTGTTTTGATGATTTATTTTAAATTCTTGCTGTAACTAATACGTGGAAGAATAGGCAGAAGAAACTGAAGAACCTAGGGTTAACACATTCCGTTCCATTCTTTACTTTCCAACGAATTGATGCATTGCGTGCTGAGTGGCGGAGCTCAACGCCGGGTTTGAAGTGAGATGAAAAAATTTATTTAGCAATTGTATTGAGCGTTTATAAAAAAATATAAAAGAAATAATTCTTTTAAATAAAAGGATTATTTTTTGTATAGAATATACCTATAATACAAATAATTTACTAAATTAAAATATTAACTTTAAGAGAAAGTGTAAGTGTGGAATTACACTTTAAAAATAGGGATTAGATGTTGAAGTGTAGTATAGAAAAGTTAAAATTTAACTTTTCTATACTACACTTCAACATCTTATCCCAGTGGTAATACTTAAGATATTTAATAAATTTCAAATCTATTATCAGCATTCAACGACTTTCTTAAGACCCGTTTAATCACTAACCATGTACGGTATTGAGACACATCCTAATTCTTGGTAAGGCCAAGATGACAACTGAACACTCATCTGCTTTACTCTAATCTCAGTTAAGCATGCAAAGGATTCGTAAGGATTTTGGATTAGGGTTAACTGGAACCGCATTGTCAATCCCCTCCGTTCAATATCAAATTCAAGTTTTGGAATTATATACCCGTGGAATAATGTACTAACTGATCTACTAATATTACGTACGACACAAAGAACTCAATTTATACTTAATACCATTGTCACGGCCAACAAAGATCTTGTCAATTATAATCTGCAAGGAATCTTTCATCGCCAAACGGTAGCATAGTGAGCCAACTGCCATGGCGGCGACAAAAAAAAACTTTTAAATAAATTATTTGCGAAACCTGTTTAAAACCCTCTTCAAAGGGCGGCGGGAAGCGAAACCGATTGGTCGTGACGTGACGGCTTTTGTGTCGATCGAGTATTATGTTGTCAAAATAAACGAGTATTTTGTTATTATTTTTGTGTTTGCGAGAACACTTAGCACCCTTTTGTGCCTTCTCGGAATAGGGGATGTGTGGATCATAAACGCTAACTCCCATTCTGTGAACAGATCATGTGAAGAGAATAGTAATTAAGCTGGTGTTGTTGGAAAGAAACAATGAGTAATCCTCTCTTTTAGGTTTTTGTTTTTACTTCACCCTGTATTACGTATATATCAGGGGACCTGGTGTTAAGATACTAAAGTTTCTGTTATTTGTCCAATGTTGAGACATTAAATACTGTGGGTATCAAAGAAAAAAAACAAAAAAAAAACATTTCTCAAAGGGGAAATCGAATCGACTAACGGCCACGCTTCAGTCAGACACTCTGTCGTTGTCCTAAATCTTGAGCTTACGCTTATCTTATATTTGAATAATCTCCGCTAAGGAAATAATTTCATAAAAGAAAAAAAGAAACGTCACACGTCACGTATCACACGACGCGACGTGTCCTTAAAAACTTAATAACATTTTTGCGTATGTGAAACCGTCGTCTCGCATTACGGCATCTTCGCCAAATGTTCTCGGCAAATTACACCATCACAACGCATAAACACGCGTCGCTGAACCCGCTTTTGTCACGTCACCCGTACGGGACTCTTGATATTTATTCAAATTATTATTCTACGTCTACCCTCTTGTTTTGTTTCAAATGAATTTTTCATGCACACGGCTCCAAAGCTTGGATAATTTCACTTTGACTTGCTTTTATTTTAACAAAAATCGAGTTTGTGCTTTCATGTTTTGTTTTTTTTTTTTTCTGAGAAGAAAAATCTTATATTAAAAACATTGTCGCTGAAATATTCAGTTAAATTATAAAACTTATCAATTAATCACAACTGGCAAATACTTTAGGCTAACCAAATACACGGCAACTTAAAAAACTAATGCCGTCAGTTTTAATTATTATTTGTCAGGCCTTGGTGATATGTTGATCCATCATATATCTCTTTCCCAAAACATCTTACTAAACCACTTGAGCCGCTGTGACTGTATCGCCTTTTTTATATCCTCTATCACGCAATATTTATTAATTCGATTTTCTAAATAAATTTAATACACATTGATGGTAATTATTCGTTATAATATTAATATTATTAAATAAAGCATTCAATGGAAAGCATGTATGAAATAATTCATCATACGTAATATTTAGTTTCACAGTCGTTCTTGTCTCCACTAATGGATTCACAGGGCTATAAATTTCCACCTGTTGTCAAGAACCATAAAATATTTGTATGTTATACATGAACAAACAACATTGTCACTGTACAAATTTAATTTTTACTTATTTAGGTAAGAATGTTTAATTGCTTTGATATGATTAACGTATTTGTTCAAGTTCAGTGGTATTTGGTTGTTTGTACTGTGTTAACTGTTCCTACGTCTGCTCGGTGAGATAAGAGTGTTTTTATGAGACGCAAATAGCATTGGGTCGTATGCAGTATTGTGACACGATTACCTTCTTCCGCATCTTTAAAATGTTAGTTTAAATTTTCTTTTTATATCGATGTGTAACACAAAATAGTAAAAACGTTTTCCATTTTATTGAATACGTCACTTAGTCTTGCCTTACTGAGATATACGTATTGGGACGAGAATTTCATCTTAATGAAATAAAAATATATCCCATGCAATGTTTTCACGAGCTAGAGCTATAAACATCGTTACTAGAGTTACAACCAAAAGTCTAGTCCATTTCTAAACATACATTTATGACGTACTTTAAGCTTCACTTAGAAATAATCATCTAAAACTAAATATAACTCACATACTTTTATCTCTTGATCAATATATCACAGATAATCTCAAGCTTTTAACCGACTGATACGCGAACACCCATTAATTACGATTAGTCATAACGTCTGTCAGGTCATACTGCATAAACCGACCCTAATGTAAATAGCGCCCTATTATCTGACTTTAACAATTTCGTAAACTCACAGCAACCCATCAGTTGAATATAAATTACATGAAAACCACTTTATCTTTGTATTCCACAAAAATTCGAAACACACAAACATGAGCGTTATTACAAACACGATAGAGCTTGGTGATGATAATTTTCGTATTGTACATAATCTTATTTATTTTCGTGAACGTGTCAGAAAACACCCTCTAAAATTACCCCCGACCAATAAAAAAGGGGAAGATGCAAGAGTGAATTTTGTTTATCGTTATCTTTATTGTGGCCCACCGTCTATTTATACCGTATACGTAATAAAATATGGTGGAATAAAGCTTTTGTTGAATACAAGCCTGTTTTCCGCTACGGTAGCCATATAATTGTTGAGCTTACAGAAAGCTGTGATATCGGATCATTTGGATATAACAATTGAATGAAATGTGCTCAATCGTGTAATTATAAATTGTATAGAATCTAGTTTTGTTATTTATATGTGTAAGTATTTGCTTCATGTGATCTTTAGTTGATTTATCTGTACGTATTGAATTTATTGAAATTATAATGTTTATTTATAAATTTAAACTTTCTATTGTATGTTTATTTGTGTTGTGGTTGTGCAACATTTATTTTTAAACGCATTTAGAGTTTTATTATACTAAAATATTTATTTATGTTAATTATTAAATTACTTTTTACTAAATTACTTATTAGTGGGGAACGGAAGTGGTACGGAGTGTCTTAACACTAGATTCCCGGGTTCCCTCTGTCTACCATCCATCGTTCGGGATAAAGCTTGAAGCTATTACAATTAAAGTTACGAGTACTTATTTAATGTTTAACATTCATTTTTTTTTTGTTAAAAACAATAGAAAATAGAATTCAACGCGATAATCCCACGAACTGTTGGTTTGAATTTATTGATAAAACACTTTTTATGTAGAATAGTCTTATCGTTAAACGTTATAAGCATGAAATGAATAACATTTTTAATGCATTAACTATCAGATTTTACTCGGTGCTCCCTTAAAAATTATACGAACAAAACTGATGGTAAGCGTTAGATATAAAACAAAATATTAAGAATAGTTTTAAAATGCACTGTAAAATAATTACCATTAAAAGAAATCTGATTTTGTTAAAATCTGTTTATAACCTACCGTTGTTTATTAAGTAAATATTATTTGAACTAATTATATATTGTAATGTGATATTTGTGGTCGTAATGCTGTTGGATATTGCAGCGTAGTGTATCCAAAATATTTTCGTCTTAACTGTAGCTTTATGCAATCAAAAGACGCACAAGCAAGAAATTTGGCTTAAAACGAGAATTTATAGCAATTAAATAAATTTTAAAAATCCTAAAAAGGATAAATAGAAAATAGGTGCGTCACCTCGTCAACGTGTGGAGTCATATGTTTTTAATAATTATGTTTCTTTTATGTTTTCATAAGTAGGTTGCCCTACGAGGTAAAAGAGCACGAACCTAAGAAAATTCGTCTCCGACAATATAAAATAAGTATGAAAAATAACAACAACCAAAACATTTTCACTTTGTATTAGACATTCAAAAATATGTCAAATCGGAAAGCCCAAAAAGCTGGCGGCAAACTTAAAAGTGTTACCCACAATACATAAAATAAATAAGTCAAACTAAACGATATTTCAGACAATACTCATTCACGAAGCGCCACTTTATAGAATAGATGGCACAATTGTCTTATTATAGACGTCATTAAGTATTGTTTCCTGTACTTTTGTATGGCACCGACATCCTGTGTGGCCAGTAAATGGAGACGGACGTACTGACAAAGTGTTGTCTAGAAAAATCTCTTTCTTTTTGATTTATTGTGTTTTGGGAAATTTAAATTTGCATTTTGTTTTAAGGGTATTGTGGAAATATTTTGTTTTCCATTGTCTTCTTTATATATTTTACTATAAAATATTTTATAAAGTGTGAATAACCTTTGGGGTCGTTATAAAATGAAACTAATTATATAAAAATAAATACTTAACATTATATGTATATAAATTGCCATGTAGCGGGATTTGAACCTTAACTCCTCGGAAGAAGGCCATCCAACCACCAAACTTCCTTATACGGTTTTCAAGAGTCTGGATTCAAATCGCTATATACATTTTTTCTTATATTTTCTATTAGTACTTTTCCCTTTAAAATATGTCCTAAGCAATGGCCCCACCAGCAAGTGTTACAAGGCTCATGGCACAGTAAAATTATTTACAGCGGCGGCGGCGTTTCACAAAGCGCGTTTATTGCGACCATAAATACTGATACAACCTGGGGAATATTTATTTCGTCTCACCTCATATTTATGAGTGGTACCCTCATTTTTGCGCGATAGAATTTTTCAGATGTCAAAATGGAAATTAAGTTTTAACGAGGCGTATTACATGTTGGATTATTTATT
The DNA here is from genome assembly GCA_019049475.1 of Eueides isabella. Lineage (NCBI taxonomy): Eukaryota > Metazoa > Arthropoda > Insecta > Lepidoptera > Nymphalidae > Eueides > Eueides isabella. Next base: position 883,882 of record CM032392.1, read on the forward strand.
TGCATTTGATTTGAGATTTTTAAGTTATGTTCTTTTTATAGAGTTAGTTAGGAATCAATATAAAGTTATTATGTTACTAACACTGACAGACAACGCACAAACTAAACTACAGGACTTAGAAAGTAATTTGGCTTTTGGGTATGGGGCAAGGCAATGTTGCTCTTAGAAAACATTTTGCTAATTTTATACGGCAATCATTGTCTTGATGAATTTTGTTTTAAGGATATTTCATTTTGTCTTAAAGTAAACCCAAACACAATTGCGATTGACAACTAGTCTACTGACTGATTGACTTAATCCCCATTTTTTTCAGTTTCACACTATCCTACCTTGCTTAAAGTAGGATAAGAAGAGGGAACCTAATGTCCAAACACCTGCCCATTAAGGCACTTACTCTCATTATACTTTAAATTCTATAAAGTAATGTACAAATTTCAAAAACATAATTTAAGCTTATCTACCCTTACCTCTAATAAAGGTCTCTGTAACCTTTTTAAAATTGAATAACAACAATAGCTGACGTACAATAAAACGTTATTACCATGATAAGACACGTCTAAAGCTTTTATTTGCCTTATCTGAGCTTAGGGAAGATTTACAAAGTAGTAAATATAACAATTAGGGAATGTTAGATTTTATGGCAGCTTAAATTTTGCCAATAAAATGAGTTTAGCTTACGTTAATTGGCCTTTCACGTGATAGATCAATAAAATGTTTTTAGAGTGATGGAGATTTGTGATGTTTATTTAATTCTTTAGAATTTGTCTATTTTCTCTTTAGTGGGACACCATCCGACCGTAAGTGATGGCATACTAAATTATATTCATAAATTCGCTTGCATTGAAAATAATTTTTAATGCTAGGTTTTCATCATTTTTCTATCTATACTCATATATGAATAAAAATAATGAATTGAAGTGGTTGATGAAAATAGTATTTCTACACTAGATTTTCGTCCAATTTATATATATATTCCACTAAAATTTTAATTTACTGTAGAAATCGGAGCACCAAATGCGGACTTTACATACCTTACTTTGGTCTCTCCATTTGTCATCTACCTCTTGATAAATGCCTTCATTCATGCATTATACTTGAAGTTTCTCATGTATTATCGATACTGTGTCCTTGAAGATCAACCAAGGCCCCTTTCTGCCTCTTCTATCTAACTCTTATTTCTAGCTTCACGCTGAATCCCACTTAATCAAGAAAAGAGAGAGAGTATCCATTTCCCAATTTTAAGGCGTTTAGTGTTCAGTGGCTGAATTCAAAATTGAATACCGAAATCCCCCAATTGGATATCGAACGTACGACTATCACAATACACAATCATACACGTCACGATATCAACAATAATTCTGTCATTATTATTAAATTAAAGATAAATTGAAGCTAGCACACATATAATATTGGACAAAGCTCTGTTGTGTCGCTGTCAAGTAAACGTAAACAGTAATTTGGTGGGCCCTTTGATCTCGCCGCATCCGCTCTTAATGTATAGAGTGTGATCATAAATGGTACGTACAGTGTTTTTGTTGTATGACACAATCTGTGTAGGAAATTTGTTTGAATTTTTATGTCTACATATTAATGTTTTTTTGTAGGCTAAGGGGACCTAAAGGGAACCTTAATATGTATCTACTCTTTTATTCGATATACGCTGTCTTGTTACTAAAGAGAGAAATTAGAAATAATTGATTCTGGAGAGTTAGAATTGAACCTACAGTCGAATGTCTAAGATAACATTTTTTTTTTAAATATATGTAATAACATATTCCTTAATTTTTAATAACGTTGTACGAAATTAAAGTTATTTAAAAATATTTATTATTATTGAGAAATATTGAAATTAAGGCCTGTCTTGGCAGGACACAACCGTGTGACTATAATCGCGATAATTTGATCCCCGCTCGAGGAAATATAATATCCAATATTTCTCTCTGATAACAAGCATGTAATGTCTCAAATTAGACGGAAAGCGAAGAACAGAACAGGGTGTCTTTACCTTAGTTTTCCATGTTCCCTCTCTTTACCCTGCCTGGTGAGGGATTCTACGTGACGATATTGAAAAACAAATTATATAGTGCCATAGTATACAAATAAATATATAATATTTAATATATTACTTATAATTACTATAATACATAATATATAAGATAAGCAGTACTTTGGCTGGGCAAAGTAAAAAAGAATCTTAATCTCGAAATACTCTTACAAATTTGTATTGACAATTAACCGACCAAAGAATATGTAATGGATGAGCGGCTGTCACTTTAGCCATCGACTTAATGAGGCCGACGACGTGTAAGTTACCAAGCTTTATGGGACGGATGACACGATAGTCGTTAGCGAATGCGTTTTTATTTTAAAATTAATATAGATTTAAAAAAAAATGTATATTGTTTTTAAACTTACAGTTTATTTTAGAACGTATTTGTAAACTTTACTTACTTACTTTACTTTTTGATTTAGTTAATTTAAATTTTAGATGCTTTCTCAACTTCTTGAACTCCAGAGGCTAGGAGGGCCCCTAGGTTAGTTTAGGTTAAAAAAATACACCATGTTGCAAGTAAGGAACGTAAGTGACGGAGTGTTTTAATGTTAACTTTAAAGATTCAGTTTAAAATAATTTAAAACAACGCTATTAATAATTCTAAATTGCATGAAAATAAAATAAAAAAAAGTCTACCAACAAAACCAATACATTAGTCACAACAGTTAACTATACAATGCAATAACAGACCCATAGTAGTTCCACCAAACGCTTTGATCTCGCCGCATCCGCTCGTCATAATGGCTACATCTATTCATACAGTGAGTGACGACACGAGTTATCAACGCAGCTTCCTTTGAATTTATCTTTATTCATCTACCGTATAATAAGGTAAAAGGAACCTGGTTACCCCAGGGTAATAGAATGTCTTAACATTAGGTTCCCTTAAACTTCTGACTATTCATTGTTTAGATATTTGTAGTAGGAAATGAAAATTTGTGCCTACTTGTGGGAGGAATCGAACACACAACCATTGCGTTTGTATTAGTCAGGTCGTGTGCTACACTTTTTATTAATTTTTGAGAGCTTTAACCATCATATTAAATTATGGCAATATCATGTTAAGATCTTTTGTTTCGATGATCAATTTAATTAATCAAAATATCGAAAATTATTTCCATTTTTCTATTATTTTTCCAAACTTGAAAAATGTGAATTCGAGCGATGATTTTTTATAATTATATATACTTGATAAAATAAACAAATTACTATAAAAGTTATTTTACAACATATTACTATGTAAAAGAGGAAGCTTTGAGTATGAAATAATTATCATAGCAATTCAAATAAATATGTAATTCGTAATATTATAACAAAGCAAATCTGCGAATTAAAATATATAACAATAAAAATATATATAATAACTTAACAACTGAACACAAAAAAAAAACAATTTCTATACAAAATAGAAGGCATTAACCACATTTCGCTTTACGTAAACCAACGCCGCACTAATCAAAAACACAAATCCTATTATATAATAAAATTCATACAAAAATATCCAAGCAAGAAGTTTCGCTTGACTAAACGTAGCCGGTTTTTTTTTCGCCGCCAGTAATTTATTCACGTGTAAACAGGCGTCATTATGAATTAAAAGGGAAAAAAGGCAAAAACGCCGAAAGGCCCCTAAATCTTACTTTGGGTGAGTTATAAATGATTAATAGTTCACTTTTTTTTTCTCTTGTATTGTATTATGTTAATCATTTTTGGACGTTTCGGTGTAGTTAGATCTTTTATTATATGAGATGGATCCTGTCGTGGCGTAGCGGCACAAGAGTGTGACTGTAACCGACAGGTTCTGGGTTCTCGATCCCCAGTCGAGGAAATGAAATATTTAATATTTTCAATTTAAATATTTAACGTTTCATTTCTTCCTTCTGGTAATAAGGCAAAGCGAGGCGTTGAGTTCCGCCACTCAACACGGAATGCCTCAAATTCGGCGGAAAGTGGGGAACGGAGGTGGCACGGAGTGTCTTAACACTAGGTCCCCGGGTTCCCTCTGCCTACCTTGCCTGATAAAGAGAAAGATGGATATATGTCCAAATTTTAATGATATATATTTTTTGTAAGGTAGCAAGTTAGAGTGCATTTAGATTATCGTTAAGACACTCTGTTTTCACTTATGAATCATCCTTAATAATCCTAATTTCCAGCTATTGACGGAAATCAACAGGTAATGAGTGTAGAGTGACGCAACTCAACGCCACAATTCAACCTTGCCAGAAACAGGAAATTAAAATATTAAACATTCCATCATAATTATTTGTTCATAAACATTTAATCATATTGTTTTTTTGAATAATGATTGATATTTTTCCATTAAATGTATTGCTTCATTGTTTCGTTTGGTTTCATAAAATAATTTTGAATGTGAAATCATTAGAATACAGAAGACGCTTTGCAAAGTAACGAATGAAACAAACAAAAAAAGCTAATACATAAAAAAATATTAAGGCTGTCTGTATGCACAACATACAAAGGGGTCAATTTCTACTTCTATTAGTGATTTATTATTTTCATTTTCTTGTTCTGATAACAAAAATTTGACTAAAAACCTCTTATGTTGAAACAAATGTATTTTTTTAAGAATTGATAAAAACAATCATTGAAACATACGTAATAGTGTTGTGAGAAAAACAGTAAGTAACAATGGGCCTCCGCTATTTTATTTACATATATAGCACTGTGTGTTTTCACTATCTACAAAAGAATTAGCAATATTTAATTTAATAATTACCTTGATAGTATATAAACATGTGTGGTAACAGATAGGCGCCACTCTACACGTAACGGATTAAATTCGGCGGAAAGTGGGGAACAGAACGGAGTGTCTTAACACTAGGTTCCCTAGTTTCCTCTACCTACTCTACCATTTACAAGGTCCAACGTGAAGATGAATAAATATAATATAAAAATAAATAAATAGTCGTTAAGGCCATCGTAAATGAGTGTTAGGGTTTGACTGTGTTTATTGCGGTCATGAATTGTACTGGAGAAAATAACTAATTAAATTTTCTCAATCTATATAATTTTTTTAAAGCTTTACGCAAATAAAAAAAACGTTAGTGTAGGCAGAGTGAATCTCATTCTTATAAAGACACTACCATTCCCCACGTTCCTCCATTCTCGCATAGACCTGGAGGTATTGCGTGTTTAGTGGTGGAACTTAACACCGCGCTGTGCCTCTTTAACAAAACGAGAAAATCAAAATATCAAACTTTTCAGTAACTCAAGTGCGGCTCCCTAATTGAATTGATAATCAAAAAGTAATTAAAGTTCAAAGTCACGTACCTGTGGCCGTGATAAAAAGGGATACATCAAGATTAGGTTTCAGTCATACAGTATGAAGTCCACACAAAATCAGTCAACATCTATTTATTTGTATATAATATTTAAATAATAGGTACTTTACAACTAAGCCATAGTGTATCTAATCGCGATCCAAAACTCCCATAAATCCATTTAGATAAGCTATCTTTGGAGATAAAAACCCATTAGTTCGGGTCATTGGTACGCCATTGTCGTTCAATGGTGTTTTTTTTTACATCGTCATAAATAAATTGTGTTTTTTTCTCTCTAAATTTATATAGATGTGTTGTGTTTTGTCATGTCGATGTATAATTAATTTCCTTACAATAAAAAAAAACTTATAATAACGATAATATTTTTTAAATTATTAATAATAATATTTATTTATTAAAACACTTTCATTTCGCATTCTTGAGACACTGCGCATTGAGCTGCGGAACTCAAAACCTCGTTTCACCTCGTTTACATAGCGTTACCAAAGCAGAATAATAAAAATATTAAAATTTCATTCCCTCAAGTTGGAATTGAACCTACAATACGCACATGCCTCTGTACCACAACAGGCCTCAATTTTTAAATATAATGAACAACATAAAATTGTTATAAGCTACCAAAATAATATTCTATTATTCTATAACTTATAAATATTTTAAGAATTGACAATATTATTTTAACTGTAAAAAAGTTATTAATGCTAAGCCAATTATAGTAAAACAAATCGTGATAGTAAATCAAGCAAAATGGAACGCGACGTGTAACTAAACATTGTTGGCAAAACATTTTAATTTGGCGGCCAAAGGGTGATAAAGTCACACGTAACTAAAATTCAAGCCTAACAAAAATAAAATAAACAAACTTTCTTTTAATGTAAGGACTCTACAAAATAAGCGTGCGTCTGGAAACGTGACAAGTTGCGGATTCGATTTTAGCTCGAGTTAATATAATATTTTATATTTTCATTTCATCCTTCTTCATTATTAAATTCCTTCGATTATGGATAATTTAGCCAAAAAGTGAACGAAAAAGGGTTTATATAATGGGAACGGAGTGTCATAAGAACAGGTTCCCAGGTTCCTCGGACCCCGACCAAGCTATACAGCGTAAAGCTAAAAAAATAATAATTTTATAGCACTAACTTGTTTTAGTAATCCAAAGGGATGTAAAGGACTTCTGGAGCAGCAGATGTAGACCTTTATACCCATCGATTGGTCTAAACTAAAATTCCAAGTCCAAAGACCAGAATTTTTAAATTACCTAACTTAAATAACCTAAACAAACACTAACAATCGCTCAGAGATATATTATTTATAGAACGACTATTGCCTCCGAGACCCCTATATCGCAATAAACATGTTTTTTGTTTCGCATGTCCGCGCTCTGTCAAATATATTACAACCCGCCGGGTTATTTACGACCTCTGTCGTCCGCCCATACGTTATACTTAGTATCTTTGTTTGGACACAATAAGCAATATTTCTAAAAGGCCCGACGTCGCCCGCAGCTGTTGATATGGGTACCCAAATTGACATATTTAATTTGATCGCAACGGAACGGGGCCGTGTTTGACAGGTATTAGTGTCAGATTAACATTAGTTTTATAGTGGTAGTCAATGGGACTCCAGAACCTCTATAAAGTGAAATATCGTAAGATATGTTAACGTTAAAATATATGTATGTGTACGTATATATAGAAACGGAACGCTCGTAAAAAGTCAACATGAAACGGTTACGTGGAAACGGATCAATTTTCCCTTTGAACCGAGCTTTGAACAAAGGCGACTGTAAAAGAGTAAGTAGTTTCGAATGTGTCAGCAGCAAAGCGCCGGCGAGAGCGTTGTCGAAAGCGTAATAAAAGTGGCGCGGAACAAAAAAGGCTGAGAGTGTAGAGAGCAGGTAGTGCGGCGGCTCAAAGCCGTCATGGGTGGTTCGCCACCAACGCCAGGCACGTCTCAATCCGCACCCGCGCCCGCCCGCTCCGCCGCCCGCCGCGCCGTGCCCGCGCCCGCCATGCCGCCTTTCCTTTTTCCCCTACCGCAATGCAGCTATGTGTCGTTTCCGCTTTATTTTTTATGACTGTGTGCTGCAGCGGAGATATCTGTCTGCACTCCTCTAACAAAGACTTGAGATATTGCTGTCTCGTTTTCGCGGAGGGGGGCACGAAACGTTCGCACTGGAGGGGCTTCGTCTCTCACAGTCACTTCGCTCGTCGCTTCGAACGCACGTTTGTTCCACACTTCGCGTTCCACAGACTAGTTGTGAACAGAACTGACAGTGGCTAAAGTGTAGTGATCGTGAAAGTTGAATTCCAAATGGTGGTGCTTGAAGACGGAGCAATGATGGCAACCAATCCCAATCAGTATCTGCAACCTGACTATTTAACACCTCTACCTTCATCTGTAAGTATTTATTTTGAAATTAAATATTTTATTGTAAATTTAATTTCTATCATTTTTTTTTATTTTATGACAAAATATATATTATTTATGACAAATTATTAATTTTTAATTTCTTTTGTTACAGTTGGATTCCAAAAAAAGCCCGCTTGCGCTTTTAGCGCAAACTTGCAGCCAAATCGGTGCAGATACGTTACCGACAAAGCCGCTGCTGCCTCCACTTGATAAGAAGAAAACAGTGAATAGTGTTAACAGTGATGCTATTAGCCGTTCTTCACCTAGTGCTAGTAAATCGGACAAACCGCGTTCAACCCCTGAAACCAAACATTTAGCTTTTAAGCCATATGAAACCAATGTAGTGACAAAGAAACCAGAAGAACCCAGACCTCCTTCCAAAGCTAGTTCAGACAGTTCAGATGATAAAAAGTCTGGCAAAAGTACGCCCGGTAGAAAATCTACGCCACCGACGGCAGAAAATGGCAAGAGTAGCCCATCAAATGATCATAAGTCGTCGTCAGCTGGATCTTCCGGTACCAGTCCCATTATTCGCTCCGGATTAGAAGTTTTAGGACACGGCAAAGATCATCTTGGTGCTTTTAAAAACATACCTGGATTGCCTGGATTTAATCCTCTAGCTGGTTTATGTTGTCCACCTGGAATGGAACAACACGCGAATCCCGCATTTCGTCCTCCATATGCAGGTGCTCCATTGAGTGCTCATCACGCCGCGATATTAGCCGCTGCCGCCGGATTCCCAGGCACATCGCCAAATCCTTATTTAGGATACGCAAGAGTTAAAACTCCGGCGGGTGGCGAAACTTTAGTACCTGTTTGCAAAGACCCATACTGTACTGGATGCCAATTTTCGGTTAACAACCATCATCTTCTAATGAGCAACGGAGCGTGTCCCGCCGGATGCACGCAATGTGAACATCAAAAATACAACTTGGCTATGGCGATGGCGCTTTCACAACAAGGCGCTGGGAGCCTCCCTTATTCGCAAATGAGCCGCCCGTACGTATGTAATTGGATTGTCGGTGAATCATATTGCGGAAAACGTTTTGGTAATTCAGAGGAACTTCTCCAACACCTAAGGAGTCATACAGCGGATGGTGCTACACCGACTTCCTCTACTTCACAGCCATCGCTATTAAACCCGTTGAATCCTTTGTTCACGACCGCCGGTTTGCGCAGTGCTTATCCGACGGCTCCTCTTAGCCCGCTATCCGCGAGTAGATATCACCCCTACTCCAAAGCTTTGCCTGCTAGTCTGACCACTTCTCCTTATGGAGCTTTCAACCCAGCTCTAGGAGCTTTTTACTCGCCCTATGCGATGTATGGCCAAAGGATTGGAGCCGCCGCTGTTCACCAGTAATTTAGTTTAGTGAGGATTATGACCAACATATTTAATGTTTGTGCTGTCCAAGTTTCTTCTGTGATATCATGATAGACTATTGACGTTCTAAGGTGTAACTCGATATGACAAATTTTAGTGAATAGTGCAATCTTAAATAGTAAATAATATATACTTCTAAGTGAATTTTGCCGACGGACTTTGTATCTGCGGGTGGAGTAGGTTATGTAAAGACTATGTACAGCCAAATGATTTATGTAAATAAATAATCTATGTTTAATATTAAATGAAAAATTTCAAATACAATATGTCTATGAAAATTATAAAGCTTTTGATTTTTTACCAACACTTTAACAAATACACTAATAAAATAATACACAACACAATTTTAACAAAATACAAATAAACATTAAAAACTCTATTATGAAACTGAAGCTAATATTTTTTTAAATTAACAACAGCACATAAAGAACCATTAGAGAAAACTAGAAAGTGCCATAAGTGTTCACATAAAGTAAATTATACATTTAAATCATTTTAAACTGGCACGAAGCAATAAAACGATTCGAGAGATTGATTTATACACTTCTAACGTACACATTAGTGCCATCAATCAACACCGACGTGATAAAATAAATGAGCAACTACAAACACGCAGACGGCAAACACGCTACGCTGCCGCCCACACTGAAGTATAGCGAATAAAGTAATTTCAAATATGATTTTCTGCATTTTTTTTATATTTAACTAAATATATAGAAATAATTCTTTTAACCACATATTTTAAGGGATTTTTCAATATAGTTGGGATAAGTTACCTTTTCCCTAAGTCTAGTAATACATTATTTTAACATCAAGTCAAAATTGAACTTATAACTATCGCATAAATTTTGACATTATTCAACTGATGCTGTCATCTTAAATATAATAAACGAACAAAAACTTAAAAGTAGGCACGATCATTAATAATAAAACCGTGAGCTGTCATCTTTTGTTAATGTTGTTTTTTTAATAAACGCTATTTTGATTAGGCCCATGTCATGTCGGAAATTTAACTGTCAAAAGGATAATTGGTCACACGAAAAGAGATGAAATGACAGGTGACAGAGTAGCTTGGAACAGAGTGATTTATTATAATGAGTGTTTTTTTTTTCATGTCACACTCTACTTTACTTTTGCTTTAAAATTTGCAATGTTTATAATATTGTTTTACTTTTTAATTTTGGAAAATATTAAGCGATATTTTTTTTGAAAGTTATTTCAATTTATTTTTATGATGTTCAATTTATTTTTATGATGTTACATAATATTTTGAAAAATGATTTGATATTTGGCAAATTTTTCATAACAAAAAATATTTTCACAGATTTTTTCATTAATTCGTAATTATTAAACTAATTGCAAGCAACATTTTTAATATTTTTTTTAGAAATTACTTTTTTAAGAATTATACAATATTCTATAAAATCGACAACAATCGAAATGATTTATATTGTCCGTATAGATTATTTTAAATAATTAAAAGATTAAAAAATAAATAAAAGCAATTCATTCATTAATAAATCGCCATTCCTCTCACAGTACACTAGGTAAAGAACCTAGTGATAAAATTGACCATTCCATCGGCGAAAATTAACACCGTACTTTGTATTATCAGCGTAAGGATATAAAAAAGTCCCCTAGCCAATGCTGGAACTTTCTTTGCGTCACAAAAGCTTACAATTAACATAAATCATTCTAGACTTCTTCTATATAACATACTAAGCTATAATCATGTTATTTAAAATATTCACTCAGAACGACCTTTATTTCGTATACGATCTACACTTGAATGGCCAACGATAGAAACATAAATCATTCAGACTATGTAATAATGTATGTAATTTATTGCTAACTAGATTGTTTTGTAATCAATCACGCAGTGCTATATAAAATTAACGGTTAAGATATAAGAGAAGATAGCTTGCCGCGACTTTGACATACATCGGCTGGTACAACTGAAATGTTGAAATTTGCAACAGCTAGCGCCATCTAGTTTGGATATGGTGAACTTAGATTGTTCGTGTGATGTTTTTTTTTTCAAAATTGTTGTTTGTTTGTTTGATTTATAAAGAGAAGAAAAAAAAATCATCATCACAGTCATATATTAAGAATGATTTAAGTTATTTTTTATGTACTTGATGTCAGTTCTTTTCAGTTGATCTGCTTTCTAAGCCGGCGGTAGAGTTCGACGGTTTAAAAATATTTGTAAAAGTCTGTTTGGTCAAGTATTGATATTTTAGTTTTAAATATTGTTCTTTTTTTGTTTTTGGGCAGGAAATAAGTTTATTTATTATTTTAAACATAACGTTAATTATTTTTATTTTAGACCATTCTCTGTAACCTACAATGTAGCTTTATAGAACTGTTTAAAATTTTAAATTAGCAGCTTGAAGCTCTAGGTTTCTTATCTAGACAAGAAAACTAAACTTTATGCTAACTCTACCTTGTTTACTAATTCTTATAACAACTTATAAATGCGAACATATAAAAAAAAAGGTGTATCATTGTGTTCATGATTAAGTTAGTACTCCTCGTATTTCATTACATTCGTCATTGAACATTTCAATAGGGGTTAATATTCTAACCGTAACGCATAATAACTGCATAGTAATAAGGCTATTTCAAATTTAAATTATATTGAAATGATTTGTTTTGTAACTGTATAATATTATATATTCATTTATAAATTTATGTACGTTTGTGTGTATGTAATTTACAGCAAAAAATACATAAAATTATGTGTCAAGTGAGACTTTTCGTGGCGTAGGTGCCCAAGCATCTGACTGAAAACGCTGCTAAGCGCGAGTTCGATCCCCACTCGCTGTGATTACATGGGATAGCGCGGCGTTGAGTTACGTCATTCAACATGCAATTCGGTGGAATATGGTGAATGTGAGAGTCTTAATAGGACCGGAGTTTCTTAACACTCTGTTCCCAAGTTCTCTCTGCTTACCGTGCAATGTGCTAGATGCAGCATTACCTAAGTTACAAATTAATGAAAAAAATAAAAAATGTAAAACCATAATAGACTGCTATTTAAAATAAATAAACAAACAATACTTAACATTCAAATATAAATAATTAGTGAACAGTCTGTATACAATGTGTATGTGACTTATAAAAATGTATAACAAATTGATCTGTGCCCTTTTATTTCTTTAACATTGAACAAAGTCAAGTTAAAGTCTTTTTTATGTTACAAACACGTAATATATTAGTCTATACTAATAATAAATTTGTAACTAGCTACTGTTCGTTCATAGAAGATATATTAAAAAAAGTTTATAGGTGACGTTTATTTATTTAATGGGACCCTTTGTCCGTTTGTGCACACTAAACTCAGAAACGGCATATCTAGATTAAATCACTCACTCTCACTCAGCTTCACACTGTATCCCGCTCATGGCAGGGTAGGCAGAGGGAACTTTGGAACCTAGTGTTAAGACACTCCGTTCCACTTCCGTTCCCCACTTTCCGCCGAATTTGAGGCATGCGTGTTGAGTGGCGGAACTCAACGCCGCGTTTTGCTGCGTTAAAATTGAAAATATTAAATATTTTATTTCCTCGAGTGGGGATCGAGCCCACAACGTATCGGTTACAGTCACACGCTTGTGCCGCTACGCCACGACAAGCCTCAGGCCTCCTTCTAGATTAAATGTTTTCACTAATAATATTTCACTAAGAATATATTAGCAAGATTCTCGTTAAAATTTAATGTTTATTTTATTGAAATCGTAAAATTACTAAAAAATATATTCATTCATCTGAAATTTTACTTTTCAATGTATAGATAGATATTATCTTAAAAATGATCATGTTATACAGACGAGCAAAGCCACCCGCGCGTCGCTATTATACAATACATTTAATAATTAAATACATGTTTTATAAATGAAACTACTCGTAATATAATAAAACAAATAACAATAATATAATGATTTAAAATTATTTGTTACAAATAATAAAAAAATATTTAAGCGCGTATTGCAATAATATTACTATTCAATATTTTTTACCTACAATTTTGTATTTGCTGTTGTATTGATAGATTTCATATTGTATTGTTGTTTTGTCATGGTTAGTCCCGCTATTCAACGCGCTATATCAACAGGTGTCTTAATGAGAACGGGGCGTTTTAACACTAGGTTCCCTGGTTCCCTTTGCCTACTTTGCATAACATGAGATACAGCGTGAACCTAAGAAACCATAATCAGTAAAACAAAAAAGAAGTGGAAAATAAATAAATATATAACTACACAAAACTTCCCAAGACGGCAACGTTATAAATACAACCCAATTAATCACCGCATTAAACATAATGAAAAGGTTGAATAATTTTTCAGATTATTAATAGAGATAAAAGCTTGCATTTCAATAATACAGCGGAGCTTTTACTCTCACGGCAAGATTATAAACGACAGATGAGTAAGAGATTGATAGACGTCAACGTCATTAGAATCTCTGTAACGAAATAACCAATTACTATTACCATAAACATAAGCTCAAGTGAATTAACATATCAAAACATAAATTATGCATACGGTATAATGCATACCCATACAGAATTATAGGGTTAGACCCCTCAAAGTGGTATTGTCGAATTATTTTACATGTAAATTGTTTTTACCTGATATTTCTATGCAATGCCTTGTTTAAATTGTGTAGTAGTGCAGGAGCAGATATATGCAACTGTTAACGCGATAGGTCATGTGTTTGATTTCCACTGGAGGAAATGAAAAATTTAATATTTCCATTTCTTCGTTTTGGAAACAAGTCAAAGCGCGGCGTTGTGTTCCGCCAACTCCACATTCAATGCTTCAAATTGGTCTGAAATTGGGGAACGGAACCGTATATCTTAACACTAGGTTCTCAAGTTTCCTTTGCCTCTCCTGCCATGTCCTTGATACAGCGTGAAGCTAAAAAATAATAATAAAAAATACTTTATAACTTATGATAATAGATCTATTTTATATTAAATACACGTTCCTTATAACCGTATTAGGGTCACTTTAAAATTATGTGAGTTTATTGTAACCGTTAAATGAAGTGTGCGGTCTTTTGTACCAAACATGACAAGATAGTTGACAGAGCGTGATCGACTCAGTAAAGTGATTTTGATAAATAGGTTTCTGGATATTAGTTTGTATTGTTAGATCCAGCTTGTTGTTATACAATGGTTTTGGAAATAACACATTATACAGCAGGGCTTTGACGATTTAAATTATAATATGATATTTGATTTGTTAAGTGAAGCAGATCGTGTGAAATTGAATCTCGGATTAAAGTTGGATTACATTTTATTGTGTAGAATGGAAGTGATGAGCTCGTAGATTTTTTTTATCATTATCTTTCTTTTCCATATTGTTGATTTTAATGATGTTCCAAATATTTTTTTTAGAATGTAATACCCTTTATTGATATAAGAAATTGAAATTTAGTAACCTGGTTTGGAGGCTTATCGTGGCGCGGAGAGCAGTATACGATTGTAAATGCGACAGGTTTTGAATACCATCCCCACTTAAGAAAATGATATTTTCAATATGTTTATATCTTCACTCTGGTTACATGGCAAAGCGTGGCTTTGAGTTGTGCCGTTCAACTCAGAATGCCTCAGATTCAGCGTAAAGTGGAGAAGAGAATGGAGTAACACTAACTCTCCCAAGTTCCCTCTGCCTACCCTGCCATCTGCGGGTACAGCGTGATGAAGAAAAAACAAGACTAGAAATGTGCAAAAGCGTTCCATAACCGACATAATTAAAATAATTAAACAATTTGTATAATAATTAACAAATATTTTGACGCCGTCGCAGTTCATGATATGGAATGTCTGACTAAACGTGATGATCTCATTCAGTCACACTTCTATATACCATACATATAATACTTTGCAGTATGTTCACATAATATAATCATATTATTTTGTCATACTTTAATTTATTGCTTAGAAAGTTAAAAACTTCACTTATCTAAATAAAATCAATCACATAAAAATATTTTTCCTATTTAAAATGGATCCCACCGCACGAAATTATCGTGACATATTCTCCATTTGCGCGATGACACTAGTCAGTGACAGTGTGTGCAAATGGCTAGCAAACAGTGAAACAAATTACAAGGCTATTTTAAGTTTCTTTTTTGCTTTTTTTTTGGCTTTACGCTGTATCCCGCACGAGGCAGAGTAGGCATAGGGAACCCGGTAACCTACTCCGTTCCACATCCGTTCCCCACTTTCCGCCGAATTTGAGGCATTGCGTGTTGAGTGACGCCGCGCTTTGCCTTATTAACAGAGCGAAGAAATGAAACATTAAATATTTAAATTGAAAATATTAAATATTTGATTTCCTCGACTGGGGATCGAACCCAGAACCTGTCGGTTACAGTCACACGCTTGTGCCGCTGCGCCACGACAGGCCTTTTTTGTCTTTCTTCCACATTTTTTTAATCTATAATATAAAGTCTAAATTTATTATATATATTTTTGATATTATATTGTTTACATGGATACATTTTACTGATAACAATCATTGCGAGAGAGAACTTAGGTCCTTTTGGAGGAAATGCTTATACTGTATTGGTAAAATGTTGTTTGTTAAGATAACACTAAATTATATATTTCTGTAATTTTAAACAAAAGACTTTTGATTATGACGTATATAGTTTTTACTTTTTAAAAAAATATATAACCTCACAAGTTTAATACAAATAAATATATATTTACACTTACTGCGACCTGCGAAAAGACATTTAAAGAGGTTATTATATATATAGTTAATAAAAAATATGCAATAAAGGCTGTTTAGAGATTAATCAGCACGACCAGAACTACCTATTACAAAAACTCTGATGAAACATCATCTCTGATTTCATACTCTATAACGCATAATCTCTAGTCTAGCTTTTCATTTTTAATCCGTTGTACTTATATTCTCAATTCGTAATTCATAATCGGTAATCCATAAACTATGATCCGTAGTCCACAATGCGTTATTCATAATTTTTAATCTTTAATCCTCAAGTATTTCTTTCTTAGCTTCACGCTGTATCGCGCACGAGGCAGGGTAGGCAGAGGGAACCCGGGGACCTAGTGTTAAGACTATCCGTTCCCCACTTTCCGCTGAATTTGAGGCATTGCGTGTTGAGTGGCGGAACTCAACGCCGTACTTTGCCTTATTACCAGAGCGAAGAAATGAAACATTAAATATTTAAATTGAAAATATTAAATATTTCATTTCCTCCACTGGGGATCGAACCCAGAACCTATCGGTTACAGTCACACGCTTGTGCCGCAGCGCCACGACAGGCCTCAATCCTTAATCTTGAAACCTTAATTTTTCTTTCTTAGCCCCCAATCTTTATTAATTTATCATTATTTATTAAACCTAAAACCTCAATTCTCAAGTCCATACTGTATAGTTCGTAATCCGCAATCCATAACCTGTTATCCGTAAATCTAATCCTTGATATATAATTCGTTAATCGTACTCGTAATTTATAATCCTGTGATCCGTATACTATAATCTGTTTTTAATAATCTGTAATCTTTCTTTTTGGACAAGGCAAGGCAAACGAACGTCGCCTGATGAGTCACCTGGCTTCTGCCGATAAGTGATCCACAACATCTATGACCTCATATAAGACCAGAGGAAATGCAGGCATATTACCAACCATTAAGGTGGTGATGGAAGCAATTTTTGAAGATACCCATGTTGTTGACCTGGAATCACTGTTGAAAGTAGGTCATTCCACAGGCGTGATGCATAAGGAAGATCCTACACAGTAGCGGAATGTATCGTATCCAGGTGGTAAGATACGCGTGACTTTCTGTGTGGTTAGAAAATTTGATGCCAGATATCAGCTCACATAGTCTCCTAGAACGCTCCTGACTATAAATGCGATAGATAAGGAACAGTGAGGTATCGACGTAAAACCAAAGTGTCAAGCCTTCCGCAAATTATTGTGTTCTTAATGATTTGAACGGTTGAAGCAAATACTAGGATGTATATATCTCCGGCCGAACGATATATAAGGCTGAACCTGTATCCTGTATAGGGTCAATCGGGTGTTTTGGAGAGAAGTACAGTCTCGCACTAACGATGATACCTAATTTCTTAAAGGCCGACCAGCCAACTTTACTTTGCTTTCTCAGTCAGTAATCCATAACCTATTGATTATTAAGTGATTGTTACATTATTGTTATTATTATTTTAGCTGATTGCTTACTTGTATGTTGGTTTATTTTGTATTTTTGTAGTTTAAGCTTACTTAATTGTTAACATTTTCATTTTCTCATCAAGGAAATAAATTTTGCTAAGTAATTTAGGTGTGAGTGAAAACTCTACTTAACATTTTGTTCTCCAAGACTTGGGAACCCATCGTCGGTAATTTCATCAGCTTGACGTATGACTAGGTAAGTTATTGTCCTGATTGATCTATATATATTTTTGCATTTGTTTATTAAAAATAGTGTCAAATTATATCCATTATTAGCCAAGATGTCATGTCGATCATTATTTCATTGTTTGTATTTTTTTTTTCATAAAATAGAAATTAAAGAGCTGTCTAGCTGTATTAGTCATTGATTAGCTATCAATATGAGCTTTTATTGAGCCTGTATTTAATATAATCATAATTTATTATAACAATTTTAAAAATTATTGCGTTCTTGCGTTCCACACTTATTAAAGAAAAAAACTAAATTTAAAAACGTATAAACATTTAAATGAAGCTGCTGGATTTGAACCCGAGCCTGTTGGAAACCGTCCAAGTGGTTCACGGTCAGATCTGATACACTTAGGCTAACATACTAAAGTCGTCGTTTCTACTTTTACTATTGATTTCCACTTTGTATATCTTAATAGTTTTCTTTACATACATAGATACTTTACGTGTATTAATATTACAAATGTGCACGTAATACGTAGTTATAAACGATATATTTTAGATTTTCTAGTAATAAATGTTACAGCTGGCTTCCTATTTGAGTGAATGAGTTATTTAGGGGTATAAATAGAAGAAATAAAATTGCTACTTACTGCTCTAGACAGACAAAAGGTGTTGTTGATTTTGCAACTCAATAGACAACTTTAATTAATATTTACCATAAATTATTCATCATAATTCATAAGAGTAATAAAAAAATACATTAATAATACCATACACGAGACAGTTTCAGTTCATTTACATTGAAAATTATAATTTACATGTAGACTTCTAAAAACACTGTCGTTTTACAAAAAAAAATACTGTAATTACTTAAGTAATTACCAACAAACACTAACTGTATAATACCAACATATTGTAAATTCTAATTATAATAAAAACATAAATGGAGTACGACAAAGGAATTGTCTCACAAAATGTTATAATAAACAATAATTAAGCGTTTACAATTTGCAAACAAAAGCCATTATTGCGCTACAGTTTTCTCACACGGTAGAATGATATGTATAATGTACTTTGTGCATAATATGTATATTATATGTATATATGTAGTAAATTTTAACCTAAATACCGTTAAATATCAAAATACTTTATGGAAATATTGACTTTTGATAATTTTTATAAGCGTAAATTGTATTAAACTGAGTAAACTATAAGAAAATATTAAATTTAAAAAATGTAATTCACATTATGTATTTCCCAATTCACATTCTCCATACGGCTATATGAATGGGAAGATGAGTACGAAAGTGAGGACGCGCTTGTGTTGCTTTGTCTAGCCTGCCTCGCTTATTTATTGCCGTTACGCTGTGTGTCAGTTTTGAGGCGAGAGTAAGAAAGGAGGCAATTCGGTGAAGCGAGATAGCCATAGCGGACAATTCGACGGAAAGTGGAGAACGGAACGGAATGTCTTAACACTCGGTGCCTAATGTCCCTCTGCCTACTCTGCCTTGTGAGGGATACAACGTGAGGCTGAACAAGAAGAAATTGTAGACGGCAAGCACAATTACAGCTTCCACTCTCCATAATTCGTATCGCGAATGTCTACAAGGCGAGTCGTAAGTGTGGCTGTGAAATCATATTATTTTACAACTTAAAAACTGCGAAACGTGATAATTGAACATGAAATTCAGTGTTTTTTTTTGTTTTTAGTCTCACGCTGTATCCCGCACGAGGCAGGGTAGGCAGAGGGAACCCGGGAACCTAGTGTTAAGACACTCCGTTCTACTTTCGTTTCCCTGCTTTTTTTTAGTAATTTATTGGCATTAAAATCTTTGAACCCAATACCCATCCGTTTACAAAATTCATAGCCAAACTGAAACCATTTCTACATTAATATTTTGTTCTATGAAAAGTAATTGTAAATGTTATTAGCGCGACATTTGCTATCGGCCAATTAAAATTTTAATATGACATTGTTTCTTTCTCTATACCTCTACAATGTCTTGAAAACTTTAATTTATGTATATACGTTCTTTAATTACTCGTATACCACAAATACTGAATTTTATTATGTAATTGTCATTTGAGCTGTCGTTGTATAATTTATTTAATTACTCTTTGTTAATATTTTCTTTATAATAAGGACTCTACAAAGCAATTGATATGTATTTTATTAATTACTAAACGTTATTTCTCATATAGATTATAAGCGTGTCACAACAGGGTAGGTAGAGGGAACATGAGGACCAGATGTTAAGACACTCTGTTCCCATAAGGACACTTTTGTTCTTCACTTTCAATGCCTTCAGAAGTCGGTGTCTTCTGAAGGCATAGCGAGTTGTGTTGCGGAACACAACGCTGGCTTTTGCCTTGTTACTAAAGCTAGGAAATTAAATTTTGAATATGCGAATTGAACCCATAACCTATCACTTCCAGTCACAATTCAAGCCGTTGCGACAAGCCAGGCCTGGTGTCAAATTTAAAAATGTTCTTAGGTTTTGAATGAATAAATATATTAAAATTTATATAAAAAAATAAAAGCAGTAAATTATAATAATTAATAATAGCATTTCCGAGTGACTAAGTTTCCACTCATAATGTTTATTTAGCATAAATTTCTTACTGACGCAATTTAATAAACATAAAACATAAAATAATCAGGCGTGAATAATCAATTGGTCTTGATATGTATGACCAACAATAGTACAGTATTCTACACGAGTTAGTATTTAATATATACATATACATATGTATACATTTCAAAATGTGGTTTTTAATAAACAGAATACGAAAATTTACTAAATGTTGTCCTTAGTGTCACGCTCTATCCTGCATATACCTAATGGGTGGAGGTAACTTGGGAACCCAAAGTTAAGATGCACAGTTCTGCCACTTCCAATGCAATTTGAGGTGGTGGTACTCAACACCACGCTTTATCTCGATAAACTTCGCTGAGCGAAGAAATAAATATGTCTGTTAGTAACAACTTAAACCTAAAGAATAAATAATTCCAAATAAGAAACCAATCATAAGCAAGAAACCACACAAAAATAGTTAACCCAACACACAAAAGTCGAATTCCGCAATTTCACATCACACGACAAAGATTAATACTGCAATAGAAGCACAATTTCAACTGCTCCCTTACAGGATACAATATTTTATGTTGACAGACATTATAGCGCTTATACGAGCATTTTATTCTTTGTGCCATATTTTATTCGCTTTATGACGGTCTGAAACCAAATTATAAAGACTCTACATTCGACTCTACCACACAAATTTCAACCTTTTCTCTTAAAGAATAAGAGTTCTAGATTTTTTTTTAGTTGAAATAATATTTTTGCATAGATATAATAGTCGTGGATGCCGCTTGAATGTTTGTTAGTATTTTATTTGTGAACATTCTCGCGTCATAAAATAATGGTGTAATGCAGTCGTAAATCAATTTTTCCTTTGAACGTTGACTGTTGTAATGAAGGCTGGTGGGATTAGTCAGGTTTTGTACTACTGTGTTGATTTTGATGTGTATTATTCTCGATTATAATTTATTTCTTTATTGTATAAAAGACTTGTTAGTGAAATACAAGTAGTTTTTTTTTATATAAGGAAAATGGTTATTAATATGACGTGTGTCCATATGATTTACATTTTTATGGTTATTGTCTGAGTGTTTTTGTGTATAATATTATAATTATTATATATGACAATTAAAAATTTATTTATGTACAAATATTTACATTTTACATACATTTGTTTATTAAGTACATAGTTAAAGATATTTTTTTTCTTAAGTAGTATATTATGATAGACGTTACTCAAATGACTGAATGAATAACATGAATGTATATATTGTAAAAATAAATTTAATTAAAATATTTAAAAATTATACGCCATGAACTATATATCTACATGGTAGAATAAGTCGTTTTCTTCTCCTTCCTATTAGACAGTGTGGCGTTAAGCTCCACACGAGAACAATTGGCTTAAATTTTATAGACTTTTTTTATGCAGGATAAATATTTAATTTATTTAAATTATTTGGACATTACGTGATCTCTAAAGATTTAAACATGTAGAAAAATTTTGATTACTTTATATGAAACATTATTTTTATTGTGTATTGCCTCTAAATCAGACTGAAAGTAGAGAATAAAGCCACAGTTGTATTCTATAAGAGTATACCTACTGCATTGTGCATAACAGATGCATACAGATAGAAAAAAAAAAACCGTTTAAAATGCTAGTCCAATATAAACCACAGATTCAAATGTTGACATAAAAGATCCACACTGGGCCTTTATTGCGGTTGCCTTGAGCTTTGAGCTTTGAGCCGGTTTTCAATTCCTGAGGCGTTAATACGTAATGAGACACCGACAACCCCGTACTAGGGATTGCTTTACACAAGCCTGCCTCGATTTTACATATATCTTCTTTTATGGTGTTATAAAGGAGGGTCTCATGTTTAACGTTTGTGCTTCAAAGGAATTGAATATAGCTTAGTTTATATAGGTTTATATCTATAGAGATGAGTGAAAAATCACTTTGATCTTTTCTCTTATAGTATGTATGTAAGAGGCTGTTTTTTAGCTTTCAGTTATCTTATTACAAAAACTATAATACCTAGTAAAAGAATATAGTTTTTTAAATATTTAAGCACAATTTGCATATCAATAATATTCCATACTTTATTCTTTTATTCATATATTTGTTTGTAATATATCGTTTTTGACAATATTTCTCGACTCGAGTGGGGATTGAATTAACACACGATCCCTACTCGAGAAAATGAAATATTTAATATTTTCTTGTATTTTCTCTTCAATCTGGTAACGAGACATAACGTGGCGTTGAGTTCCACCACTCAGTTCCAATACAATGCCTCAAATTTGGCGGAAAGTCTGGAACGAAACGGAATATCTTAACACTGGGTTCCCAAGTTTTCTTTGCTTACTCTGCCATGTGCTGGATACAACTTTAATCTGAAAAAATAATAAAATATTTTTTCAAATTCAATCTTCGTTCTGATTACAAACTCTACATATAACGTAAACAACTTTATTAGACAAATCCCTTTCAGTAACCATTTCTATTCCATACCAAATTAAATACACCATGCTCATTGAAGCTGCGTAATTTATCAAATGTGAAGTTGAAACGTACAAGCGATCCAAATTATTAGTTTAACCCTGGTACCGCTAACGAACATTTATTGTTGACACTGACATTAATGAATTATTAATTTTAAATATTTACAAATTTAATATTTGATGTTTTTATTTATTCGCTCTGGTAACGAGGCAAAGCGCAGTGTTGAGCCCCGTCACTTAACATGCAGTGCTTCAAATTCAGTGGAATATGGGGGACACAATGGAGAGTCTTAATACTACATTCCAAAGTTCCCTCTGCCTACCCTGCCGTGTGCGGGATACAACGTGAAGCTAAAATCACACAGTTTGAAAAATAATGCAATCTTTATAAATTATTAAAGTATATAAAAGTTTCAAATAATGTTATTAATATATAATATTAAAATAGTAAGAATAACTTCAGAATATTTTCAAAAGTAACTTTTTTCACATATTAAATTTACTAAATTAAAAAATTTGAACGTAGCAGGATTTGAACCCGCGTCTCACGAAAACTGTTCAAGTGCTCTGACCAACGGCCGGATTCATAGAGCGGCTTATTATAACACTTAAATCACAAAAAAAATATCGTAACAATACACAACGTAGGGTCCAATAGACCCTTACACTGTGTTAATGGTTACACACAACATATGGCTTAGTCTCTACATACATAGTACAGGTTTGTTCATAAATCTTCATTGCGTTCCGATGACACGCCGCGACACGTCTCGCTACCGCGCTCTGAATCTACTAACTTCATTAAAGTCATATCTAATTAAGAAATTTAATTAATTTCATACTCTACCTCTAAGAAATAGAGTCGAGTATACAACATTTGTGTCAAACAGCTGCCCTGTCGCACTCCATGATTCCTATAATTCTTCAAAGAGAACCTGTTTCATTGTAATTTGAATTAACACTATTTATAATAAGGTTGTATTTAGACTGAAACTTACCAACTGGGACTTTGTTCTTTTCGTTAGATTTATAACACGGATATACCAAAAGGTCTTTTGTACCTATACCACGAAAAACGTAACATGAACTCTATATAAACAGTTTAGGGTTATATTCAGCTTGTACCACAAAAAACAGTATGGCAACAACATTATCCCCGTGACAAGTAACGTCGGGCTGTCGATCAATATAATGTATGTGCCGCACTGTCAGCTGTCTTAACGCATGAATGATTCACTCCGTGATAAATTTTAGCTTATGATTACCTTTCAGAGTTGTCAATATGTCCGCTTACGTAATTACAGCTTTTATGTTTAAGCCTTTATGGTGAAATGTTAAACGGAAGCGGGATCGGTCATTATTTTGACGGGAACACGTCGACTGAGCGGCATGATTTATGGCAGCGCAATGTGAGATATAAATTGGAGTTATGTTCGTAAATGTGATGTGATCGTTAAACAATGTTTGTGTGTTAATATGGTAATATTTTTGTGTGTTGTGTTGATTTGTGTCTTTATTGTGTTGTTGTGTTGGGGTGATGGGGTTATTATTTATATTATATAAATTACATGCCTACCTACTGAGGCCGGGCACGGCGCAGGAGCACAAGCATGAGGCTTTTAACGCAACAGGTCGTGGGTTCGATCCCCACTCGAGGAAATGAAATGTTTAATATTTTTAAACGATTTTTTTTTAATTTTTTGGTAACAAGACAAAACGCGGCGTTAATCAACTCAATACGCATTACCTCAAATTCAGTGGATAGTAGGGAATGAAAGAAATGTTTGTACCCTAGGTTCCCATGTTCCCTCTGCCTACCCTGCCATATGCGGATATTGAATTCTGCCAATCATCACGCGATGCTTCCAAAATCGGATGAAAACAGATCTTAATAAGAACACAGGGTTCCCTCTGCGTAATTTGCTATATATATACAGCTTAGTGCTAAAAAAATACCTTGTACAATATGAGACTTATAATCTCCTATAGGTAGTAAATTTTATTTAATTTTCACTCATCTCTAAATAAACAAAATGAGCAGCGGGAGTATAGCGCCACTTACTGACACCCATTTTAACATTTGTCATATCGTATAGTAGAATTTCATTATTTTACCTCGAAACAGATTAAAAATAATGATACAAATAAACCCATGATCATCGTTAATATCACCATTTCCTACCTTAAACACAAGTGTATCTATATATTAGATACGCTTGTGTTTAAGGTAGGAAAACGTAATAACATAGAAAACTTTATATTAAGACACTCTGTTCCCCAATTTTCACCTTAATTTCAGACATTGTACATTGAATTGTCGTATCTTAACGCAGTGCTCTATCCACCTGAGCGGTGAAATAACAATATAAGATAATCAAGTAACCGGATGTGGATTATGAAAGTATCTATATATAACTTATAAATTTTACGGTTCTTTTTCAAATTTTCGTCGCGTGAAGTCTCCACATAATCTCATACTTAATAAGCCGTCTCGTATCTTTGATGGGACAAATGAAGCGTGGATTTTTAATATAGATAGCTCAAGATCATCCGTGTATCAGTTTTAATTACTGAACCTCGTTGGAAGTGAAAGAGACGGGCTGTATTATATATCGATATAAATGAGATGTTAGATATTTTTATTAATATGTTCTTTGTGATTTTGATAGTTTATATATAATCGATAATTACATATATCATTTGTAGGATAAAAAAATATGAATGACACTAAAATATATTACTTGAATTAAATGGTTCTTGCCAACTTTCCGTCGAATCTTTGATGCTTTTCATGTTAAGTGGTGGAACTTAAAGCCACGCTTTCTCTCGTTACCAGAGCGATAAAATGAAAATTTTAAATATTTTATTTCATCGAGTGGGAATCGAACCCACAACCAGTCACGTTTATAGAGACACGCTTGTCCTATTAAGTAACGTTAGGCTCTCAGTTTCTAATTTCAAAGTTAATATTTCAAAGTTCAAATACAGCTTGTAACTAAAAAAATACTATAAATTGAAATCAAATGAAGAACTACAAGAATATAAATGACAGGCTAACCATTATACAAGGCGGTTGTTGATATTTTAAATATTAATATCAGTATAATAAGCGTCCGCTCGTCCGTCACTGTCTTTATCCGATCATCTCGGCTTAAACATAAAATGCTACTACCATTTTAAGATACCAAACTAGTTTGATTCTGAATACTGACGCACCGACAGACGGTAGACGGCTCATATTAAAGGTGGGTTTATATATATGTATAGAAAAAATATTTTTATCTAAATGAAAAATATAATCGATTAGCAAACGTGTAAACTAATTGTTAAAGGGGTAATTTTAAAGAAAACAAATTATCAATAAGTCCCCAAAATCACAAAAAACTAATAATAAATGAATATTCTATTACAAAGTCTTTTAAGAATCTTACTTTATAGTGCTTTAATAAATGAAGATGATTTAAAAAAATATATATATATAGTTTAGGTGATGTAACAATAAACTATTGAAATATATAATAATGGCTTTGATTTTCGCGATTGTTACACATTTTAAATGAAACACTTTTACCGGATTAATCGCGTATATTGATTTTGAAACATGTGTTTTGGAAACCGTCGTTTCTATAACCTTACAGTAGTCCGTGGTCACGGGTAGACCCTCAGCGATTAATCCGGTTCAAAGTGATTCATTTAAAATATTGAAATATATTCTGGAAAGTATTAAGATAGTATTAAACTTATTGAAAAAGAAGACATAAATATATTTTTTAAACAACCTACAAAAACATTTAACATAGCGTAATTTAAAACTCCACCCCTTAGAACCAGTCCTAGAAACGCAGGTCCAAACCCCAACACAAAACCGACTTTATTAAAAAAGCTATGAAATATTACTCTGAATATATTAAAATTATATATAAATATATTATAATTATATATAAATATATTAAAATTATATATACATATATTAAAATTATATACACATATATTAAAATCGTAAAAGTATGTGTTCGTTCCTTTACAACGATGACTGCATACGCCTGTCAAGAGAACGGCATGCATCAAAGTCAATCTTATCTGCGGCTCCTTTAAAAGGACATGGTGGTTTTGATTCTGTAAACAAATACGTGTATCGATGGCACATTCGGTGATTTTTATCTTAGTTCGTTTAAAAAATTTCAATTATACTAATAAAATGTTAATGGTCCCTAATATCATATCTTTTTTTATGCGTTTTCAAATGTGGAGATTTTAATACACGTATAAAAATGAGTCTTTTGGTAGACGTATAAGGAGAGAGTGTGTTTTTTTTTACTTCACACTGTATCATATTGTAAGATTGACAAAGTTGACCTGAGAACTGGTTAACACTTCCTTTCTCTAATTTCCACTAAATTCTAGAAACATTGTGTGTTGAGTGGCGTAACTCAACGCTGATTGATTGATTTGCTTCAGATTAATTTATTTTCATTTCTTTTTACCAAAAAAATCGTTTTACACATTTCCTAGATCGATCTTCTGTGTCATTATTACTCAACAACAAATCACGACATAAACTTTAAACATATTTTAAAAACTTAATGAACATATTTTGTCATATTTCAATCAAAATGACAACTATCTCACAACCACTACAAAAACACATAAAAACTAAACTAAATAGATAATAACTTACAATAATTTATAACTTAACTTGTTTAAACAGATTATAAATCACAGTTATCTAATAACACCTAATAACTGTTACATAATCGTGGTGGTCCAATTTACTTCAGAACATGTTCTGACACTTCGGTATCAGGACGGAATCAAATGAAGGCAGAGATAGATTTAAAACTGTCGCCTCGTTAATCTTAGAAGACGGATACACAAACGGTAAGGTTAAGACATAACACAAATCAACGCTGTTACAAATGCAGCGATTGTAGAACAAACGATAGCAATATAAAATATTGACGCCGCAGCGGTGTGGTTGGGTAAATCTTGTTTTTGGTCGCGAAGTTTGTGGGTTTAATGATAATAGTGTAATAATTTTAGCGTTAAACTCCGAAACTTAATTCTTTATTATAACTAAGACACAGCGTTAAACTACGTAATTTAATACTTTATTAGTTAATTGGAGAATAGACCTACCTAACAAACTTACCAGAATTTATGGTCTCTACATAGCTCTTTCACCTCGTCCTCATTATTTTTACGTGACCTTCGTTATACTCATATACCAAAGAGGTGACCCTGCCTCTCCCCACTAAGTCTTCCTTCATAAATCTTTTTTTCCAATCCAACTACTACATAGATAAGAACAAAAAGAAAACGAAAATAATATCCCAATTATTTGGGACAATTCATTAGCTCTTACGTTTCAGATAGCTGCGATTCGTCACACGCCAGATGGGGGACGGGTATCCATCGACGTAGTGCCAAGAAGAAATGGTCGCTGTAAATCAACCGATGGCCGACAATCCCGCGCAGTCGGCGTCTATACATCAAGTAATGCTTCGGATACCGCGGCCTGATAATCGAATGAGCACTCGTTACTTTGGAAATAAGATGCTGGTGTCTATAATGTCTTATGTCGTGGAAGTATTATCGCTATTATCGCCTACATATATCAATTTAATTATATTTTACATTTGGTGATTTAATTACGTAATTTCCGTATCGTTGTTTTGTATACTCGATGAGTGCAGGTTCAGTATTTATATATTAAAATCATTTTCATAACATTCGACATGATATGCCCTTAAAATATTCCAAAATTGGAGTATGGCGTGACATTATTTCCTTCTTTCTTATCTATTGTGCAAAAATTTTATATATACATACATACAGTACATATAATATATATTATAATTATATTACATATTGAAAACATATTGCGACTGTAAACACAACAAGTTTCGATTTCTACAAAACAAGCAAGGTATACACGGAGAAATTTTTGTTAAATTAAATTGTTGTACCCAATTTTAAATTTTCAGACATTATTTTTGTGTGGCGGTGTTCAACGCTACAATTCATCTCGCTCTGGTCGCGAGGAAATAAAAATAATTAGTTAATTTCCTTATTGGGAATCGAACCAACACCGATCACAATTACAATCAAAACTACCAGCCATACCCAATAGATAAAAATATAACACTTAAAATAACCAGTTAAAACTACTGAGGCATATCATTAACAGCTTTTAAAGACCACATTCGCCTAACCGTTAGATCTACTTGTCGCTGGCGACTGAACGCTGATAGATCTGTAAAGTTTGCCGCGGACAAGAATATATCGAGCCTCTGTGCAGCTTTATTTATATACGAGTATACCAACTGTTTGAAGTTGTATCTACCGGCGCGGCGCGGACGGGGAACGCATTACCGGAGATTTATTCCGCGTCTTAATTGCGAATCGATGGTTTAATGAAGATAAAACCCACTGCTGTGTTGTAAATTAGCTCGCGTGTCGACTCCAAGCTCCGATAAAGGCATTCTTTATTGCTTTGTTTGTTTTCTTGGAGCGTACTTCAAAGGAAACAGAGATAAACTTTACTTTTATGCGAATATATTTATTGCGTTTCAAAATGTAACTTCGGGCGGGGACTTGAACGTGATTCATAATACACGGTTTAAGCGTACAGAGACATTGGGGAGAGGAAACGAATGGTCTGTTCTCCTTTGTAATTAGCCGAGCTGCTTATAAATCAGCTGTAACCTCGATCGCCTGTAACAATAGCCGCAAAGTAAGATAAATCGACAGGACAACTCCTCTCATACTGCTCGATATTGACAAGAGCAATGGTCCCTCGGTGTACGTACGTTATGAGAGACTCTTTAGACATTCACGCCACAGCATATATGCTTGCTTCAATGAAAATAGGTCAGCTGGTTCTTTTCATATCTACGAGCATACGATGCCGTTACTCTGTGACGCGTTTCGGGCGTAGTACGGCTACATATGGACAAGGAGCAGCCCCACGCGGTCACACACTCGCATCTAATGGCTGTGATTCGACAAGTACAAATGGCTTTCGTGACAAATGGCCTACGGACGACCTCATGTCACACCAGCCGACGTAAGTTCACACATTACTCAAGCTAATATCGATCTTATTGTATTCACTCTTCAATATTCCTATCCTCGCTAACTGTTTACTATTGAACACAAAAAGCTCTTTCATTGAAATGTAAATGGATATGTTAATGCTTATAATTGATGATGTATTCTGAACATCTATGAATGGAAACAAACAATTCAGAACTGTTTATGCGATCACGGTAAATTAGAATTTGTTAAGGTCTATTTTCGCTTGGTGTTGGTTCTGATAGAAGAATGATAAGTAATTGTACGTTATACTTCGCTTTCTCAGTATAGGATAGCTGTCAGAAGTCCGAACGAATCCGGAAAGTATTCGGGGATACAGCGGAAATAAGGTGTGTTTCCCGATTGAGGACTTCCTTTTACCAAGTCCGGTGCTTTTGGCTTATTTGGCACGTGATTTACGATCTCACCGTCAATTTTGTACCGAAGTAACGCAATATAACTCGTCAGTTGATAAACGATCTGGCAACTTATGGTTTTGAGTATAATGATAAATTATTGAATTATTCTCGTGTTCGATTTTAGTTGAATGCTTCTTGGGTGGCTTCTTTCATTTGGCTTGGTTAAATCCTTACAATAAAATAAAATTGACTTGTGAATTACCTGCACCTTGAACTTATATTATATAAGCTGCTATTTTTTTTATTTCTTCTTCCACTATATCTTACACATAGCAGGGTAGCCTCAGGGAACCTGGGAACCTTAAATTAAGATATTTTTTTTCCATTGAGACGCTTTTGTTACGCATATTACATAAGACTAATCGTTAGACATATGGAGAAAAATAATACGTCACCAGAAATTTACGGCCTATACTTGAAATATGACCACATTTTTTGAGAACAATGAAACTATCGGAAGACCATTAAGACATAAGATATAAATCTCGCGTAGATGCTGGTGATCTGTCTTCTAATGAAGAAAAGTGCGCCCCCAGGATGTTTTATCGTCGATCTGTGTAATTAAAACGTTACCCGAAGGAAATGTGCTGTAATAACAATAAATCTAGTTGGTCGTAACTCGACCGTGGCCGTGTCGAGAACACGACGTTAATAATTGCCTGGGGTAGATGCGGTGTTCCTGAATATTTGATGATGGCTAATGAATCAAAGGTCCCTTGTTGGCACGCTCGGGCTTCTAGTGAAATTTTAAATGTGACGGAAAGGATTAAACGCTACCTGATGTTGTACGACCGCAAGCTTGGTTCTTGGGTGTTATATATTATTACAGTGTTTTAATATGATTTTATGGTTTTGTTGAGATATCATATTTTTTTCGCAATGTTAATTAAAATTTAATTATTTGTGACATCAAAGCAGATGACAGTTCAAGCCAAAAATTTCTCTGCAATCAGAGATGTTGCTTAATATAATTTGGCTAGTCAAATGAAATTAAAATTGAACTTGTAGCAAATTCTATTTTTTTTTTTCATATTTTTAATAATGGGGACTAGTAACAGACCAGTAGTCCCCATTAGTAAACGCGACGCGCAGTTTCTCCCAGTCACACAGCCCAGTACTTTAAAAATTTTACACGTATTCTGAAACAGTATTTTTTTTCCTAACTTCAAAATAACACTTAGAAAATGTCGTAAAACTTTGAATATCTGGTCTTACCTAACACTTTGAAACATACTTTCAATTCCAAAGAATCATTAACTCGTATATAGCAGCAGCCACAGGCATTTGTTCGATAGGATCGGGCTAATGAGCCGTCGTCGCCTCGCCTCACAATCTGTAGTTGCTTTATAATCACGACTTTCCATTTTATACTTTACAACATTTAACCTGCGGCTTCGCCTGCTTGGTTAAATTATAAAATGAAAATGAGAATAATACAATCATTTACCTATGTTTTAGGGGGCTGCGTCGAAACGATTAACGTGATCTAATGTAGCCTGAATTTGAACCTGCAGTCCAGAGACGCTAGTTGAATTAAAAAAAAAATAAGGTACTTAATGAGAACGAGTATCTTAGCAGTAAGGTTCCAGGTTCCTTCTGCCTATCCTGCTATGTCTTATACATAGCCGTGTTTACAATTTGTTATTTATATTGTACAGAACATTGAGCTTACAACATATAATTACATATATCATAATACCGACGATGTCTAAATTTAAAAATGTAAAGTAATAATTTTAACTATACTTCTATTTCTTCTCAAGAAAAAAAAGTTCATATAGTGACGTACCCATTACATAATGAAACATCACATGAATAGTGTTACAGCAATCAATCTTGCGTTAGTCCGAAACAAAGATGTCAGTCACCTCACTACGGCCATTTGTTCGCGAAAGTGCTTCGTAAAATAGGTACATAAATTATTTTGTCTGCCCTCCAAGTGGAGAACTTCTAAGGAATTTATTGCAGATTGAATGTTTAAGTTATGAAATGTAGCGAAATAAAGTTTTTTTTTTTAGTGTCACGCTCTTTTCCGCATAGAGTATATAGACGGAGCCTTTGGATAGATATATTGTGTGTGTTGAGCTTAACGTTGCGCTTCATCTTTTTACAGGGTATTTTTTTAATGGTGGAATACAATCCACAGTTGCCCCGTTTATATTCAGACTCAGTTCAATTCAGTTATGCTACTGCACTACGATTAAATCCAAGTAAAGTTTTTTAATTATAAATATATGGATATTAAATTAACTGGATATTTATAAAATAAGTCAAATAGGTAACGATGTTTTGTCTGCCTGTCGTGGCGCAGCGGCACAAGCGTGTGACTGAAACCGACAGGTTCTGGGTTCGATCCCCATTCGAGGAAATGAAATATTTAATATTTTCAATTTAAATATTTAATGTTTTTATTTCTTCGCCCTGGTACAAGGTAAAACGGGGCGTTCAGTTTCGCCACTCAACACGCAATGCCTCAAATTCGGTGGAAAGTGGGGAACGAAAGTGGAAATATTAAGAAATAATAAAAAAATAAAAGATAAAACGGAGTGCCTTAACACTTTAGTCCTTGTGTCAAACCTGTTATGTTTGTATCTCAATTACAACATAAAAGCAGCAAGAAGCTTCTAGTTCAGACCATCCGTTGTAGAAACGACTGCCGACAGCCATTCCGTTACAGTGAGGAGGGGAACTTTAAAATATTACCGCACCGGCGCACAAAACGTATTTTTTCCGCGGGCCCGGAGTTTATTTAACAACGATGACATTTCTAATTTTTCCTAGCTCTTTGTAACACTCATTTGTCACTGTCCTGAGTATTTTTCATGTAAATTGTATATAAATTCTATGTTTTTTTGGTCTAGGATTATGTTTATTGTAGTTTTTCTATATAATATGTTGTAGAAAGTAGAGTTTGAATCTCTATGTATGTTAAAACTAGTGTTCCAATTTTTGTGAGTTATGTTTTTTACTTTTTCAGTGTCTAATGTACATAATAGGGTAGAAGATTTGTATGAAGAGGTTGATGACAGTGGACGAGGCGAAAGAGGTATGCCGAGACCGTAGCGTTTGGCGCTCCGTTCTCTCTGCCTACCCCGCTAGGGATATAGCGTGAAGCTAAGTAAGTAAGTACATAATAGGGTAGATGCAGGGAACTAGGGAACCCAGTGTTACGACAATTCTGTACCCCATATTTAAAATCCTCGAGTGGGTAATGAACACACAACCTGTCGCGCTTGTAATTTAATGTTATAATTTATGATTGGCAAATAAATAAAAAGCTCATCATAATTTCTCAAATTTTTAGAGATCATTTTACTGTCGAATATTAGTTATTGTGTAGATCATACGTCGTAACTTCAAAACCATATAAACAGTGCATGATTGTAATTAAATAGATTTTTTTTTCTATTTAATTAAATCTGACAAAGTAGGCAAAGAAATCTTATTTATATTAGTCTAGACTTGTTAATGAATAGTCATATAAAATGTTGAAAACTACAATCTATATTTTTTAAAATGAATTTTTATTTACAATCTTAGCATATATTACATGAATATAAATAAAATCTGAGTATCATTAAATCACGATTCATTTACATTGACAGATTTATGTAAAATCCTATAAATCCAAAGTACTTACAGCAAACATATGCAAAACGTTAAAGACAAGATAGCTATCAGCCCACCGCACCGGTTTGAATCCACATAATTTACTTCAAAGACACATTTTAGTGGATTCAATCGAGTGTGTCGCATAAATCAGCCGTGCTGTTTAAATCTTTGTGATTTAAATCACTTAATAAAGTTAAATGATGTATGTATATATACTACAGTCATTTGATTTGTTTCTGTATTGATAATAATAATATCGTTGTTTCAGATTATTATTAACATGATTGGGCAATCGTGAACACAGTAGGCCAATCAAAGCATAATTCGACGGAAAGTGGGGAACAGAAGTTGCTTTGCACTAAATCCCTGGATTTCTCCTTAAACAGAAAAGTTAAGAAAAGTAAAAAGAATCATGAATTCAGCCGTGTGATTCCGGCTTAGAATAGGACCATCCTGGTACTAATCGTGGTGGTTAAGAGGTTAAGAGTTAAGAGGCGACTAAAGTACGTGTGGTAGAGTCACGTTGTCAGCAATGACAACACGCATGGGCAGGCTCGACCGGACTGTTACCACCACCGGCATTGAAAACCGGCGTTAAGTAGTGGCTTCGGCCACTGCGTTTCGCATTGGGTAATGCCGGGCCCCGGTACCCATACATCTTAAGGACCGGCAACACCTCTGTGGCTCCTCTGGTGCTACACGGGGCCGACGGTGACGGTGATCACTTACCATCAGGTGACCCGTACGCTCGTTTGCCGTGTCTTCTCCATAAAAAAAAAAAAGAAAAGTATGGCTTTTACATTTTTTATACCTAGAAAGTTGCAGTGCAATGATAGAGTGTCTATTTTCATAAATGTTTTAGCATCGATTCCTCTGTTGGGAGATAATATGAAGCGTTGAGTTTCTCCATTCAAGGGTTTGATTACTATTATGTGTGCTAATGATTTTGGATTGAAGATTTGTCAAATATGTATTAACACTCACTTCTATTGTCTTATTTCCTTTCTCTACATAAACAAATCCAAAATTGTTATTAGCCCTGCCTTCAGAGTATGCTTCAAAAATTAATTTACTAAATTATAGTTCTGGAATAGGTAAAATATTCTAGCTGTAGATGTAGCTACTGCTACATTCAATAAATTAACTTTTACTAATCAGTAGGAAATTACAAGAAATTCAAACATATAGAGTTTCAACAATTTTATTAAAACATCGTTTTAAGTTATCGAGGTAACGTATGTCTGTGAATCATTCTCCCGCATGATCTATAGAGCAATATTCCTGAATATTACATACATATTTCAGCTTAACACGCGAGATACACGAACATTTTTCTTATTTTTCAATATCGTCAAAATTTGCATTATATTTTTATTAGTGTCCATATATGTTCTTAAAGTAGTTTTATTTCCTCTTGTTTTGTAGAAGCATTTCTTTTTTCAGGTTGTTCCTGTCCCTCCTGCTTGTAGCAGCATAAGATAAAGGGTATCTAATGCTAAGACATTCTATTCCTTACTTTCTTTATTTTTCTTGAGATATTGTGCTTGTCGCGGAGCTCAACGCCACGCTTGGTCTTATTACCACATTGATAAAATAAGAATAATTCTTCAAAAACTACAACTATCGGATTTACAGTCAGACACTGTCTCGCTCCAACACGATGGCCTAAACAAAGTTACCACTAAATATAACTTTTAGCATATTTTTAATTTTATTCCATATTTAGGAAAGAAAAATATTCTTTTAGAAAATATCATAATGTCCAAGAGGTCGGATTCAAATCCCTCTATATGTTTAAAGTTATATACTTTTTCTAAAAAACTTTAATAAAGGTACATTTTAGTAGTCTTTAAAATTTAGCACGAGGGAGAAGTGACCTGGGAGCTTAATGTTCAGATACTCCGTTTATCATTTTGGCTTAATTCTCGAGGCGTGTTGAGGTGTGGAAATTACCGCCAAAACTAACGCCCGCTAGAACAGAAAAATATAAATTTATATTCATATTTCGCTAACCTTTCATATTGATCTCTCTTAATGAGAATCCAGGTTTCACTAAAGTATTTTAAGTCTGTCAATAACTAAGACTTCGAAATTTTGAAAACCTCCTTTATTAAATATTTTTGGCAACAGAATAACATTCAAATCGATTTAGCGTGATATATTACTGCACATGATGTATACGACGATATCAGTGAACAGTATTTAGGCCATATTTCAATTCTATAGCCTATGAGACACGGATAAATGCTAAGCTTTTTTATTTTGCTACATAACGTTTTAGAGCAATGTGTTTCATTACACGTTATTAAAAGTTGAAAAAACATTACATTAAAATTAAAATATTTTCCTTATTTTTCAATAAAGCAAGAAAGGAAATGGAAAAATAATGTTAAGAAACACTGTGTTAGTTAAGAGCACACTTATTTCTTCAATTTTCTGCCTGAAGTCGATACATAGCTTGCTGAGATGTTGGTACCCAAAGACATATTTTTTTTTGGGAAATAGAAATAATTCATTTTTCCATCAGGCCTTTAGCCACTATCCAATTGCATTTGAGTGACCTATAACTATTAGTAACGGTATTCGAAACACGTTTATCTTTTTCGTGTATTTGATTCAGCTTCACGCTATTTCACGCAGGCAGAGGAAACTTGGGAAGCTTACTTTAAGGCACTCAGTCTTTCCCCACTTTCTGCCAAATTTGAGACACTGTGTGTTGAGTGGCATAACTCAACGTCACATTTACCTTTTTACTAGGTCTACTTTATTTTATGTTTAAAATAAAAGAAAGAGAAAAAGATTTAATTGCATAGAAAATATTTAATTTATTGCAATAAAACATAGTCTATCATTTCTGCTTAAAAGTAAAAAATTGCCAGCATCAGCTATAAAATGAAGCAATTATAGCTAAAAACTTAATAATTTTCAATGTCACGGTTGTATTATAAAAAACTAACAAAGAATCCATTCAACCTAAACATAAATATAGATTAGTCATACAAAAAATCTCAACAGATTTCGCGCTGATCAAAATTAAATACGACAAACCTTAACAATAAAAATTATAAATTAACACACATACAGACTTGGCAAAAAAAATCGTCATCTGTTCTTAACAAAAAAAAAATCCTATCTCTGCACAATTTATCACGCGGAACCGCTTTTCAGATATAATATATTGGAACATTAGAGTATAATAGACGGTCTGTCTAGTCGTTCATCATGTTTTTGCGTCTCTACATAACTTTGCTGCCTACAAAGTAGCTATTTACACGAAGATAGAGTCGATTATTTGGTCTCTACATGACATTTTGTAAACGAAACTTTCACGCAGAGCGCGGATCTTCGGTGTATCCATAAATTCTCGTAAATCGGTTTCAAGTTATTGTTTGCGTAGAATTTGAAGGCATTCGCCAAGTCACTTCTCTATTGTGCCGGATCGGGGAATGGAGATGATAAATCATTAACGTGATTTTTATATTTAGGTTTATACTCTTCTAGTGAGTTACTAGCGGCTTTGTCAGCTTAAACTAATCTACTTGAATCTTTTTTTTTATGGAAAAGACGGCGAACGAGCATACGGGTCACCTGATGGTAAGTGATCACGGTCGCCCACGTAGATGGTCTTTAAGGCGAATTAGCATTAACCAATGTGAAACGCAGTGGCCAAAGCCACTACTTAACGCCGATTTTAAATGCCGGGGGTTGTAAAATTCCGATTGAGTTTGCCCATGCGTGTTGCCATTTCTGACAGCGTGACTCTCCTACACGTACTTTAGTCGCCTCTTACAACACTATCAGTACCAGGATGATACCGGAATTAAACGGCTAAAATTTAAATTATAACGTTACTAAACTACACAACTCTAATTTTCTTAATAAAATACAATTTTCGAAACCATACCTATATTATGACACTCCGTTCCGCACTTTCAAGAATCTGACATTTTTCCTAATTATCATGACATTTCGTGTTGAGTGGCTGAACTCAACCCCCTAGTGCGCAACGAACCCACAACCTTTAAACTTTCAAACACTGTCCAACTTCGCCACGCTCTCGGTCATAGTATTTACTTACCCAAAAAAATATATATAAAAACAAATATAACCTTATTTACGTATAAACTCCATAACAAAGGTACTTCCACGTTGTAATAGGCAGTTACACTTTATGCCACCGTGTTTTTCACGTTACGTACCTACATTACTCGTTTCGGAGAGCTCTTAAACTCCTAAAAGGCGCCATAAGTTTGAGTTACACGCGACTATAATGAATATGGCTCTGTATATTTCAATTTGGTGAAACATACTACACCTGTATAAAGTAATTTCTTCTTTATGTCACAGTTGATGGTTTTCATGGTTTTACGTAACTTAATTGACTCTATATTATATTTTATATTGAATATATATGGATGCTCTTGAGGTCATTGTGTCGATAGAGTATTCTTTTTTCTTTGCTCTTTTGACACAACATGCAGAGTTAAGTTCTGCCAATGAATGCACAGTGTTTACAATTTGGGTAGAAAGTGGAAAATAGTTTTTTTTTTTACTTTTAAAATTTTACTATAATGTACTTGCCAAAACTTTTTGTAAATTGTAAAAAAAAGTCGCTTAAAAAGTTCAAGTGACGCGCAATCGGTAAAAATATAGTTATTTAATGTTACTATCAATTACGCACTTGATAATGTCGCCAAGTGCAACTGTAGGATAACATCGTATCTTACAGATGGACTTGGCGTGTATCGTATGCCTTTTGTCCTATCTACCCTAGCCTACCTTTGCGAGGTAGCTAAAGAGACCGGAGCTCAAAAAGCTACCGTCTTCTTTCGCTTATCACAAGCACTTAAAAATTTGAAACTCAACTTGACAAAAATACGTAAATTGCATTGAACTTGTCAAATTTTACGATTCAAGACAGTAAATAAAAAAAATGTGAAACGACCGCCATTTAGCGTCAAGGCTGGAAATTATGATATACAGTTTGTTTCATTACTCTCGCTGTCGTGCCGCGCGATAATTCAAAATTATAGCCCTCTTTACGACCTGCGGTATTGCTTGATCATATTTTTAGAATACTAGTATTTGCATGTGTTTAGTTTCTGAAGTAATTTCAGATTGAAAAATATTATTTATAGAGAGAACTCTTAAATTGCATGTAAAATAAAACTTCTTTACCATAATTAAGCTTAGAAGATATATTTAAATCAAGCATTAATAAGAATAAATAAATATATATAATCCAGAAGAATATTAATAAGCGTTTTAGTATTTTCAAAAGTATAAATCCACACTTAGGGGAAAAAATACTTATTTCAAAAACGTATTAAAATGTTATAGTAGCGGGATTTGAACGCTCGCCTTTTGACTAATCATTTAAATAAGCAATTGAATTATTTTGAATGAAAAAAATATATCGTAATGATTTTTTTATATATTTCAAATAATATTAATAATTGAAGAAAATTTCAGACATTTAAATAGAAAATACATTTAAAACAAACAAAAAAAGCTCTACATCACGCGTTAACCACTAATATGAAGTCTACTAATATTACCCCACGAACTACCGCATCGAATATTATACCACTACGACACAGCTTATTTATTTATGACTTCAATTCATCCCCTACAATATTATGCGATCGATATCTCTCATTTCGTTCTACACCGAGAATACAAAGAAGTTTGTCAAAAAAATCGGTCCAAGTGTCAGATACCCTTGACAGATGACAGCTGTGGGGAGTCTTACAATACGAGCGATTCATCAAGTTCACTGCTACGACTCTCTATAGGGGTGCACACCCCTGTAAAGTAACATAGAGTAGAAACAAACCAAACAGCTCAGCTTACTAGCTGCAATTTCTTCTTTACTAAAATACGTATTTAGATACTCTGTAGCGAGATAATCGGTGTCGTGAATAGACAGCCGTGGTAAATTAACAATGGTTGTGATTTAAAAGGGAAATAAATGGGATAAAAGCCGTGAAGACTCTAATGACAAACACACATTTCACGGTTTCGAGTCGGACGGGTGATATTGCGAATTTGTTATGGGTTACAAAATTGAATGGCCATTGAAGTGATTGTGTTAGATTTGATGGAACGATAATGTATTGTTTCTTTTGAATTTATATAGTTTCTGGTTTGTTTTATTTCAAATTGTTAGATATCTTGTATCAATGATCTTCGAGGATATTAAGTTTCAAATAATAAAGGTGATTTGAATATTGAAGTTATTTATTTACATAACTACGTACAAAACGTTGTGTCGAATTTTGATATTCAATATGAAATACTGAAAAACCTTGACAGAAATGCGATGAATAGAATTTCTGACTGCTTTAACGATTTCGTTTAAATTTTTAATTATGCTTTAATATGTGTCTTATATCTTGATAATTTTATCATTCATTTAAGTATTTTCTAAATATATATACATATATTTAGATATATATAAATCATTTAATAAAATAAATATATAAACGTTCTCAACTGTTACAATAATATTACGCCATGTAATAACATTAACTAATAAATCAAAACACCTGGGAGGTCTACACAGTATTCCAAAAATGACCCCTCATACTTTAAAAAAGACTTTTGTGCATTTTACACCTTCAAAGGTAAAGTGACCACCCGCACTCTCCAGCAATCGGCCAATCCATTACTTGAATACTACAAAATGTTTGAAGAACTCTACATACACATTTTCATTCAAATATGAACTCTATAGACACGCAAATAGAGTCAAAATTGGTATAGTTCAATAAAAGTGTAGCACGAAAAGCTTTTATCTATTCAACAAACGATTTTGAACTTTATTTGTAAATTAAAAAGGTTGAAATATTATTATTTTCCTATGCAATTGACGTTACAAGAGTAATGTTTACACAATTCCGCTCTTTGAAAGCTCAGGAAGCGCTCATGTCTGTTTGTCTGTCACGATTGAAGGCGACAACACGTTGCTTTGTTGGTGCATTATAAAGCTTTTCTATGATATATTGTTCTCTATTCGTTTATTTATGCATTTTATGCAGAGTCATATATCAATTTTATGATACATAGAGCACGATGTATTAGTAAGTTAGTTTAGTATGTAAATCTACCTGTATGATTATTTATTTTATTATTTATCCATGACTCGGTGTGTATTTTAAGATATTGTTTAAGATTGAAATATTATTTATTTTCTATTAGAAGCCATTATTGCACAGTGATAGAATATCAGACTGTTAGTGTGAAGATTGTGAGTTCGATTTCCACCTGTGTTAATGAATTACTGTCATACCCTCGTTGTCATAACGAAACAAAACGAGATGATGACAGATGACCTCCGTTATTTATCTAAAATAAAATTTGCATAGTCCTTAGTTATAAAAATGTTAAAGATATGAAACGTAAACGTATTTTGTTATGTAATTTTTAAAGATACATTTATACAAAAATATCTTTTTGTTTTAGCGTTACGTACTTGGGAGCCTAGTGATAAGAAGATACTGCCGTTCCACAGTTTTCTTCGAAGTTGAGGCATTGCGTGCTGAGTGACCGAAATCGACGCCGCGCATTGCTTTGTTACCAAAGAGAAAAAATGAAGACTCAGCTTCACGCTGTATCCCGCACGAGGCAGGGTAGGCAGAGGGAACCCGGAAACCTAGTGTTAAGGCACTCCGTTCCATTTCCGTTCCCCACTTCCCGCCGAATTTGAGGCATTACCTGTTGAGTGGCGGAACTCAACGCTGCGCTTTGTCTTATTACCAGAGCGAAGAAATGAAACATTAATTATTTTAAATTGAAAATATTGAATATTTCATTTCCTCGACTGTGGATCGCACCCAGAACCTGTCGGTTACAGTCACTCGCTTGTGCCACTGCGCCACGACAGGCCTCAAAAAATGAAAATATTAAATATTTCACTTTTTAGAATGGTTATCAAACCCACAGCCTGTCACGCTTACATTCACACAATTCGCTAAAGTAATACTCATATATTTAATGGCTAAACCTCAAATATACATTTTATATAATATATAATAAATATCATTCATATATTATTTTAATGTATATAAACATTACTTCAAATTTATACACATTTATTTATCAAATGAAGAACAAGAATATAAAACTGTCAAATAAGCAGCATTAGATAGCTAAAAGATATTTTATCAACTAATTAACATGATTTATTGAGCGTAAGCTAAAATTATTACAGTGAATCATGACAAGAAAAAAAAAACTTAATAGGCGTGTAGATTTATATACTAAATAACAAAAATGTCATGTTTAATTTATATATTATTTTAATGACACAGTGAATCAGTTTCAGCTAAAATACAAAGAGTGTGAGCTCAAGATTCATTCAGAGGAATATTTTTTTCTTCGTTCTATTAGACTATGCGCGGCCCTAATTTTGGCTATATATTTAGCAGTTTGGCTACATATTTAGCAGTACAAATGTATGTGCGTTGTTGAGCTGAGCACTTAAATGCTCCTTATTTAAACGGAGCGTCTTGTTACTAGGTTCCCAGGTTACCCTTTGCCTACCCTGTTATATTCAGAATACAGCGTAAAGCAAAAAATTACATCTCTATCACGCCGTTCCTTAAACTCTATCCCCTTTCTCAATATTCAGTTCAGACACTCAATACGCAATTCTAAGAATTCAGCGAAAAGTGAGGGATAAAACGTTTTTAATGGGAATGGAATGTCTTATCAGTAGGTTCCCAGGTTCCCTTGTATAATAACAACCATATATGTAAAAATAATACATTCATTATAATAAACTATTACAGATCCAGTAGCACAATACGATTATTAATCAATACACCTAAGTTCTGACATCAACATCAATAAATTATAGTTAAAGTAAAACACAAATAATAAAATCAAACGAGTAAACGTCCCTTTACAATTGTACAAACAGAGGCGATGGTTATTAAGGCCAAGCTATAACTTCTAAAATTGTGTACCAATTAAATTTAAACTCTAACCCAATATAAATAGAGTCGTAAGTAACTTTAAAAGTATTAAAAGCTATCTATCATTATTAAATGCAATTGAAAATGTACTTTACTGTACTGTTTTAAGGTATTGTTTTCCTTGTTTAACTTTTAAGTTAAGATATTACAATTTTGAACTTGTAAG
This sequence comes from Eueides isabella, assembly GCA_019049475.1. Taxonomy (NCBI): domain Eukaryota; kingdom Metazoa; phylum Arthropoda; class Insecta; order Lepidoptera; family Nymphalidae; genus Eueides; species Eueides isabella. The sequence continues at coordinate 926,754 of CM032392.1, forward strand.
GAAGCAACTCTATCAATCATCGGTAAGTGATGGATGGGGTCTGCCCAAATATTTGAATTATTTGATATTTGAGCGACTATACACACTTGCCACTGTAGGGGGAACGATATAAGGTATTAATTTCTGTTGAAGTGCAAAATAATATGGGTTACTAGTGACTCTGTGGTAGCACTCGACTTCGAATGCTTTAGGAATTTGATTTTTTTTTTAACATATTGTTTTTAACTAATAATTTTATTACCATGTAGTAGCTATCTTATATTTATTTTAACATTGTATTTTTTTAATATTCATAATACAAAATAAAAAGAAAAAAAAACAAAAATTGTCTAAGAAAAGAGAGAAAAGTTTTAAAAGCATATACAAGATTTATTTTTTATTGTGTATGTAAAATAACATAAACAATTTCGATAACGTCAATACCACAATCTTAGGAACTTCAAATAGCGATTGTAAGTCAAAACGTGGCGTTGAGTTCCGCCACTCAAATACGCAATATCGAAAATTTGAGCAACGACACAACTCTAGCTTTCATCTGCCTACTCCCTTGCATACGGGATACAGCGTAAAATAAAAAAAAATGAAAATAAAAAAAACACTTTACTAATCAAATAGCTAATCAGTCGATAGCTGGTCAAATATCGCCGCACCAATGTTTACTTCGCTTATCAACTAAATGATGCTCGCCTAATATTGACTTGAGTAATGATTTATGACTTTATACATTGATAACATCAATTGCTACTTAGAATTTTTTTTGTGTAATATGACCCTGGTGGCTTATTTTGAATTACGACCAAGGTTCTTTTTACTATTTTTAAAAAAATATTCGACAATTAGAAAAGAAAAATACTTAATACAGAAAACGTATAAACATTTTGAACTTATCGGGATTGAACCCGCACCTATTGGAATCTGTCCAATCACTCTGATCACTAAGCTATAAGGTATACGTTTTCTAAATAAGTATTTTTTATTTTTAAATTTGTGCGTCTCTACACGATTTTACAATTATATTAGATAACATTGTGACGCTTGTTATATTTTCTACTTCTCGTAGAGGAAGCGCAGTATAGTTCTACTATTAATTGATCTCGAATTCAGATGAAAAGCTGAAAACGAAGCAATCGAGCAACGAAGAATGCTTCGTTGAAAAGGGTGTCTGATTATTCACTTTAAGGAAGAAACTGCTTTAATTTTCCAGCTTTTACAAGAAAAAAAACGTGGCTAGATCACAACTGTGGATTTTCTTCTAAGTGCAGTGTAGCTGTAGAATAGTCTACTTGCGGCAGTGTTTCCAGATAAAATATCTTAAATCAACGCACATGTGGTGCTTTGGTGTTACACGGGGTCGTGGACGGTGGTCACTTATCATCTGACAACACGTGCGGCGATCAACGTCTCATTTTTTTTTTCATATTAAAAAATATAAAAGTATGTATTTAACATCTCATTATTAATATATTACTCTATAATAAAGGTAAATCGTTCTAAGAAATCACCTTAAGTGGGTTCTTACTCAGAAAATTGTAATAAAGTGGCGTAGTATGTAATTTGCATAATTTGTAAAGTTTGTACAATAGAATATAAAAATAATCCAATTTGAATTAATTTTAAAATATTCATAAATTTATTTGTGTTTTTGATAACTTGAGTAATCTTTTACATATTTGTATAAATGTATGTTACGTTTTTCAAACACATCTTCGCTTCGTTTTGTCTCCCAGAGCATAGAAATGAAAATACTCAGCTTCACGCTGTATCCCGCACATGGCTGGGTAGAGGGATGTGGGAAACCTAGTATTAAGACACTTCGTGCCACTTCCATTCGTCACATTCCGCCGAATTTGAGGCATTGCGTGTCGAGGGTTTTGCCTTGTATCAGAGAGATGAAATGAAATCATTAAACCTTTAAATTGAAAATTATGATTTTTTAATTGGGATCGAACCTTCGACTACCGTGTTTACGTCAGACGTTATTTTACCGAGCTACAAAGGTTTCAATACCCACAAAGTATTTTTTGTCATTTCTTAGCCTATGGTAATCAATCGCTGTAGTAACAAGACAAATAGCGGCGTTAAATTATCTTCCTACCCCCTAAAATTGGAAGCTTAGCCTACCCTGCTACATACTAAGTGTATATACAACGATTTTTCTTTATTCCATCATGATTATGTAAAAATTGAAAGCTCTGTCAGACTGGCGGCGTCACCTGAGAGCAATTTATTATATTAACACAAGAATTAAAATGAGCCATTTCAGCGAACACAATTCACTTCGCGCGGCCTTTCCCTCGTATTCTCACCCTTGACATAGTGTAAAAAATACAGTGGTGGAGAAATATTTAAGAAATTTTGCCATTGTTTGTCTGGCGATTGTTTGATTACTATAGCATGGGCTAGACGCATTGAATTATATAATTTAGAATGCAAGATCTAAGGTTGAAATTAAGGATGCACTACAACCAAAAATAATGGTTTTAAAATATTTTTTGTTTGTCTGTTTATATAAAACTCTTTAATTTCACAGTTTTTAGCTGAATGAGTGGCATGGGTGTGCCAGTTAACGAAATAATGAAATAAATTAACCTCATTTTGTGCTCTAATTTTATATATGTTTTAAAATTAAAAGTGTTTGCAAGTATAATATTCCCATGGCGACATTACTAGTAATGTCAAGAAAAAAATATTTAATGGCTTAGATTAAAAACCTACAAAAAAACTTACAAATATCAAACTCATAGGAAAGTAAGGAACAGAACGGAGTGTCTTAACACTATGCTCCCAACTTCACTCTGCCTATCCTGCCTTATGCGGGATTCAGCGTGAAGCTTAAAAAAAAGAAATACCTTAACATAGTCTCTTCAATACAATTTAGAACTAACTCATGGCCTACTTTTATACATACACTGTAGTAGAACCCTAATAACCCTGACGATGAATGATGACCCCACCGCAGTGATTAACGACTGCACCATTCATCATCTGTGACGGGACGACGCCGACGCGATACGTCAACGACTACGACACGAGAAATTAATATGATTGACGGTTTTAATATTGTCTAAAATATTATATAATGTTGAGATATTAGGTGTTTCAGAGGTTTCTGTCGATAAGTGGCTTTGGTTTTGTGTATTTTGATCCACAAAATAGACTAGGATTTTGTTTTCCGATTTCATACGAATTAGATATAGAATATGATATCTTGTATACAGAATGATGCAGAAGGAACCTGGGAACCTAATGTTAACACAATCTGTTGCAATTTAGATAGTTCCGTTTTTGTGTATTTTGTTCCACCAAATAGACTGAGATTTTGTTTTCCGATTTCATTCGAATTAGATATAGAATATGAAAAATCTTGTATACAGAATGATGCAGAAGGAACCTGGGAACCTAATGTTAACACAATCCGTTGCAATTTAGATAGTTCCGTTTACCACTTTCCATTGAATTCTAGAGGCGCTGCGTATAGAGACCTGGAACGTACATTTTTTTTTACCGTTCAATATAACTTTACGATGTATTCTGCTAACAACATGGTAGGCATAAAGAACCTTGGGAGACACTTCGTTCCCTATGTACTGTAGAATTCAAGAAATCATGTTTTCTTTGGCGGAACTCAACGCCACGTTTTGCCTTGTAACTAGAGAGGGGAAAACCCATACACTTAGCGTTTACAGATACTTTACTATAAAATATATATGTAAGTATCTATTTTATAATATTTTTATGTTCACGTTGTACCCTGCTAATGGCAAGGTACGAAGAGGAAACTTGGGAACATAGTGTTAAGGCATCAGAGCCATCTATTTCGCACTTTTCGCCAATTTTAAGGCATAGCGTGTAAAGTGGCAGATCTCAAAGCCGCGTTTTGCCTTGTTACCAGAGAAAATGGAATAATAAATATTTCATTTCCTAGAGTGGGAATCGAACCCATAACCTGTCGCTACAATCGCAAGCTTGTGTATCTGCACTACGAAAGGCTTCAGTACTATATACATATACTCAACTTCACGCTGTATCCCGCACACAGCAGGGTAGGCAGGGAACTTGGGAACCTAGTGTTAAGATACTCCGTTCCACTTCCGTTCCCCGCTTTCTGCCGAATTCAAGAAATCATGTTTTCTTTGGCGGAACTCAACGCCACGTTTTGCCTTGTCCCAGAGCGAAGAAATGAAGACATTAAATATTTAAATTGAGAATATTAAATATTTTATTTCCTCGAGTTGGGATCGAACCAACCACCTGTCAGTTACAGTAACACGCTTGTGCCCCTGCGCCACGACACATTATATACGTATAATATTCTATTTGAAAAAGTACCCACTATTATATTTGCTCAAGTCAATTAATAATTTGAGGAAACACTCAATCTCTCAGGACTGATGGGCACTATGATTAATGACTCTCGCCCACATTTATCATTTCAGTGCCGTATGCTAGACTTTTGCTTTCTTTTACCCCTGACTTTGTATGAAATTGATGGTTTATTTTTATAATGGACTTATTTATTAACTTATGTGTGTAACTTAATGTACTGTTCTGTTTTTGTTTGTAATATTTTAATATAAATAATTGAGATCTTTCGTGGTGTAGGGGCACATACGTACGACTAGCGCAGCAGGTTATGCATTCTGTCCTTACTCGAGGAAATGCAATATTTTATATTTCTATCCTCTGGCAACAAGGCAAAGCGCGGAGTTCCATCACTCCATACGTATTGTTTCAAATTTGGCAAAAAGTGGGTAACTAAATGGAGTGGTGTTTTAACACTAGGTTCCCAAAATCCTCTTGCCTTCCCTATCAAGCGTAGGAAACAACGTGATGCTGAATAAGTTTTTTATATAAGTGGTATTTACGTTATTGAAACTGAACATACAATAGTTAAAAAAGCACCGAGAAAATTCCAGTATTGATTTAAGCTTGGAGATATTTACAAAATTATTTATTGTATATTGGAGATATTTACAAAATTATATATTTTACAAAATTATTTTATCTACTTAATTAAACAAAAAAAGGTGATAAAAAAAAGATCCACAGCTTCATTGAAAAACTTCCGGTATAATATTTTTAAATTTGTTAAAAAGTAAATAGCGAACTGGTTTCATTTTACACCTTATCTTCAGCTCTAATTTGCATCCCACATATGGTGGGTAAGACATAGGGCACATGGTAACCTACTGATACTGTCTTAATACTGGGTTCCCGTATTCCCCTTTCAGTTTCCAATTTTGCTGATATTTGCTCGTATATATAGAGGTCTGTCGTGGCACAGTGGTACAAGCGTGTGACGGCAACCAACAGGTTGTGGGTTTGATCACCACTCGAGGAAATTAAATATTTAATATTTTCTCAGGTACAAGGCAAATCACGGCATTGAAGTCCACCACTCAACGCGCAATGCCTACATTTCGGCGGAAAGTGGGGAACAGAAATGGAACAGAGTGTCTTAACTCGAGGTTCCCAAGTTCCCTCTGCCTTGCCATGTGGGATACAGCGTGAAGTTTAATGAGTGAGTAATAATGTATCGTACAAAATCCTTCCACTTTGGTTCACGCTTACGAAGAAATAGATCCGTTATAGTTACAGCTGTTTATTGTCGATTGACTAATGATGACAATGGTTGAACCATCATCAGTCAACCGACGTGCACTGCTGGACATAAGCCTCCCCAATGCGCCTCCAATACTCCCTGCGACCTTTATCCGTTGTCTATAAATTAGTTTTAAATTGAATATTTAACATAATATACTAATTCATTGTATTAAAATTTTATTAGATAACTTGAGGCCTGTCGTGGCGCAGCGGCACAAGCGTGTGACTGTAACCAACAGGTTCTGGGTTCGATCCCCAGTCGAGGAAATGAAATATTTAATATTTTCAATTTAAATATTTAATGTTTCATTTCTTCGTTCTGGTTATAAGGCAAAGCGCGGCGTTGAATTCCGCCACTCAACACGCAATGCCTCAAATTCGGCTGAAAGTGGGGAACAGAAGTGGAATGGAGTGTCTTAACACTAGGTTCCCGGGTTCCTTCTGCCTACCCTGCCTCGTGCGGCAGCGTGAAGCTATGTAATGTAATGTAATGTAATTAGATAACATTATTATGAAATATGAGCTACTTCTCAGTATTACTAAGCATCATCAAAAAGATCGATTATAACACCATCGATGCTTTACCTAGATTATCAGTCGTGGTCCCGGACCATGCGCTGTATATCGCCCATAGTAAGGTTGGCAGAGGAACCTAGGGAACCTAGTGGAGAGGTTATGTTCACTACTTCCTCTGAATTTGACATATAGCGTGTTGTGTGGCGGAACATTCTATATGCAATTTATTCCAGTGGGGAATGAAGCCATAACCTCTTGTATATACATTCTCTTCATTTCAACTGATCTACAATTTTCTTGTCGAAAACTTTACGTGAATTGCTCAATTGAAATTATAAAGATAATTTTTAAATTAATGAAATTAATTAATCATTTCGATATAAAAACATTTTTTCTGTCGTGATTACAATCTTACTTGTAGAATTTTTTTGTGATTATAAAATAAAATATATGATGATTTTTACAACGTTTATCAATAAATCAGAAGCTCATCAATTTAAGTCGTATCAGGATCTAAATGTAGTCATTCCTTATCGTTGTAAATATTATATTTTATCGTATTTAAAATCATATTCCACGCTTATAGTAAAAAAAATATTTTTAGGAAACATATAAAAAAATAACTCAGCGGTATTTCAACCAGTTAAACTAAGTACGTACCTAAGTCTAACCCAATGTGGAAAGTGCAAACGTCTTTAAACTAATGCTAAGGGTCACAACTAAGTTAAAAAAATATATGGAATAAACAACTTTTTATAGCAATACAACTATTGCCTATAAATGAGAGAAAAAAAGTATATAAAAAACTAGATTATAACAATTAATTTAGTTGCAAGAAACGCCTGACAGTAAGTTAAAGCATAATCACAGTCGTCCTGACAGCCGCCGCTTCCGTCTCGGCTTCCGCTGTCACCCGGTGATGACTAGTGATGGGACTTTTATAGGAAATGTGAAAGTGAAATATCGATAATAATGAAAAAATGTAATATAAAATCTATTAATTATTACCATTTAGTTTATTTCATTGGAATTGGGGAACAATTTAAAGTAGCTTATGCACAGCTATATACATTTTAGTGACTTCTATTGCTTTATGATAAATATTATCTATTTACTACATAAAACTACAAATTTGTTAGATATTAGAATATCATATAAATCATTATTATATTTGTACATTTCGTACGTCATAAAAATGGAACTCTTATAAACATTCCATAGTCTATCTGTCGGTTTGTTAAACCATTTCTCTGAGTTTTGTTTAGAGGCACCGAAATAACTGAGGTTCTATGTCAACGCAATACAAAATACAAGCATTTATATATCGTTTTTGCTGTATAGAATTCGCCACGTATTAACAATCTGTAGATAACTTCCTGTGGATGTGGAAATTTGGTATAAAGTGACATACAATACAAATAAAGTGAAAAATGTAAAAATTGAATTAAAATTAAATATTACATATAATAAATATGTTACAAAAAAAAACATTGCAAACTTGCATTGTAAGTTTTTCATACGAAATCAGTATATACCCTCTCATTATTAAATATTATTTGCTTATACTTCTTACAGCAAAAGAAAAAGACTTGATTTTCGATTATACCTGTAAACTTTTAATGTTTATAATTTGGCTACTTATACTAATAAATTGTGTATATATTACAAACACCGTTGTTGAGCAGCGACACAAGCGTGTTACGCGACGGATGAGTTGGATCCCCTTTCGAGGAAATAAAATATTTAATATTTTTAAATAAATTATATCTTCATTTCTTCGCGCTATTAACAAGAACAAGGCAAAATGAATGAAAAGGGCGGCGTTGAGTTCCGCAACTCAACACGCAATGCCCCAAATGAGACAGAATGAGAGGAACGGAATAGAGAGTCTTCTTAGTAGGTTCCTAAGTGCCTTTTGCTTACTTTGTCAATTGTGAACAGGAAATAAAATATCATAAATAAGTCTCGACATAAAACTTTGAACGTACAAATTACAGAACATCCCTAGAAATCTGACAAACGTGTCAATTAGAGGACTTGCGGCGTTCACGTTCTGAATACAAGTTGAACATGGAATTTTGCGCTATCATTTAGTTATTCTGTATAGAAGTATAGTAAGTATACATGATAATAAAAAATAATTGATACCGTAGGCAGCGTTTAACCGTAATCGCGATGGATGGTCATATTCCTCTGAGCGGACATCCACACGGAGGAATAATTAAAAGTTATTTTAATTTCCCACCTCTGTTGGAAGATACGCGGCGATGAGTTCCTCATTCGACCTCATTCGACCCCATTCTGTGCACTTCTTTTTTTAAAAATTGTGGACAATATAAGAGATGGAGTGTAAAATTTGTATGGTACATAATTTTTTTATTGTATATTAAGCTATATACATATTGAGAAAACGTTAAGAATCACGAAATGGTGTTGATTCGATCCCCATTCCAGGCACTCCTCGCTCTGGTAAAGAGGCAAAGCGCAGCGTCGAGTTCAGTGGCCAAACACACAATACCTCCAGAATCCGACATTAGGTGTAGAAAAGAGTGCCTTAACACTAAGTACCCAGGTTCCCTCTGCTATAAACCGGATACAGCCCTAAGCTAAAATCGAAATTATGAAACTTATAAATATAAATAACAATCCCGATTAGAATATTATATCTACTGTATCGTTCAATAATATATCCTGTTTGTGTCATTTAAAAAAAAAAACATTGTAAAATTAAATATAGGTATTTTTATTATAAACATTTAACATAAATAATAGTCGTGAAAACGTTTTGACAAAAAAATATTTATTATTTTAGATAGAAATTAGATACGTACTAATTAAAATGCGCGTTCCATAATAGCTATCGATATATCAATATTGTAGAAGAAGATAATACAAAAATTAATTTAACACTTGGCATTTCGTGAAATGACTAATGTTTTCAATTTAGTTAATTTATGTATATTCTGAGATAAATTTATACAACACACCTATTCACGTACATTCCGGCAAGTATGATTAATTACTGTAATATTATGTTTAGCATCTCTATAATGCGCAGGCGAACAAACGTGAGACTATAAGCGTGACCAGTTGTGGGTTTGATCTTCATTCGAGGAACTGAAATATTTACCAGGGGAGTGTCTTAATACTAGGTTCCCAAGTTCCTTCTAACCAATCATGTAAGTGAAACTACAAATTCTTTTCATTTTTTTTTGTCATTCAACAGCAGTCACAAATATACCATTCAGTTTCCAAATAAACAATTAAAGTAACAAAAATATTAATATCATAATTCCCTCGAGTGGATATCGAGCCTTTAGCCTTTATATTTTTTCTTGTTAGAATTGTAAAATCACTATGACTACTGTTATTGAATAGCAAGAATTTATAAATGTTAATTTTCACCTTCACTGTATAGCCCATACATATCCAAATAGACATAGGGAACCTGGGAACCCAGTGTTAAACCTTTCCATTTCCTACTTTCAGGGGGCGATAGCGTGTTGATTGGATTGAACGCCGCAAATCTGTATTTATAAATGTATTACATTATTTTTCTCCTTATACTTTAAGCATTTTTACCCCTGCATACACAACCACTGTCACATTGTTACTTATTTTTTTTAGTATATCAAACCTACTAATAATGCCTACTTTGACTTGTTAATTGAATTATCATGTTAAAAACCATAATGAAAAATATTCACTATTTTGACAAAGTATAGTATTGAATTAACTTAAACAACGCAATTCATCTTAAAATGGTGAATGGTTAAAGATCACTACGTTTTCTTTATATCTATTGATGTATAAGACAAAAAAGATTTATCGTATGCTCAATATTTTTTAAATTACGCATGTTTTTTTTTACAGAACAAGAAATAAAAAATGTTATTTATAACTTCAACAAAATACATTTAAGAATACCTTTTTTATATGTCAAGTGTTATAAAGAGATCCATTAACAAAACGATGTTTCAATGACTGATTGACAACGCGTGTCAGATTAACACATCAACCGATATCAATCCGCTGACACTGTTTGACACATAAATGTAGAGCCCTCGGTCATTGTGTCACCCAAAATTGTCATTAAAAGTTGTCTGAAACAGTTTAAATCAACATAAAATCCTATAAATACAACCATAAGTCACAAATTTCTGTAAACACAGAGAATAATATAGAGTAATGAGGCTGCAATTATGGTTGGCAAATTGCATTTTTTGGTTGTAAACTAGAGTCGACTCTACATTTTGTGTCATAGAGTTGTAAATTGAATGGAATGGTTGAGACCGCTGGTGGCAACAATTAGCTAATTACCAGGCCAGTGACACGCTGTCAACGTCGCCGTGACAGCTCGTGGAGCGACAACCTTTCGTCGCCTTCTATTAACGTAGAGTCAGCAGACGAGGCGTGGGTGGAAAGTCGTTTGATCTATAATAATCATTTTATGTGTTATTTGATGTTCTATTGTTTTGAATATTTTAGAATGCGTTTGGATTTTTGTTCATTTATAATTGTGTTGGTTATGTTGTTTCTCGAGATTTCTTTTGTTTTTTTTATTTTTGATGATACTGATGATAATTGTGAGCTCGAACCTTAGTCACAGAATGTACCGTAATCGGAAACGTAGCTATTTTTTATTTTAATACCCGGGTGAGATATGAATAGCAAAATTCCTTCTCTAAATAATTTAAGTAAGAAAGTGAGCAATGGGAGCAGGAGAACGAACTGTGTGTATGACTGTATAAGTGACAAGTTTGATCCCCATTCGAGAAAATTAAATATTTAATATTTTCAAATTAAATATTTAATGGTTTGATGTCTTAGCTCTATTAACAAGGAAACGCGCAAAAATGCCAATGCCTCAAATTCGGCGGAAAGTTGGGAAAAAACGAAATGTCTTATCACTAGGTTCCCAAGTTCCCTCTGCCTAAACATGTGTGGGATTCAGTGTTACGCTGACTGAATAAATAATTAAAGTTACTGTGTAAAGATAAAAAAAAAATATCATAAATTTTCCGTTAAGCAAAACGGTACACACCTTTATAATATGTCATTTAAAATAAATTTACAATATTAATTTACAATATACACCTATAATTAAAATCATATTTGACATGTTATGTAAATTAAACGTCAGTCAGTAGAAACTAGACCGCACTTAATATTTATTTAGTATAAGCGCTAATTCACGCGACCGCCAACGATTAGTATTCATAAAGTACAAACATTTGCGATACGGAGACGCATGTCATGTTGTGTTACATTTATTTACAGTGCATTTGTTTATTAGAGTAACAGAAGTGGCGTAGAAAATCGTGAAGGTAGATTTGAATGTGCATTGAAACTTGGATGTAGGATCTGTTCCCACTTGGAAGAGTGAAATATTTTTTGTGGAAACGGTATATAGAATCCATACGATATAGGCATCGTTTATTTTACCCAAAGTATTTTTAAATTATGATTTTATTTTAATAATCAATACTTACTTACTTACTAACAATAAGTTTAGCTAAAGAGTTAGTTTCGTTAAACGCACTTATCACAGTATTCTATAGGCAATTTTTTCATGGAAATGACTAGGCAAACGAGCTTATGGGTCACCTGACCACCGTCGTCACCATGATCACAGTCGTTCACGGCCCCGTGTAACCCAGGGTAGATATAGGTGCGTTGCCATATAAGATTATTATATTTATTTCTTAATTATTTCCATGTGGCCACGCAAATGATTGCGCACATAAAAGCTAGCTATAATAAATTTCCTTTCATTACATACATATGTATCTCGACAAAAAAAAATCAAAACGACATTGATAATTATTAATGAAATAATATGTTTTTTTGATAAAAGCCATTTAATTTCATTAATAACATCCATCATGTTAAGAATAAATCAAATAAAATAATCATAAATTACTAAATCTATATCTAAAACAATAATGAACCCACTCACAGCCCACTCTTGCTCTATGATTTATGGTCTACAGGCGTGTTCAACTTGACGGCTCACGACTGTCAAAAGCTATACATTGCCGGTACATTGAAAACAAAGCGTGCAAACAAACCATCGCACGTGTCACTTGTACTATTGTCTGTGTTCTGTGACTCTTGATTTACGATTTTGCAACTCTACACGGAGACGGGTGTGGTTGGAATAGGGTTTATGTACACTTTATTTTTGTTATTAATTATTCTTGATATATTTTTTAAATATTTTTATGTTACTCGTATGCTGTTTATGTCTACTGATATAAGCAATATTAATATTTACTCGTAGTACAGTAGGCTTCCATTCCACTTGGTGTTTTCTTAATACATTGCATTAGTTAGTTGCAGATTGATTTCCACTGTTATGAACTATTATGGACTTGGGAACCTAGTGTTAAGAGACCATTTCGTGTTAAGTGGCGGAACTCAACGCTGCGCTTTTCGTTTATTTACCAGAGCGATGGTGTAAAAACCGCCGTTTTTACGATAGGATCCCAGAAAAAGTCCGAGAATTTTCTATTTCACAATTTAGAAAACTTGTGAAAAGACGTTTGTGTGTTAAAGGTTATTACCATATTAACGATTTTATAAATGATAACACGCCTTGGGAATGAAATGCTCGCTCCAGGCTAATTCAAATACAATCATTGTCACATAATTATACATAATGATGTAAAATTTTTGATAAAAAAAAGGCATGTCCCGCTGAGTTTCTTACGCCACTTCTACTCAGGTCTGAGGCAGTAACTTTAGTGAACTGGTGGAAAATTGTTTGACGTTAAAAAAACAAAGCTTGTAACTTCTTATTTTGAATAAAAATATTTGAATTTGAATTTGAAACAATAAATATTTAATAGAAAATATTAAATAATTAATTCCCTCACCAGGGGATCAAACCCAAAACCTGTCGTTTACAGTCACACGCTTGTGCCGTGCAGCGGCACAAGCGTGTGCCGCTGCACGGCACAAGCGACGACAGCCAGGCGGTCTCAATACATATATAAATATTCCAAACACAGTTTTAGTCCAAAGATCATTTAACAGCATTGCATGTAGAGTGGCTGAATTTATTGCCTACTAACAAGGCAAAGTTGCCTTCTTACCAGAGCGAAGAAATGAAAATATTAAATATATAATTTCCTCGAATGAAGATCGACCGTAGAAGCTATCACGTTTGCAGTCGCTTGTACCTCCGTACCACAACAATCTTCTAGACAATAACAGGTAATGACAAATACAAAAGAATTTAAAATTATATTTACGAGTATGTACATCCAGCTTAACTATCGTTTCAATGCGCTTTGAGAATAAAAAATAAATGTCGGTCAAGTGTTCAAATATGCATATTTCGTGTTACTTTATAATTTGTAGACTCGAATAAATATAATTAATTCCGTTTACATAATGTAAGTCAAACATGACAGCGTGTCTATTGACCCCAATGAGAAAATAAAGCATATGTATAAAGTAATTTTCATTCAACATATATAAATACTTATTTGGTTACGCTATATTTACCTAAATTAATTTTAGTGAACTTTTTGAAGTTTGTCATTTTTGTGTTTGTTTTCGTGTTATATTAACATTATCATTTTTACGAATAAGGCAACGTATTAAAAACTGAAATTGTAACAAATTAATAAAATAATTATAGCAGCTTTATCGAACTAAATATTCTAATTAATATACTTTTTTACTAACAGATCAAATTAAAAGAAACACTAATATTGAGAGAAAGTTGCCAAAGTATTATAGTGAACTGTATTGAAATTTAGTTAATGTTATTGAGATGAGCGTATAAAAGTAGAAGCAAAAACGCGATATTTTAAAATATGTACTTAATAAACGCCCCCTATACTTTTAAAATATATCTTTTGTGTACATACAGTGATTAGTTATAGATTTATTCTAAATATATAGATACTATATATACATATCCATAATTTACTCCATACATATTAGTTACGTACGTACGGCAAACAAAAGCCGGCGAGATAATTACTCAACACCGGCGGCGCGATACCGATTGACTTTGATAAAACGCCCAACCTACTTGTATAACACGATTTATTACCTGCGAGCCGCGAGCTCCTACGTCCGTCGAGAGTTACGAAATTATGGATGAGACAGATTTGGCAAAGGAAACTTGTGAACATAGTATTATACTCCGTATTGTTCTTCACTTTTCGACAAATTGAAAGCATTCCGTGTTGAGTGGCGGAACCCAACAACGCCCTTTGGCTTGTAACCAAAGCGAAATGAAAATATTAAATATTTAATTTGAAAATATTAAATATTTCATTACCTCGAGTGGGGATCGAACCCACAACATGTCGTATTTCCAGCCTCATGCTTGTATCTCTGCGCCAGGACAGGCCTTGCTAAGTTTAATTTTTTTATATATTTCTCCAAAAATGTATTTTTCTTTTACGTGATATAATTATTTACATATACTCATACTCATACTCAGCTTCACGCTGTATCCCGCACGAGGCAGGGTAGGCAGAGGGAACCCGGGAACCTAGTGTTAAGACACTCCGTTCCACTTCTGTTCCCTATTTACCGCAGAATTTAAATATTTCATTTCCTCGAGTGGGGATCAAACCCACAACCTGTCGGTCACATTCATACGCTTGTACCGCTGCACCACGACAGACCTTAACTACTGTTTACTTTATTTCAATTTCTTCGTAAATAAAACAGTTATACAATGTTGCTCTCTCTATTGCAGTAATAATTACTGCAATATTTTATTTTATTGTAAAGGCTGAATTTAAGTTTTCAATATAATTAAAGATACTGTTTAAAATGATATTGTTATTAGAAAACTTTACAAGTTATGTTTGTAACTCAAGCGGAAGAAGCCGTGGTCATGAACAATGTTTGAAATGAATTATATAAAAATAGTGTTTCAATACATTGACATAAAAATAAATACACACATAAACTAATTTGCAAAAAGGTTGTTACGTGTCAAATTCATGCATGTTCGATGAATATTAAAGACTGTTGAAGAATAATTAATAATAAACATTGACTTTTTTGTACTCAACTTATAGTTAGTAACTAACGTTATAATTAGTTACCAACGTATTGTAGGTTATATGTTATATGTTTCTAATATGACTGTTTACGCAATGTTCACAGGTGCGATACCCGCTGGAGTGAAAGGTTTTACTTTAAAAAAACTTTTTATTTTAATATTGTTTTATAAAAATAATCTCAATGTCTCTTTGTTGAAGCATTGTGTTTTAAATGACAAATAGTTCACCACGGAGCAGCACTTAGCAGCATGCAATATTTTAAAAAATAAAAGATGAACAACAGAGTGTCTTTATACTATATTTTCTCCGCTTACCCTTCTATATGTGGAATAGAGCGTGAAGTGAAATGCAAGAAACATATCAACAAAAATACCATATCCATTAACTAAAAATCTTCGAAATCCACGTCCGAACAACGATGATCTATCAACTTGTCTGCAGAAGATTAATGCGTGCGGATGATTGACGATTCGCGTTACGTCGCCCTAATGGTCAATGCGCCATTATTTGAACAAACACCTTGTACTCTTGAAGGTTCATGCTAGATCACTACCAAATCTTTAATTATATTTATTTAGAAAACATGAAAATTTGAATGTGAGTGGTGGATTTTGAACCCGCGCGTCTCGTTTTTATAATTATCTTTAAATATATTTCAAGTTTTCTTACCATAAATTAAATGTCCTTAACACTCAGCTTCACGCTGTATTCCACACACGGCAGGATAGGCAGAGGGAACTTGGGAACCTAGTGTTAATACACTCCATTCCACTTTCATTCCCCACTTATTACCTAGCTGAGTCATTTACACTTTAAAATCTTTAACAAGAAAGATCATATTTCAAAAATTAAGAGTTTGTTTAGTTGAACCCACTAATCCCTGGAACCATTCGGGAAGATTGAAATTAATATATGATAAATTGAACTTCGAGAAAGGCGGCTTATGCTTTATTGTTTAAGATAGGCGGAAGGAATATGAGAATTTCGTTACCTTCTTTCCGCAGAATTGAGATATGGTATATGGTGTGGCAGAACTCTACCTAGGATAACGTGGCGGTGCGTTTCATTTTTTTTTTACTTTGTAGTTTTTTTATAGTAGGATTCAACACTCAATGAAACGGCGACAAAATGAATAAAATGAATAGAGTGGAAGATACACGAAGTTAAAGAAAAATATTTCCAGAGTAAGAATGGAACCCACAACCAACGTAAGCACAGTTAGATATACTCCTTTAATATCAATAACAATGGACTATTTGGCTATCCCATGAGAATAAGCTGCGTACATAACTCTTTTAGATAAATTTAGATCATGGTCATATGAATTCTTTGCAATTACTAATAATAATCATAAGTTTTTTGTTTTTAGTATTTTACAGTTTCAGGCTGTATCCCGCACATGCTACGGTAGGCAGAGGGAACTTGGGAATCTAGTGTTAAGTCACTACGTTTTTTACCGTTACCTTGTTCAGCTTCACGCTGTATCCCGCACATGACAGAGTAAGCAGAAGAAATTTGGGAACCTAGTGTTAAGTCACTCCTTTACGTTCCCCACTTTTCACTGAATTTGACGCATTACGTCTTTTCAATTTTTCATTCTGCTAAACATGACATTAGTTGGTTTGAAGAAGCGTGGTAATGAGACTGAAGTGTTGTAATATTAGATTCCCAGGTTTCCAGGTTTAATGAAGTTCCATTGATAGAACGAGATACAGCATATACCTAGCTAAAACAAAAGTGGTTTATTTCTTATGCATAACGATTTCACGCTTCACATTGTATCCCGCACATGGCAGGGTAGGCAGAGGGAACTTGGGAACCTGGTGTATAGACACTCCGTTCCACTTTCGTTCTCCACTTTCCACCGAATTTGAGGCATTGCGTGTTGAGTGGCGGAACTCAACGCCGCGCTTTCCCTTGTTACCAGAGATGTAAATTGAAAACATTACATATTTCATTTCCTCGAGGAGGGATCAAACCTACAACCTGTTATTTACAGTCACAGTGTGCCGCTGCGTCACGATAGAGCTCAGAATTAAAGTTGTGAAATTAACGTTGGTTCTATATTGATTTCAATGTTCATAAAACCGGAAAGCGGAGAATCATGTTACTAAAAATAGTTCAAATTCTCGTTAACATTGTACAAACATGTACTTTATATCAAAAAGGAAGTTATTAAAACGCTTCATACCAATTTTTAGCAAAACAGCTGAGAAGTAAGGATTTATGGCCGCCATATCATCAACCATTTGTTGTGACACTTGGTGTAGTTCAACATTAATGGTTACAAAGGCCAAGCGAGGCTGGTTGCGTGTGATAAATTACTGTACCGATAAACATAGCCACTTTATCACAGGCTATGATTTATTCATATACTTGTCGGATGAGAAGTTACGTTTTGTTGTAAAAAAGACCCTTCGTGGCTTTTTTTGCTTTATGTTGGTAACATCTATATTGAATTTGTTACATAAAATGTTTTTTTTTATTAAGTATTTAAGAATTTTGCTTACAGATAAATTAATTATAATTAAAAATAAACTTTATGTTATAATGTTTTATGCTAAAATTGTGTTTGTGAGTTCGATCCCTCTCGAACTGTAGAAAATGAAATATTTATTGTAATTTTTTTTCTTAGTGTTGTTACCAGTGTGAGCTCTAGTTCTGAACTTCAGAACTTTGCGGAAACGGGGAACAAAAGTATCTTAATAGGAGTCAGAGTTTTCAAAGCACCTATAACTTCTAGAAGATATAATATATAATATGAAGGTAGTATATTATATTATAATTAATTTAAACTCGCACCTAATTATTATTTTTTATAATAATTTATTATGTACTTTTATTGAGGCCTGTCGTGGCGCAGCGGCACAAGAGTGTGACTGTAACCGACAGGTTCTGGGTTCGATCCCCAGTCGAGGACATGAAATATTTAATATTTTCAATTTAAATATTTAATGGTTCATTTCTTCGCTCTGGTAATAAGGCAAAGCGCGGCGTTGAGTTCCGCCACTCAACACGCAATGCCTCAAATTCGGCGGAAAGTGGGGAACGGAAGTGGAACGGAGTGTCATAACACTAGGTTTCACTTCCGTTCCCTCTGCCTACCCAGCCTAGTGCGGTATACAACGTGAAGCTGAAAAATATATATATATATATATATATATATATATATATATATATATATATATATATATATATATATATATATATTTATATATATATATATATATATACATATATATATACTTTTATAATCTTATAATTATATAATATGTTTAATTAAAAATTTTAAAAATCTTTATAAATAATCTGTGATTCAACTTGATAGCTTCATAGTAATAATCACAGTGATTGATTATATTCGTGAGTACTTTTTAAGTAACAGATTACAAAAGACTTTTTTTTTTATGTTAACTAACTAAAACTAACTTAGGATTTAGAAATTATTTAATTTTTACAATATTTAATATAGTACCTTTGTTCTTTAAGCCCCCACTTTTGTTCCCTACTGAAATCTCTATGTGTCGAATTCAGACAGAAAAGTACAGTGTTGCTATGTCTTGTTACTAGAAAGAGAGGAAATAAAAGTTTTAATAGAAATATAAAAATGAAATATTTAATATTTTCAATTTAAATGTTTCATGTTATAATTTCTTCGTTCTGGTAACAAAGCAATCCGCAGCGTTGAGTTCCGTCACTTAACACGTAATACCTCAAATTTGGCAAAAGTGGGGAAAGGAACGGAGTATCTCAACACAAGGTTCCCGAATTCCCTGTGTCTACCCTGCCATGTGCGGGATGTAGCGTGATTCTAAGTGAGCGAGTAAGTGAGTGAATAATTAATTCCCTTAATTGGGAATTGAACTCATGTCACGTCACACGCTTGTTGGCCTCAGCCACAACGACATCATCAATAATGGCACAAAACATAGATCAAAATACCGATCGTATCTAAACGTATATACAAGAGAATATAAACATTTCAAACAATGGTTCCTTTGACAGATTAATACGAAATTATCTACCAACAGCACAGCTACCGGCCATTATAAATGATAATGATAAGCAAAATGACAAGTTACTTTAAAACATCATGAGTTAACGGCGACAGTGATAAATTGAAACCACGGGCCCTTCCCTTCGGTGTGTAGTGGTAATTTATTGTGCTCCGACTGCAATTGTGTAGATACCTTTTTTAGCTTCACGCTTTATCCCGCAAATAGCGGGATAAGCTGAGGGAATAGAGAGTTGAAACACTCCGTTTACAATAACCAAACTTCGTGATGTCGAGTGAAAATAATATGATTCATAATTTGGAGTTTACATATGTAAATTATATTTAATCTCTTTTTTTATTGTAATTTTATAAAGAAATGAGGTCGCCAAAGAGCAGCGGCAAAATCGACTGTAAGCGCGTCCGGTTGTAGTTTGTATTCCTATTCAAATAAAAAAATTCAATTAGTATGCATTTAATATGTTTATTTTCTCACTTTAGTACCAAGGCTAACTTGGCGTTAAGTTCCGCAGAATTCGGTGACAATTGAGGCCCATAAGTCTCGAACTACTCCGTTACCATTAACGGAATAGTTCCACATTAGCCAAAAAAAACATAATAAAAGAAAGCTATTTGCTTATTTCAGCTTGCGAAGCCTAAAGAAGCCTGAGCATTGCATTTGTATTAGTACAGCCTACGCTACATAAGAACAAAATAAAAAAAAGTCTTTTTATTGATAATTTTTTCTACATATTTTGTTTCTCGTATATTTATTTTATAAAATATCTACAAATTTATTTGATACTAATCTTAAGTGCGCTATGAGAAACATTTGTAATCCGCTATCTTGTAGCGGCAGCCATTTTGGATTTTGAATCGCAAGTGACATTATGGGATCTAGGAAAAAATGCCACGATTCTACAAAAAATAAGAAAGTGTATGAGAATAAGCCGCAAAAATTTTTATGAATCACTTTTACTCGTCATTAATGATTTCCTATCATAAAAGATATTAATATTTTTTAATTTTGAAATGACTGTGCTAATTCAATTCAGAAACCGGTGGAGGCAGATCATCCGCTCCAGATGCAATCCTGCAGCTTATCACGATCCTCAGATATGAGACCGACTTGAGAGTGCTAAATCAAAGGAGTTTCTAATGAAAGGAAAGTGCAGTGCGACTACAAACGCGACCGTTGTAGATTTTGTTTCGAATCGGAGGTCGGGAAGTATTCATAATTTTCATTTTTTCGCTCTAGTAACAAGATAAACTAATGCATTGAGTTACATCACTACACAAAGTCTCATAAATTGGGCAGCAATTAAAAAAACAAAGTGTTCTAACTTTGCCTAGGCTGATATATGCGGGATACAGAGTGAAGCTAAAAAAAAAACTCCTGTTATTTGTCTTGAATTGAATTATTAATTATTATAACTATGAAAATAAAAACTAGAAAAACCAGCAAGTAATTAAATAATTTAATAATAAAATATAGATAACAGCTGCTTTCTTGCTATCACTTAGAAATCGAACCCGTAATCTTGGACGAAGTAAATATGGCAATCATGTCATTGAAACGTATAGTAATTATCGAATCATTATCAATAAAATATAGCTATCAATAACTGTCAAAAAACAATCACATAATGATATCATTGATTTATATCGACCATCGTTGACTAACAACTTTGTCAGATATAAGTGCGATAATGTTTCTATATATTAATTAGTTCAGATTAATTTTGATGGATAGGTGACGACGTCAGGTAAAAATATTTTTCAACTATTTCCTTATATACATATATATTTTTTTATTAAAAAAGTAATGTCATGTTTTTACGTAGTTATCGTAGAAGCATGATTGTATACTTTTTATGTCACTTAGCGAAACAAATAAATAGTTATCGCTATAATCTTTTAATGATAATAATAGTTGCTGTGACACAGCGTCGTGTCGTATCGTATCGTGAGTTCAGCTTTTAAAGGAAAGATCCTTTGAGTAAAAGCTTTTTCATTTCCTTGTCGTGCAAAAAGGCAATGTTTATTGGAAAACTGGAACCTAATGAGGGCAACAAAGTATTGTATTTTTTTTTTCAGCTTCACGCTGTATCCCGCACTAGGCAGGGTAGGCAGAGGGAACGGAAGTGAAACCTAGTGTTATGACACTCCGTTCCACTTCCGTTCCCCACTTTCCGCCAAATTCGAGACATTGCGTGTTGAGTAGCAGAACTCAACGCCGTCCCTTGCCTTATTGCCAGAGCGAAGTAATGAAACATTAAATATTTAAATTGAAAATATTAAATATTTCATTTCCTCGACTGGGGATCGAACCCAGAACCTGTCGGTTACAGTCACACTCTTGTGCCGCTGCGCCACGACAGGCCTCGAAGTATTGTATTAAAATTCAAAATTTAAAATATTCTTCATTAAAACAGTTTTCTGCAAGCACCTTTGAATCATCAAGTATACATAAAACCAACACCGGTTTGAAATGCAATTCTGCCGAAAAAGACCGGTAAGAAACTTAACAATTGCTCTTTCCAATGAAATTCAAATGATTTTAATTAAATACATTGTTAACTTTCAAATATGTGGGGAAAGTGCAATAATCTTTCCTAGTTAATATAGTTTTTACAGTTACTTTAAATTTCTACAGTGGAAAATTCTAAATATATTGCAGAATACAATTTATAGATACGTATACACAGACTCATAAATTATTTATTTACTTTTCGGAGGCGATAACTAGGCGTCCCAAGTTTGTCTTGTACCATATACCATGAAAGTGGTGGGAGCCAGACCTGTCTAATGGTCCCTGCCACTGAGGTAAAACCCGGAGACACGTATATTGGCCCTCCTGGTTTGACCTTAAGGTGATACAGAGGGATAGTATAACATAAACGGTTAGTCTCGAAAGAGAAATAAGGGTAAATCTACCCTTCTGTTAAACATAATTTTGTAAGTTGTCAGTCAGTTTTTAATAATAACACATTGTCAATTTTCTCTTTCAATTAAATTTTAATGAACTATATAATCTAGCTTTGCAAAATATTAATAACTACATACAAATCACATGATATAGACTAATCATCAGGAGTTCACTTTATTCCACATTTATGCAAGTATTTAAGGAATTTCAAGATCTGTCTAGGAAATTGAAAAAAAAAAACATTAAAATTCTAATTCAAATTCATACAGAATTTTGCAAGCACCAACAATCATCATATACACATAACGACAATCCAAGTGATCCCGAATTGAATTTGAATCCAATCGTTTGTACGTAGATTTCCTCAACACATACGTCTACAGCTATATAATCCTTTTAGATAATTCATAAAAATATTTTCCTTGTAAATAATTACAAGATTATGTTATTAGTTCATGGATGAGTGATGTATTAAGCGTATTTAGTGATAAAATTTAAAGCGGTAAAACTGCGAGTGGTCTATGATATCGTGGAAGGTCAAAGAACTGCCAACAATTGGACAAAATGGAAAGTACATAACGATATCAAGTGATTATAATTGATTGAAATGTACTATTGTGTATTGATATTGTTCATAAATCATATTTATTTTTACTGTGACTTTACTTTTTGGTTTGTTAAGTTAAAAAAATGGAATATATTTTCAAACAGTCTGATGTTTTTGAAGATGTTGAGTTGGATGTGCAGCGTAACGTAACCTGATACATACGAAATATTCATTCAAGAGTAATTACATTCCAAGAGCATCACTCCGTATTGTCTATATGTTCAAACCAAGTGGAGCTTGAAGCAAGACCCTCTGATGACCTAGGATGCGCTAGCTAAATCTTGTAATCCAAAACATGAGAACCAAAATTCTAACTAGAGAGGACATTCAGTACCATACAAAATATAATGACTTAAGTAGAACAGACATTCGTATATTAGTAGACATTTCGAAATTGTTGGCAGTTCTTTGACCTTACACAGTATCTTAGACTACTCGCAGTTTTACCGCTTTAGATTACCAATAATTTTATCACTAAATACGCTTAATACATCACTCATCCATGAACGAATAATATAATCGAAATGCCATTTATTATACAAAGTATAAATAAAATGTTTTTATTTATATTTTTTATATTAATTATCTAAAATTATTATATAGCTGTAAACGTTCGTGTGTTGAAGAATTCTGGGTATAAATGATTGGATTCAATTCCATATCACTTGGACTTCACGCGTCATCATGTTTATTTTGTTTTCTATTCGGAAGATAATTAATATACTTAAGCTGTTTTTTCTAGATTGTGGTAGCTTTATGTAATTTACGATTCAAAAGGTGCTTGCAAAAGTTTGTAGAAATTATTGAACTTTAGACAATTAGCCTATATCTTGCAATCTGTGTATGGTTTTATCACTATTTTAGATGGTTTTACTTGCGATAAAACAACAATTTCTACAATGCTGCTTCACTCTAGTCATAGAATTAAATATCAAAACGCAGAGGGCGAAATTGTTTTATTGAAAAATATAGATCCCATTTTTTTAATTAAAAAAAATCTAGTGTTACATAATCTGTTCTTTTTTTCTCCGCTATTTTTTTAACATATTGTGAGTTCAGTAGCGGAATTCCACGTCGTTTTTTATTTTCTAGATCCAGGAAAAAAAAAAAAATTAAAATATGATCATTACCACGAGTGGGGATCGAACCCACTACCATAGATAGCACTTACAGTTATAATAGCTATCAATTATATTATTTTTTTACCTTCACGTTATATTATAGCAGGGCAGACAGAAGGACACTATAACACTCTTTTTTCCCCACTTTCCAAAGAATTCTCTAGGTATTGCGTGTTGAATAAAAAAAGATGTCGCGCTTAGCCTCGTTACCACAAATTATAAAAAAATAATTCCCACAAGTGGACATAAAATAATAAATATTTCATTCCCACAAGTGGGCATTGAACCCAGAACCTTCACTTACAATCGCACATTTGTACCCCTGGGTTTTAGTGGCCTTAGCTAGCTATCAATAATGTCATAACATATCAAACAATTTATTTAACCACCCCTATCATAATATGAAAATGAGGTACAATTAAAAGCCAGAATAATTCCATAGGCTGAATGTAATTTCGTCAGCTGCCGCTCTAAAAGTATTATAAACGCGTCATTATACGTAACAAAGGCATGTCTATGTAATTTACCATCATTATGATGACAGCTCTCCCTTATAATCAACACCCATTAGTGAGAGACAATGTTATTGTGTAGTACTTTAAAACAGAACAGGTTGTAGAAGATCAAACGTATTAAAAATGGCGAATCTATTAAATTTAATAGGAAAATTATTAAAAAAAATGTTAATATAATTTGCGGTTGTGGATTCGACTCCCACTCGAGGGGATAAAGTTACAAGTCAGAATTTGGCTAATGACAATCTCTTAAATTGATTGATTGTCTTATCACTAAGTACCCCTTGCCTTTCCAGCTACGAGTATATGCAGTAGAAGGCGAAAACAAATAAGACATTTCATAATTTTTTTTATGGAATGGATGGAATACATCGATATGGAATATCTAGCGGAAGACATCTTCATTTTTTTTACCTTAACAGCATGTTTATTTCCTTGTTTTAAATTAAAAACAATAGTTAAATAGGTTTTCGTAAGATTTTATCGAAATTAGATTTATTGAATTATAGATTTTTTTTCTTTAACTTAACGTAACTTAGTGTCTAGACACTCCTTTCCGTATCGCACTCGGCCCACACATTTATACCCCAGATCAGACCCCATGGACACAAAAAAATGTAACACCTCTTCTAATGCCTCTGCTCTATGAAGCGTCTGTCACCGTAGGAAATACCGGCTTTAATGCACTATGATGTCACATACATATCCTCCATAAAATGTAGATTAGATATCCGGGCCATGTGTTTTATATAAATTATTGCAATAAATATATTGACTCGTATATATTTATTGCTGCCGTATAAGTTATATTGCCTTGGATTTAATTCTGAATCATAAGTTTTTCAAGGAAATTCTGTATAATTAATTTATTACGTGTATGTTGTAAATTTGAAATGTTGAACGATGATGACTTTATGTGTTGCAGCAGAGGGAACCTGGGAACCTAGGATTTTTTGCTGTTTTCCGTTTGCCATCTACTAAAAAACTCTATTCATACTGCTGAGCGTAACTCAACTACGCAAAATGTCATTACAGTTTTATATTTTATACATAAATCATAATATATACCTGAAGAAAACTCTTATATATTAAAAGGTGGTGACCCAAAAGCATAAAAGCGCAATTGTAAACGCTATGTGTTCTATTTTAACTTAAGGAACGATTTTTTATATGTTATAATTTTTTTGATCTACGGCGTTGAATTCCGCCAACCAACAAACAATGCTTCTACAACGCAGCGGAAAGTGGAGAACGAAAATGTTTTAATAGGAAAGAAATATTTTTACATAAGGTTCCCAGGTTCCCTTGTCCTAAACAAAACTACATATAAAAATGGAAACCACAGTATCCTCGCTATTATAATGTAAGTACCAGCTACCATAGTTAGAGCATCTCATTAAAAAGTCGTTACCCCATCATTATTTAGTCCGCAGTAATTTGTGCTTCGCCTTCTAACAAATGGTTTGAGTGGCAAAAAAAGTTTGTTAATACCATATATTAATGTGTTTGAAGTATGAAATTATGAGTATGTTCAATTAACTAGGTTTAGAGGCTATGGTAAATGATATAGATAAATATTGCTTCGCCATATTTTGTTGCATAGTTATTCCACATGTAAGAAAGAAAAAAAAAAAAAAAGAAGTTATTGTAAATTTTTTAATCCGTTTGAAAATATTAATCTTCTGTTCCGTAACCCAACGCTGTGTTTTGTCTAAGTATAGATAATGATTAATTATTTTGCTTTAGTTGGATTGATTCTATGACATTCATAAATAAAGTATTGAGCATAATGAGTGATATCACTCTTTTGCGCTTGGCAGAGTAAGTGGACGGAACCTGGGACCCTAGCGTTGAACGACTCCGTTCCCATTAAAACACTTCCGTTCTCCACTACCTATTACGACAGCTGTCAGTTTCCACCAAATTCTGGAGGTAGTGCTTGTTGACAGGTAGAACTTAATGCCGCGCTTTACCTTTTATCAGAGCGATATGATATCAAATTATTAATTTAATATTTCATTTTCTTTTTCCTGTCGTGGCGCAGCGGCACAAGCGTGTGATTGAAAACGACAGGTTGTGGGTTCGATCCCCACTCGAGGAAATGAAATATTTAATATTTTCCATTTAAATATTTGTTTTCATTTCTTCGCTCTGGTAACGAGGCAAAGCGCGGCGTTGAATTCCGCCACTCAACATGCAATGTCTTAAATTTGGCGGAAAGTGGGGAACGGAACCTAGTGTCTTAACACTTGGTTTCCAAGTTCCCTCTGCTTACTCTGCCATGTGTGGGATACAGCGTAAGCAAACTTTTGTGTAAATTGAATTCACAGCCTGTTTCGTTTAAAGCCATACGTATGTACTCCTACACCACCGCTGACCTTTTCATAGACACAATATTTTATATACGCCCCCTCAAGTCAAGTGGGAATCGAACTTAAACTCAAAACTCAAAACTCTATTACGTCAATTTAATAAATGACCGTAATGTATCGTACACAGTGTCCAACTTTCGCTGGTTTACACGACGTTATTTATGTAAGACGTCGAACGTTGATTATTCGTATTACAGTCCGGTGTGAAATATGTTCCGTGGAGAATAGCTTTAAGGCTGTCTTCGCATGGTAAGACCAATAGCTTACAGTTTAAAAAGCTGAACTATCACGTTTTCCTACAGCAAGTTCTACAAGTAGCATAGAATAAGTTCGAAACTATAAATTATATGAGCCTAAGCTCAGGCAGTTTAAAAATAACTTCTGAAGGGTCCCATTAGGTGTTCACTCCACAACCAGACTAGCTCGAGTTATACATCCAGTAGAGAAGACAAAGGGAATTTGAGAAGGCGGCGGTACTAAATGTCTAACTTTGTCTCGTTACCAGTGAGGAAATCATTTCCTCGATCATCATAGTGATCGAACCCACAACTAATGATGCCTTCTACCACGTGTGACCTTAACTAGGGCGATGATACCATATCATTGCTTTATTACCTTAGATATGAATAACTGCCAAGCTTTACGATATAATTACAAAAAGTAGGTCAAATTAAGTTGCTCAGATTGTATTACATAGTCACAAGTCGACCTTATAAAAGCCTGTTAAAATTTACATGTCTTAATTTTGACACTTAAAGATATCAAAACGTACGTAACCAAAGATAACGTTTAATTGGCAATAATTAAAGCATTCTTAATAGATTGTGTTATGTAAAATGGATTGTAGTTTACATTTTTAAGTGCGGTTGGTAGTAAATATGTTGGTATTGCAGTTTTTTTTTGTTATAAGAACTTTTGAGTGAAGAAAATCATATTATAATTTTTACTATCTTTTAAAGTTGTATTTCACAATAAGGAAAGAAAAATATATATTTTTAAAAACTTAAAATAATTTGAACGTAACGGGATTAGAACTCGCACCTCTTGGAAACCGTCTAAGCGCTCTGACCAACTCAGCCATACGTGCTCATCAAGCTACGTCGAAATTTAATACGCTTGATACAATTTATGCTAACAACGTAAATCAAAGTTTATACGTTTTTAAAAATTAGGAAATGGCATTATTGTTTGGTTGGCTAAGGATCACCTTAGACAACCATATATTTGTATTGACAGACCGACATACAGAAAAAATGTCCAAATTTTTATTATGATATTGAATTGAAAAAAAAATAAAGGCAAACAATACCTAAGCAAATTTAATTTGAATGTTTATTTTTTGTGAAATATGTAAGTTTTCCTACATCAGTAAAGAGCCTTAGCCTATCTTATAGCGTACAGAAGGATTAGATACATGAATTGTTCTGTTATATTCCTTTCGAGATGCCAGAAGATTTATGGCACTAGTGTTCCACTATTACACAACAGCTGAAAGTTTAGATAAAGATTTGTTTTCTTAGGACTTATTAGATATTGCAAGGGTTGCAAATGGTAGAAAAAAAATCGATATTTTTTTATATATTTTTCAAATATCGATGTCTTATTGGTTGGTTGGAATATTGTTTTTATTCGCACAGTAGGGGAATCAGGCGTAACCTGAGAAGCTAGTGTTAAGACACTCCGCTATACACATTCTGCCAAATTTTTGAGACATTTCAAATTGAGTGGTGGAACTCAACACCGTACTTTATAAACTTTACCGAGAGAAAAATGGAAATCGAATTCATAAATAGAATCACCCTTTTTTACACTAAGTAGTACAAAAAGAACTGTTAAATAAACCATATATGTAATTAATAATCACTCTATTTTTCCTCTTATTTAATTTTTTAAAGAAAGTACTTAATAAATAATGATATAGTCAATCCTACACGTGATTTTAATCACATATTATTAAAAGTTACTCGTGCAAATAACAGCGTACAGAATATGTATGTAATTTTCTTGTCTAACCGAAGTTAAGATAATGCCACCGGAAGTGTCATCTTTACAGGCTACTCGGTACTTAGCTATTATGTTCTTACTATAGTGTAAATAGCTAAAAGGCTATTAAAGATATAAAAAAATATATACAATTGTTCTTTAATTGAATACGTAGTGGCTCTGTGGCACGATATCTGTAATGTGCAATGGGTTTGCCTTCAATTCCCACTCGTGGGAATGATTTAATTTTATTTCCTTACTTTGATAACAAAATAAAGTACGGTATTGGGTTTTGACGATGTACACCTGCTTGGCTTGAAGCTAAAAAACTTTTTGCTACATAAAATATTATATTTCATTTTAAATTAAGGGACTTCTCTTATAAATATAAAGACTTGAATAGGGTACTAGCTTGTACTAACTGTAAACAATTAAGATTAAGGTAAGTTCGATTTCCACATTAAAAAAGAAAAAATGAATATTTGCATTTCCTCGCCGTGTTAAAGCGTGGCTTAGCATGCAATGCCGTCCGATTTCAGCGGGAAGTGAGATGTTCATAATTCACACTAGGGTCCCAAGATCCCAGATTCGGGGTTCAAAAATTACATTTAATTATAGGAGAATTAGTATTACTTAGATTTTATATTACCTAGAGTTATAATCTAGCGTTAAGAAGTGCGTTCTCATTAGGATACTTCCGTTGGTTTCCTCTGAATTCAGGAGGCATTTCGCAGTAAGTGATGAAACTTAACGCCGCGCTTTGCCTTATTGCTATATCGAGGAAATGGAAATTGTTACATTTTCTTAAGTAGATATCGAACCCACAACCAGCCTTTACAATCCCACGCTTGTGACCTCAGATTTATATTTATTCGTCTAAATAATAGTGTTGGATGATAATTAAAAGGCATGAACAACATGAAACATTTAAATCTTAAAGTAAATTGCTGTACGATAAATTTGATTTAATATTCTCATATATTTACAGCGTCCGCTATAAATTATTGTATACGAGCCGAAATTCCGGTGGAAGAGTGAAATGATGGTTTTTTTTACATATTATTAGTTTATATAATAAATTTACATACATTTCCTGATAGTAATTTAGAATTAGAGTGTTATGTTGAAAGTTGCCACGTAATTTTATATATTGTAACTTTTTTTATGTGAGTAATGATGAAGTGTCTTAATACTAGATGCCTAAGCTCTGTCTATCTACGCTGCCACGTGGGAGATTCAGCGCAGGTTCAAATCCCGCTACATTCAAAGAAAGTACTTTTTAAAAATATGCATTTTTCGTTCCTTAGTTTGAATTAACATTTTAAAACATAGTAAATATATATATATATATATATATATATATATATATATATATATATATATATATATATATATATATATATATATATATATATATATATATATATATATATATATATATATATATATATATATATATATATATATAATAAATAGTACTTGATAATTCTAACGAATTGTCTTAGAGAGATGTTAACAACATTAATAAGTTGTAATAAATGTTTAAATTATTATACATTTTAAAAAATGTATTTTATTACAAGTACAAGTAAACTTAATTTAAAACAAATAAAAGCTCCAACCCATAATATTATTATGCCTCATCTTAACAAAATATTTGCAAATCCCTTACTACTAATCCGTTTTTGATAAAAACATAGCTAGAAGAAGAACAATTAACGAAGTTTTCGATTAAAAAAACGATACTCAAAATTGTTTAATTCATTCAAAAGCTTCGTTGCCACAGAAACACAGACAAGAAGACAGACTTGGCAAATTTATAACAACATATACTCATACTAAATTTAAATTTAAAAAGCGTATAAAAATTTTGAACGAAGCAGGATTTGAACCCGCGCCTCTGGAATACCGTTCCAGCGCTCTGACCAACTAAGCCATTCGTTCTCACCGAGCTCCGTCGAAATTCTTATACGCTTGTTACAACTTATTTATGTTGTTAGCATAAATAGCTTATTTATGTTGTTAGCATGAAGCGGGTTCAAATCCTGCTTCGTTCAAAATTTTTATACGCTTTTTAAATTTAAATTTAGTATTTTCTGTCCTAAATCTGGAATAACACTTTAAAACATAGTAAAAACATATTCTTATATAATATAGCTATATACACATGTATAATATAGCTATAATTATAGGCGTCACAATGTAACGTTTTTTTCGCCTAATCGGGCAAGTATAGAGTAGAACTTGTATTAAATATCCGTTTATTCCTTAATTGTTTTTGGTATATTACTTTTTGAGTGGTGAAGCTGGACGACACGTTTTGTCTTCTTCACGACAAATAGGAAATAGAATCAATATCTATATCGAGGATCTATTTACTATTTAATAATGAATTTTGCCACTGAAATACCGTTTCCTGTTTTTTTTTTCCTTGAAAATTACTAACTAATTCTAAACATTTACCATCGAATTAACAACCAGAGCCGCCACATAAAAACCATACTGCATAACACTTGGCAAATCTAATCTAACACATTCACATTCACTTGTCGCCAACAACGCGCCTCGACATAAATCGTGTGTAATCGCGTGATCTGACAGCGGGCCGTTGAAATGAATATTCGTTATAAATCTCTGTTTAGTGGCCACCGTGCGAGAGTTGGTTTTAGAAAACTATAGAGACGATATTATATATAATAATAAAAAATGTATGTAAATTAAGTTTTATAAAAGGAAATATGAGAAGATATATCTATAAAAAATAAACAACTATAAAAAATAAAAAGTGTTTGTTTTTCACAAAAATATCAGGGCTAATTGATCCATTAGACCGGTAAATATATGTTACGTTCAAGACTGCAAGGTAGACGTCAGAACTAACTACAATCAAAAAATGAGTCAGCCACAGAGTGTTTTTACACTAGATTATCTTTTTCTACCCTACAATTTGCGGATTAAAGCGCGAAGCTGAAACGAAAAATTTACATTTTTTATTTATTTATTAAAATTAAGTTGATCTTTTTGTAGCTCCGACCTCTACAAAGCATATGGAGCACCGTTCTCTCTGGCTACCCAGCTAGGACTAAAACTAGGGAGAGAACTAGATGAGAACAAGGGAGCAAAGAAAGCAATTAAAATGAAATTAAATAGTTTACGTTTTATCCTGCATACATTACCAATACCCAGGCCTGTCGTGGCGCAGCGGCACAAGCGTGTAACCGACAGGTTTTGGGTTCGATCCCCAGTCGAGGAAATGAAATATTTAATATTTACCATTTAAATATTTTAATATTTCATTTCCTTGCTCTGGTAATAAGACAAAGCGTGGCGTTGAGTTCCGTCACTCAACACGCAATGCCACAAATTCGGCGGAAAGTGGGAAACGGAAGTGAAACGGAGTGTCTTAATACTATGTTCTCGGGTTCCCTCTGCCTACCCTGCCTCGTGCGGGATACAACGTGAAGCTATAAATAATAAGCAAACTGAAGCATCATTCACACCCTTTTTACTATCTTAATTATGCCAATGTCTACTCCATTCCCTTCGATTTGCTATAAAGGATCTAATAACGATTTCCTCAACGCAGCACGTCGGTTATTACGTGCCGTCTATTACTATTTTATTATGTTAATACTGGCTGCCATACTGTCAGGCTAGATTGTCAGATTTATTGCTGTACCTAGCGCAATGAGACTAACCACACTGTACTGATTAGTGTTGGCCTTTGCTTATGTACAAGTGTAGAATACAAATGTCCTAAGGAGCTTTTTCTTAGCTTCAAGATGTATTCTGCATATAGCAGAACAAGTGATAAGGACACTTTCAATTCCCATAATTCACTGAATTCTGTAAGCGTTACACGTGTTGAGTGGCGGAGTTTATCGCTGCGCTAAGTCTCGTTACCAGAGCGAGAAAACATTAAATATTCAATTATTTTTCATGTGAGGATCGAATTTACAAGCTGGTCCGTTTACAGTCGCATGGTTGTATCCCTGCGTTAATACAGGTCATTTAACATAAACGTATATGCTTCGAATTCGAAAGTAGGGAATAGAAGTGTCTACATGGGAGCAGAGTGTCTTAACACTAAGTTCCCAAGTAGGTACTTCTCTCTGACTACCCTGCTGTGTGCGGGACTCAGCGTAAAGCTAAAAACACCTCTTAATCTGAAGTATATGAAAATAGACAACAACTATACATATATATATATATATATATATATATATATATATATATATATATATATATATATATATATATATATATATATATATATATATATATATATATATATATATATATATATATATATATATATATATATATATATATATATATATATATATATATATATATATATATATATATATATATATATATATATATATATATATATATATATATATATATATATATATATATATATATATATATATATATATATATATATATATATATATATATATATATATATATATATATATATATATATATATATCTTCTCAAAATATATGGCTTAATTGACTGAAATGTAAAATTCATAAACATTTAATTCTCTGCTCACGATCAAGCAACGCCGCGGGCTGTTGCAGGTCCCATAATAAATATGTCAAATTGCCACGCCTCTGTTGATCGTAAATAATAAGCTGCGTTAATATATTGAATTATTAACTGTGTTCGTTTTCGTTTAGTATAAACGTCTTATTTGTTTTAAATTGATGTGAGGCTATGGAGGCGCAGTGGCAAGTTGCCTGCAAACGGGATGGTAGGGTTCAATTCTCAAACATATTGTAATTATTTAAATGATTTTTATTTCGGCGCTTTGGTACACATTCCAGAAGGTACCCGTTTATTATAAGACACAGAACAGCGATGAGTTCCACTACTCAACACGCAATGTCTTAAAAATTAGTCAGAAGCTACCTATTTTCGAAATGAAACTATTTTCTAACTTGGCAAATGATGAAGCTTTTTGCATTGTCAACAAAGAAAAATATAATTATATATAAATTTCCCTAACTTTAAAATTTTAAAATAATTTCATATTATTTAAAGAAACTGATCTTAATATTATGGCCTATTAGCCACAAGAAAGTATTTTTTTTTTCGAATGGGTAGTATGCTGTTGGCCCTGCAGCCTCTACAGCGTCACCGGGTAATAAGGTAGTATTTAATATGAATAAAGCTTGTTTTATGCGGGATTTGAACGTTTTAGACTACCTACATTCGTAGAGCAAGCACATAAGCATATGACTGGACATGCCACTAGTTGTTACCTAAATAAATGAAATATGTATGTAATAAATGTAATAAATGAAATATGTAGTATTTTTAATTCTAGCAGAAGAGAAGATCTGAAGTATCTTAACAGGAATAGAGTGTCTCAACACTAGGTTCTTAAGAACTTAAATTTAAAAAGCGTGTCTCTTAAAAACCGTTCAAATCCTGCTTCATTAGAATACCCAAAGAATAAAGAAAAAATATGTTACTTTTTATGATTTATTGCTTTAAAGATATTTTGGCAGAGTGTAGTGGTTCTGGATTTGATTCCCAATTCAGTTATTAATTTTCAAAGTTATTTCCACTTTTCCGGTTTGGTTAAGCAACGCTCAGTTAGTACGGACGACAGTTCATGTAAAAAATATTTGTTAAATTATAAGGATATTACTTCTTTTATACATTTTCTTGGGATGGGTCACAAACCGTGCTCGGGTGGGCTTGGGCCAATTTCTCAGAAACTAAGCAAAGGGTGCATTGAGTCACAATACTCAATACCTCAGATTCGGAAAAGAGTGAGAAGAGTGCGGAAGAACCTTAATAAGGTAATATTTATAATATTTATATTAATAACACTAGGTTCCCAAGTCCTCTCTGCTTCCCTTGCTACGTGATGCTATGAAAAAACCAATTATATTTTACATTTATTAAACCCAGTATTCATTAGACGCAATAATTCATTGAAACATATTATCATTTCATTTATCATAATTTCATCCTTGAACTAAGTTATTTGTACAAAAACCAATGCGAAGTTTATTAGCTAAGATATAGGCCAATATGATATATTTTATATGTGAATATATATATATATATATATATATATATATATATATATATATATATATATATATATATATATATATATATATATATATATATATATATATATATATATATATATATATATATATATATATATATATATATATATATATATATATATATATATATATATATAATAAATTATTTATATTTATCCCTTAATAAGTAGATAAAACTGTCATAAGCACTTAATAATTTATATTTAGATAAGAATTAAACTATTAAGATATATGTATTTTGTAGTTAATCCGATAATATGTAACGATAATTTATATTTATATTTTCATAGATTAGAACTTAGAAAATGTTTGCTTAGAAAATGCTCCTTTTTTTACCTACCTCTGTAAAAGTGGAAGACAAGAGAAATTGATTTCTTTGGAGAAGATATTTAGTCAGTATAGTAGAAGCTTGCCTTCCATAAAAATATTAGAAAAATAACTTATTATTCTCTTATTGTGCCACGACAGGCCTCTTTATCGATATATCTCAAATACTCTTAAATAAATAAATTGAGGTAATTGACATATCTCAGTTTCCTCTTCCTGCCTTATTTTAAATGAAATTAAAGTCAAATATAGCGGTTTCCATAGCAAAAGTTCCCATTGTGTTTTGATTTATTAGCGCTTTCTCTACAATTGTATAGAAGCTTGTTTACGTAAGCGTATTGCTAGTTTACAATTGGCATACTACTGTTATTATTATTTCTCCCGCTCCAAGATTTCATCATTCTTGATAAAGTATCCACGACGTCTATTTCTGAATTCTGAATATTTTTTCCCATTTGTATAGAAATTTTAACAAACCTTTACTAAATTCTTCAAGGAAAATGCAAAATTTCAACTTAAAAAACTCAAAATTTTCCTCGATGACTTAATTAATGTATCAAATATTTAACTAAATATATAAGAGCCAGGTTAATAATGCAGGTTGTAGGTTCTATTTTCACTTGAGGGAATAATTTTTTACGGATTTTGTTAACGGAATTGCCTTAATGGAACGGTGTGTCTTAGTACTAGCTAAGGTATTAATAAGTAAAGTGATTTCCCATTTTGATATATCATTCTGCTCTATCCTCTCAATGATATGATAGAGAACAACAACGTAGCTTCATATATTGGATCTATTTCTAAAATATTTTTAATTACTGAAGCATTAAAGAGGAAAAAGTGGCTACCACAATTAATTGGTTCAGATTAAACTTACGAATTTGTATAAGACCGGTCAAGTGCAAGTCTAGCTCACTCACAATTGATTCATACAACTCAGCTCAGCTTCACGCTGTATCCCGCACACGGCAGAGTAGGGAGAGGGAACTTGGGAACCTACACTAGGTTTCGAATGTCGAATTTGAGGCATTGCGTATGGAGTGGCGGAACTCAAAGCCGCGTTTCGCCTTGTACCAGAGCGAAGAAAATATTAAATTTCCTTGAGTGAAGATTGAACCCACAACCTGTCGGTTACAGTCGCACGTTTGTGCCGCTGCGCCACGACAGGCCTCCATACAAATCCATACAAATTTATGATTATAGGTCAAATTGGTCAAAGTCCAAAATAGTTTGTATCTATAATAAGATATGAAAAATATAAATTGTCATTTCACCACTTTTTTTTTTCATTTTTTTGTACTGCAACTTGCCAAATTGCGTAATAGGAATTCTCCATAGAGTTTGATTATGCAACAAATTTCAAGCAAAATGCAGCAAAAACTAGTTATAAATGCGAAAATCCTGTTATTACAATGAATTAAAAGTTTAATTTAGTTTGAACTAAATATTAAAATACAAATGTATTTGCATAACCTGAGGATAAATGACACACGGGTGATTCCAAATATGTATTCCATTCCATATATTCTTATATTCTATACATTCCATTCCATATATTCCATTCCATATATTCCATTCCATATACTCCATGTTCCATTCCATATATTCGTATATATTTTTTTTCACTTTTAAGGTACCAAACTCTAAAAAAACGATATTAAATAAACTACGAAATAGTGTGCTATAACTGTAAATAAATAAAATAAAACAAAGAAATCCAGATTTACTCCCAGTAATATTATTCATCAAATGTTTAATACGGGCGCGAGTGCCTCATAAAGTAAGATCAGTGTAGTACAAGTGGCAATTATGTGTAATATATCGCTTGAACATTAATAGTCTCTGTAAAGCCCGAGGTACTATACTTGTATATTGCTTAAGTAATTTTGTTTTTATCACTTCGCTTTACTTAAGAAGGTTTTATTTTACCTTTTATTAATTAGAGGCCTGTCGTGGCGCAGGATGTGTATGTGACGCGACAGGTTGTGGGTTTGATCCCATATCGAAGAGATGAATTATTTAATCTTTCAACTTAATATTTAATCTTTTCATTTTTTCGCTCTGGTACAAGGCAAAACGCGGCGTTGAGTTCCTCCACTCAACACGCAATGCTTCAAATTCGGCAAAAAAAGTGGAACGGAGTATCTTAACACTAGGTTCCCAATTTCCCTCCGCTTACCCTGACATGTGCGGGATACAGAGTGAAGCTGAGTGAGTGAGAGTAAATATAAAATATTTTATTTCACACAACTTTCTGTTACGTCACTTATCACTAGGTTACCAAGTTCCTTTTGCCTACCCTTTTTGGTCATGGGGATACAGCATGAAACTTTAAATAAAAGGCCTTTCTTGTAACTTTGAGTTAAATATAACTTCGTTATCTTTATCTAAATAAACGAAGAGAAACGTTATTATTTTCTAAATCTTAGAGACCAACATTAACTGGTGCACTAAGGTTGTAGGTTGTGTATTAGTTGAGTCGGAACACAGAGGAAAACGTGGAACAGAAGTGCCTTAGGTTCCCAGCTTTCTTCTGCGTATCCTCTTACATGAAATGTAATGTTGTTATAAAAATAATTAAATATATTCACTCTCCCGAATCATATGATAAGAGTAAATAACTATCGTTTACAGTCAGATTCCATACTACTGTTCCACAATGGCTTACTTAATCTATACTTATAACAAATCTGTAACTAAACACTGTCTGTACATGGAAGATATCTGTACATATAAGACAATCTCATAGGGCAATTTTATTAATGTAAATAATAGGCTATAAAGCTATAGGTTTAAAATAGTGGTTTTTTTAAACTTTTGTCTGTTTATCTATACGTTTGTACGTGCTAATCTCAAAAAAGGCTAATTAGATTTAAAATCCAGTTTTCACTGTTATATTTTGGCAATCTCCATTTAATATTTAGTGTTTGTCCTATTTAAATCGGTTAAAAATAAAAAAAATATTACGCCAATTTCAAATATTAGTCGAGAAAATTGCTACGAATATTGTATATAGTTAGAAATTTTAGTCTTTAATGTATAGATATTGTATTAAAAGTGATAATGCATTAGAACAAGATAAAAGTTGAAATTGGTGAATAAAATACTGTGATTCAAGCGGGCGAAGCCGCGGGCAGCTCACTAGTACTATATATAAAAGTACTTACTGCTATGAACACATAGCATTAAAATTACTACTTGCAAGCCAATACAAATTCATGATAACCCGAGGTGTAGTCGTGCCCTTAAACACTGCATTGGGACATTAATCGATAAATAAATATTGACTGGCTCAACTTTATAGATCTCTACTGTTATTACTCAAAACTGTTGATAATTCTGTCCTATGGTACAGTAGCTGTATATAAGTTTAAAATATAATATCAGATGGTCGTAAATACAAATAAATATTAAAATTATTAAAAAAGAACATATAGATATTATAATCACATCAATTCTCTCTTGAGAAAAAAATGATTATTTAAATTACGAATTAGCCAAATTGCGGAAGACGGATAGTCAATAGAAGTTAAGAGGTGATTCACAAAAATGACGCGTTAGCTTAGAGATAGAAAGCTGAGGCTATCTAGTGTTAAGACACAACCGCTATCCAATTTTGTGTAAATCTGGTAAGTCTCGTTACCAGAACGAGGAAACATAAAAAAAAATATTCAATTTCCTCAAGTGGAAATCGAACTTGCGTTTACATCTACACGCTTGCGCTTCACCACAAAAGGCCCCAAATATTAATAACAATATGCAATATCATTAGATACGTCCAATAATTCATATGTCATATAAAAACGTAACGGCGCCATAATTCAAAGTAATTACGCAAAACAATTCAGCGTCGTAAATAAAAACCGCCGTTCCCATACCAATTGAGGCGGGTCGTGTCCAATTTAGACGGATCGTCGATAAATAAAATTAAATTGTAGATTATTCATTGAATTGTATATCCATTTTTATTTATATATATATATATATATATATATATATATATATATATATATATATATATATATATATATATATATATATATATATATATATATATATATATATATATATATATATATATATATATATATATATATGTATGTATGTATGTACGTTGAGAGGAAAATTGAGAGGTCAATATATATTGAAATTATTTTCATTGCATCGCTTGATTAGCGATGATGATGATATGATTTCAAAGGGCGGCGTTGAGTTCCGTCATCAAATGAATTGCGTATTTATATGGCATTTTACTAATATTATAAATATGAAAATTATGAGGATGAATGTTTGTTTTACTTTCACTCGAAAACTATTTAAATGAATCTTTATTTTAAATGAAACGATACCTTCTATATTAAAATAACACATAGGCTACATTTTCTATAAAATATATAAACAAAACTTAAGCGGGCGAAGCCGTTTTTGGGTCTTTAACACCTGATATAGAGTAAAAAAAAGTTATTATACATATACCATTATGGAGCAATTGAGTAATATTTGAATATATTGCGAGTTAGTTACAGGTTCGAGTCTGACTCTGGAAATTATATTTATTTATATCGCATAATTTAGCTTCAGTATAAAACGTAGGCGAGTTGATATCATAAGTAAGAACAATTCATATAATATATAAAGGGAAATGACAAAGAAAACACATCGTAACGACTTTTAGACAATAAAAAGTAATGTTCAGGGCAAATCGAGAAACAATAGTGACGCCAACCTGTAGTGCAATGGGGAAATAGGGAAAAATATGCCTTAAAGAGTGGGAAATAAAGATGGAATTCTAGAAATAAGGAGAAACATAATAAAAGGTAATCGAGCCCACGGGGAGTGAATTTATTGATGTTTTTAAAACAGATTCTAGAAAAGATATTTACTGTGATACTTAAGATATAGATATCTTTGCCATAATTTTGTGTTCAGTAATAAATGACATTATTATCGAGTAAAGTGAATCAATTGTTTTTTTGTCTTTCTTAACATAATTTATGTATATGTTTTATCTTGTTGATATTTATATATAAAATAATAAAGCTGTACTTTTTTTTTGTACATTAGATCCATTCCTTCATTCTACCCATGTCATAGACCACTGTAAAACATAGAATAAATGTATAAAATTAAACAAACGTAATAAGTCCGATTTTAAAATTTTATTTAAAATTGGAAAGAGCTTTTAGCGCACCTGAAGTTTTAAATTACATACAAAATATTTTTTAGGAATTTACGTAACGCAGCATTTTGTCTTGGCAGATCAAAAAAAAACTTTTTGCTCCCACTTTCTATCGAATTTTAATTTGGTAGATAAAATTTAACATTTACAAAATTATTCTCAAAGAGAACAGAACCCACAGCTATCGTATTTACGCTCACACACTGTCCAATGCACCACCATTGCAAGCGCTTTAAACAATAATATTAATATTAATTGGATAGTAAATCACGAGTTGTTAACTCAACGGCAATGAATGAAAACGCCTGTGGGTATTTAATAGCAATATATCGCAGACGTTTAAACGTTTAAGTCTTATTCAATTTGGCTTGAATATTAATAAAAATATTATTGAAATTTCAGCAGGGGTACAAGCGTGCGACTGTAAAGGTGACAATTTGTGGTTTCGATCTCCACTATATATCTATTTATCTTCGAATGTGTACTATATTATTGACCCTGTTGGCCTTTACAGCGTCACCGGCTAAAAAAGCTCTGACCTTATTTTAGTTACCGTGGAAAGTACCAACAATAGAGAACACGGTCTCGCTCCTGTGAGACTCGTACACCTTTTGTAGTGGGGGACTTTGCTTTGCTCAGTCCGAGCTGGGCCTACTGGGTAGAGCTCCTAACGCCCTTTTGTAGTTTTAATTGGACTCCTCTCGCACATAGGTGCAATTGGGCCACAGAAACTGTGACATTTCTCCGTTGTGTGTAGTTCTACCTACATATTTCACTTCGTTTGTTTTAGTGATGGGATCAAGTCATCGGCGTTTAATATATCTCAGGATCTTTGGATCGATCTGAAACCTGAACGATTAACGTATAAGCGCGTGTTTACTACCAGCGGGTGCAGATGGGTCCCGGTTTTGTGGAAGAAGCTGCTGCAGAGTTGCTTTTAGACCAGATTAATGAGTGGTTAATGTTTTCTCTAAATGACAGCTGACTGTCGAGAATTATAATCGTCTACATAACAATCGATTGGCTATGTAGCCTGGGATGCGGCCAGAAGTGTAGATTGCTGTGGGAAAGGTTTTCTGCGTCGGATTCTAGGGTTCAAATAAAATATATTTATAACAACAACAACAAAAACAACAACGTAACAAAACAAAATACGGCGATGATATCACCGCTTTCACACACACGACACCTCATATCAGTAAGAAGTGGAAAACAGAAGTCTTAATGGGCACAGATTGTTTTAACACTAGGTTACCAGATTTCCTCGGCCTAATCTACTACGTGCGGGATACAGCGTGAAGCTAAAAAATATTAGCAGTACTCCATTCTGTGTCTAACTTTTAGCGAAGCAATATTGCAACATCGAATCGAGCCATTATTCTAAAAGACAAATACCTTTAATTTACATCTAAACAGCGTGCTAATGTTAAATCACTAGTAGATACCTAACCTAATATTTATATTAGGTTAAAAAATATATTAAGATAGTAAAATAATTAATATGTATTCTTGTAAAATGCTCTTATTTAGGAAATGTATAAAAAAAGTTAACGTAGCATGTTTTTATATGTTTTCTAAATTAATACTTGTATGCTGTTAAAGTGTGGAAATTCAGCTTAAAATATTCGAAATATATATACTGATATATACTGGCAGCGTGTTGCAGAGCTGTGTTCTACCAGTCGCATAGGCACAATAGTGTCTAAACGGGAACAAAGTATCTCACTACGTTCCCAGGTCCCCTCTGTCTTCCCTATTACGTGCGTGCGATACATCGTGAAACCATAGAAAAGGATATGTACTCATAATAAAGATAAAAAAAAAATAAAAATAAATAAATAACAGACAAAGTAAAATAATTTCTGTTGAAAGACTCCGTTTCCTAATTTCCACCGAATTTTCAATATCATTCTCAATACCAGAAACTGAATCAC
This sequence comes from Eueides isabella, assembly GCA_019049475.1. Classification (NCBI taxonomy): domain Eukaryota; kingdom Metazoa; phylum Arthropoda; class Insecta; order Lepidoptera; family Nymphalidae; genus Eueides; species Eueides isabella. Next base: position 968,974 of record CM032392.1, read on the forward strand.
TTCTCCAAATAAAACAACATTATTCTAAGCTTTCAAGTTCATTTCAGCACTTGTAAGCAAACAAGTTTAATCAATAGCAATCATTTATATATAGAGGAAGACGTAAATCAAGTACGCCTTCGTAAATCCAATATTATTATCTCTTAACCGATAATGTCCATAGGATACTTTAGATTAGTTGGGGTGGTTATAAATTTTGTATTGACTTCCGTTGTTTGGTCGCTGGTGAGGGGTTCAAATTTTAGAAGTACGTTTAAATTGATAAATGTGATTTTTTTAAGTTATAGTCCTTTAGGCGCGTTATGAATAAATAATGACAGTGACATTTTAGAATTCGTCACACAAAAGTTACAGTGTGAAGTTGCAGCGGTTACAGTCGTATGAAGTTGCAGCGGTCGCCTCTGTTTTCATATTCGTAGTATTTATCGACACGTGTTTTCGTTTCATATAAGTATAATATTTTGATATTTACTATTCGTAAATATTAGTGAAAAAAGTGTTTATAGACTTTTTCAAGTGCTCCAATATAATTGAGTTTATCCATCCGAATGTATCATTTATTGATATAATTCAAAATATGATTATTTAACATTCGAGGCCTGACGTGGCGCAGCGGCGCAAAACGTGTGACTGTTACCGATGGGTTGTGGGTTCGATCCCCACTCGAGAAAATGAAATATTTAATACTTTCAATTTAATATGTAATGTTTTCATTTCCTCGCACTGGTACAAGGCAAAACGCGGCTTTGAGTTCCGCCACTCAGCACGCTATGCCTCAAAATTCGGCGGAAAGTGAGGAACAGAAGTGGAACGGAGTGTCTTAACATTAGGTTCCCAAGTTCCCTTTGCCTACCCTGCCATGTGCGGGATACAGCGTGAAGCTGAGTAGAGTAGTAGAATTATTTAACATAGTTAATAATTAATATTACCAAATTATTAACGTTAAATATTTATTATTGGTTATTCAATATTTTAAAAGTAAATAAATTAATTTAATAATAAATTCCATTAGAAATCATTGAATTTAAGTTTATTAATTGATTCTGTCTTTATGTGAACATTGTATTTTTTTGTTTCTTATATAGTATTCTTAGTAGTTTTAACCTTCTATTTATGTAAAAAGGGGTATTATGAGTTTGACTTATCTGTCTACGGAATTGTAACTCCATAATGAGTGAACTACTTTGAGTGCTGTTATTTTTAATCAAAAGCCATGTTCATCGTGGTACTAGTTCATTTCGCCAAGATATAAATGAGGTAGAGATTTCTTGGCACTGTTTCTTTTATATAATTTTAATTTTTATTATATTTTTCGTAGTAAGAAAATAAAAATGATTACCTATTTAATGGAGTATACTATTATAAAGTACATCATATTTTCATGTCAATTATCTGCATTATTGGTCATAACCGTTTTATTTAGAGAAAATGTATTCATTGTAAGTAATTGCCACGCCATCGGTATATCGTATAAAGCTCTATTCATAACGAATATTGTTTGTTTAAATAAATTTCTACGTTTTGCGCTTAAATTTTGTCAACACGTGATACTCTTTTTTACAATTACAAATGGCTTTTGGCTCAATGACTTCAACTAGAATAAATATACATACGAATGAAAAATATTAAATTTTTACCTAATCTAAGTAAAATCTAGAAACCAATATCACCTTAGATAATGCCTATAACAGATACATTTACACAAACACCTCTATACAAAGAACCTATACTGTAAACTGCGAACATTTCCGATACTAACACTAACTATACGAGAGGCGTTATCATCTCTATTGAACTCAATATGGAAATAGCTACGTAAAGACCTTAGGATATTGTAGTGAAGCTCTATAGCTTTATTATCGAAGATAGCTTATTTTTAACGAGATAAGAAAATATGGCTGAGTTAAATGGGCTTTATATATCCTCTAGTACAAGATAGTGAGTAAAATGGTCTTTATTTTTGCTTAACCTTTTCTCGGCATATAACAAGATCGCCGGAAATAAATTGAGTTGTTGACATTGCGTGTTGAGTGGCGGATCTCAACGCTGCGCTTTGCTTTGTTACCAGCGAGAAAATAAAAATATTCAATATTTCATATTTGTACTGTTTGTATAGTGATAATCCATACTTAGGAAAGAATAATACTTATCTAGACAACGTATTAAAGACTTATTTGGAAAATTAAATTGAAAATAGCGGGATTTCAACCTTTTGGTCAGATTCTAAATGTTATTAAATATTTAATTTTCACGAATAATGATGGAACCGTAGTCGCAAGAAAATAGATGAAACTTTTCAGTAATCTGTATGGCTTGTAATAACTGTAACAATGCCTCAAGTTCAGCTAAAAGTGGAGAACAGAACGGAGTGTCTTAACACTAGGTTCCCACGTTCCTTCACACTGTATCCCACAGGTGCCATAGTGAAGCTGAAAAAGAAAAACAATAATAATAAGTACAGACAGGGGAAGTGCATTCAAGTCGCTGGTTAGTATAAAACGTAAAAGCTTTTTAAATTGTGCAAACAGTAAACATATAAAATATGGCAACAATAAAAAAATATACACGAACAACCAGCACAAGTTCCAGAAGTTAGTGTATAAAGGGGGTAGAATTATTACGCTTTCAACAGCACATTTAAGCCGAGCATATTTCAAAAGTTTCTTCGTATTAAGCAACATTTATTTTGGCAGTGACTTCGTTGTGACGATGTTCTAACTAAAATTACTCCTACCAATGTTTGTGGGAAACGTACTTAGGAATATTTTTAAACGTTAAATAAAATATCAAGAAATATTACGATTTTTTAAAAAAGAAAATACGCAAAATGAGTAAAATGTGGGTAGTTGCAATACTAATCTACACATTTTACTCAATTTCCTATATTGCATATTCAGTAATGGAGCTTAACGCTGTGCTTTGTCTTATTACCAGAGCAAGGGAGTGATAAAATTTTGATGCATATATAGGTTTCTATATTTAGATTAACCAATACTAGAAATAGAGTGACTTTACCTAGTGACCTAGTGTAAAGTCACTCTATTTCCATTAAGACACTTTCTATCATCCGCCGTATTCTTGGCTAATTGTATGGCGAGTGGCGAAACTTAACGCTGAGCCTTACCTCGTTACTAGCCCGAGGAAATAAAAATATTTAATTACTTATTTCCTGGAGTAGGAATCGAATCCACAACCTGTCACGTTTAGTAACACGCTTGTAGCACTGCACCCCCGACTGGCCTTTAAATATATTTATGAAAAGAGGACACATTTATAAGTTAGCAAAAAACTATTTTTTCTTAATAAGCTTTTTCACTTAAACTTTTGCAGTTTAAAACTATGGTAGTAACTGTTACCATTATGGCATAGAACATTCTTGCCTCATTTCGGCTTTGAGCCAACTTTTTATTATTTAGAGCGTCTACTTTATTCAGTTTGTACTATTATTTAAGTACTACGCTGTTATATTCATATGTAAAATATTAGTTTGAGCAAATTGCAATGGAGGCTGCAGTATTTTATTATAGCCATTCATTTTGATTTGTGTACTGTATTTTATTATATTATGTGATATTTTCAGTATGTAAGTGTGATAAGTTGTGGATTTTATTTCCATATTCGTTCAACTTCACGCTCTATTCCGCAAATGGCAGGACAGACCGAGGGAACTTGGTAACAAGTGTCAAAACACTCCGTGTCGCTCCCGTCTTTCCGCGGAGTTTGAGGTATTTTTTGTTAATTGGCGGAACTCAGCGCCGCGCTTTGTCATGTTACCAGAACGAAGAATTTAATCATAAAATATTGTACTTTAACAGGTCGGGATCAAACCCATAACGTGTCGAAATCGAGAAAATAAATTAATATTATTTTTATTTCTTCGCTTCGGTAATAACGCAAAGCGCGTGTTTAAATTCACAAAAATCTACAAATCGGGCGTTAAATGGGGAACAGAAGTACCTTGATTGGCACGAAGCATCTCAAAAAAGACATGTCCCGCTGAGTTTCTTTCGCTGGTTCTTCTCAGGTCTGAGGCAGTAACTTTAGTGAACCGGTGGTTAATGGTTTGACGTTCAAAAAAAGAAGCTTATAACTTATTATTTTGAATAAAAATATTTGAATTTCAATACTAGGTTCCCAAGTTCCTTTTGCCAACCATATTATGTTTTCCCACACATAAAGCGTGACGCTTTAATAATTTATGCCGTGTAACTCCGGCCTAGAATAGGATCACCCTGGTACTGATGGTGTCGTAAGAGGCGACTAAAGTGCGCATGGGCAGATTCAACGGGACCAATACCACCCCCGGCATTTAAAATCGGCGTTAAGTAATGGCTTCGGCCACTGCGTTTCGCATTGGGTAGTGTCGGGCCCCGGTGCCCATCCACATTAAAGACGGGCAACGCTCCTGTAGCTCCTCTGGTGCTACACGGGGCCGTGGGCGGCGGTGATCACTTACCATCAGGTGACCCGTACGCTCGTTTGCCCTGTCTTATACATAAAAAAAAAAAATAATAATAATGATTATAATAAAATTTGTGTATATAATTGAAATATGTACTTCCAGCCGATAATCCTGACAGCTAAACAGACTCTAACGCGGACTTTAATTCAAACAAAGCTTCCACATAAAGCAAATCGTAATTTAAATTAAACAATTTTAATTCAAAAGATACCAAGTAATCCTATTGCTGGCCGTTTAACTTTTATATAGAACTTCTGTTTATTTCACTCACTTTGCTTAGTAATATTATACAAAATATTTATTAAAATTGTAGCCTTATGCTATTCTGTTTATGTACTATAACACTGTGAAGTCTTATCAAAATCTGTTCAGTAGTTTTTCTGTGAAGGTGAAACTTCTATCCTTACAAACTTACAGATTTAGAATATTAGTAGTATTGACTGAACATCAAGTACTCAGTAATGCAGATAACTTTTATTATAAACATTTTCTATCATGAAGAAATATAATTGACGTATAATTTACGTCTCACTACACTTACTTCGAACAATACTCTAGTACCATATCATTAATATTTTTCAATACGAATAAAAGTTAAATAACCTATAAAAAAATCCAAACAAATTCATTATTATTCATAATATTCAAAATCACTTCACATGCTAAGTTGATTTGCAGTCATTTGAGACTAACTGAGGTGTTTTTCAATAGCAATCTCAAAGTAAATTGAGGGTAGTTGACAATTCTAGTATGGTCCTCGGGCCGGATGGGCGTAGCGACACGCCCCGCTAGCTCCACAGGGCGCCTTGTTAAAATGTTGGCAAACCCGTGCTCAAGTTGAATACTTGGCAATGGGAATTATTGAAGCTGAAATCTTTTCAATTTGTTTGTGATGGCAGATGTAAGTATATTGTAATTATGACGTGTGGACTTTATTTTGAGTAAAATAACTGATTTGGGTATTTTTAAAATGTTATTCATATACTTAAGATAACAGTCATATTGAGCCTTTACGTATACTTGTTGAAAATTCTTAAACTCGTAGATCAGAAAGGAAAAATAGTAAAATAAATTGTGCTAAAAACTTAATAGTTACGTACTATTTTTTCTAATAAATTTAATTAAATAATGACAAAAAACAACTTGTATTCTGATACATATTTCCTTAATAAAATAACATGTTGTATGTATCTATTTTAAACTAAACTAAGATTTTTAAATTGGGTAAAGTTATTATTAATAAATAATTATGACCTACTGAGACCTGTCGTAGCGCAGCGGCACAAGCGTGTGACTGTAACCGACAGGTTCTGGGTTCGATCCCCAGTCGAGGAAATAAAATATTTAATAATTTCAATTTAAATATTTAGTGTTTAATTTCTTCGCTCTGGTAATAAGGCAAAGCGCGGCGTTGAGTTCGGCCTCTCAAAGTGGGGAACGGAAGTTGAATGGAGTGTCTTAACACTAGGTTCCCGGGTTCCCTCTGCCTAAACTGCTTCGTGCGGGATACAGCGTGAATCTAAGTATTATTAATAAATTGATTAACCATTTATCCTGTGCCTATCAAAATTCCTTCTTTTAAATACTACCTATACATAATATTAGATGTACATGAGGCCCGTCGTGGCGCAGCGGCACAAGTGTGTGACTGTAAAGGAAATGAAATATTTTAAAAATAAATATTTAATGTTTTCATTTCTTCGTTCTGGTTTCAAGGCAAAGCGCGACGTTGAGTCCCGCTACACAAAACGCAACGCCTCAAATTCAGCGGAAAGTGAGGAACGGAAGTAGAACGGAGTGTCTTTACACTAGGTGGTCAAGTTCCCTCTGCCTACCCTGCTATGTGCGGGATACAGCGTAAAGCTGAATTAGATGTAGAATACATACGAAATAAACAAACAAATAAATATACAACATTTCAAATTCAATTCGATTGTTTTATGTATCCTGCACTCAACAGAGCAGGCAGAGGGAACCTAGGAACCTAGGAGTAAAACACTCTCATTAAGGCATTTCCCTTCTCCACTAACTCTTAACTTTAGCTGTCACATTAATATGGTGTTAAATGTATAACAGAATCACTAATACTAATATTTAATATCGCATAAAATAATGTCAACCCTCCAAATAATAACTTTATCCAAGACTTATCGTCTAAGAACTCTTGAGATGAATCGTGATAGTCAAGTAGTTCACGCCTCCTCAGTAATGAGGCCCTTGGACAATGCAGCTCGGGGAGTGGGCGTTGATCGTTAATTTATTTTGTTTCCATCAATGTGTATTCAGTCACGCCCACGTTAAATGGAAAATTATGAACTTTGTTTTTTTTTTTAGTTCCACGCTGTTTCCAGAACATAGCTAAATAGTCAGAGGGAAACCTGGAAACGTAATGTTATGATATTCTGTTCTCGTTCAAACCATTTCCTTTTCAATTTTTTGCCAATTAATGTCTTTGATTTTCGCAATTGCTACACATTTTAAATGAAACACTTTTAACCGGATTAATTGCGGTCACGGGTAAACTGATTGACCACGGACTACTGTACTAAAGTGTTCGAAACGTCGAGTTTCCAAAAATGCTTACTAATCAATATACGTGATTAATCCGGTTAAAAATATTTCATTTATAACGAAAATATTATATTATATTTCATGACGTTCATAGTCGTTCTCTTAAGCCCCAGCGCTGCAAGTGGTCTAAATTATGAATCAAATTGCCTTTGAATTGTGATATTTTTATTTTTTACATTACGGTCTGTTTCCATTCGCGTCTTGTTTAAAGTATATTTTTGAGAGTAATTTTCATAAAATATAAATATAATCAAATACATATTAGATAAAATATAAATTTCATTTCTCATTATAACCAATACTAGAGAAAACTAACAAATTTAATCTTTTGGTCGCTTTTATCGATAATTTTTAAAATAAATATTAATTTCTTGTAAGAATATAAAAATATTATAAGCATCTTGTTTTTTTTTCTTCTAAAAATCCAGATAGACAGAATGAGCCTAAAGTTAGGTCAATCCTTTTTCCACTTTTTTGTTTTACCAAATCACTGAAATAATAATTAATTTTCCGGAGCAATAAACCAACCAAGTCGTTGTTAATAATGTACGAGTATATGCATATTACTCAGCTTCACACTGTATCCCACGAGGCAGGGTAGGCAGAGGGAACCTAGTGTTAAGACACTCCGTTCCACTTTCGTTCCCCACTTTCCGCCGAATTTGCGAGGCATTGCGTGTTGAGTGGCGGAACTCAACGCCACGCTTTGCCTTATTGCCAGAGGGAAGAAATGAAACATTAAATATTTAAATTTATATTATTAAATATTTGATTTTCTCGATCGGGGATCGAACCCAGAACCTGTCGGTTACAGTCGCACGCTTGTACCGCTGCGCCACGAAAGTATATATTACAATATTAGATATATTATAAATTTCTATATTTCCTGCGTACTTTACCTATAATAGTTAAGATAGTAACACTAAGGATACAATAACACAAATAGAAACTGCAGACACATTCGTATGCCTTTAATGGAAATACGATAGTCTCTAGACAGAAATATATATTAAAATTTTCCTGAGAAGTGTGATTCCCAACGGCTGGAAATAATTACTTTTATTTTTCACTATACAGTGCATTTAACAATTTAACCTGCTATGTCTTTAATAATAAGCACGAGTAATTAACACTCGGCTCTCCATAAATAGCTTTTAAGTATAGGTATGGAGCTTGAAGATGATGAAAGCTTTTATTACAATTAAGACAGATCTTGAGGCATGGCGTGGTGCAGCGGCGCAAGTGTGTGACTGTAACCGACAGGTTCTGGGTTCGATCCCCGGTCGAGGAAATCAAATATTTAATAATTTCAATTTAAATATTTAATGTTTCATTTCTTCGCTCTGGTAATAAGGCAAAGCGCGGCGTTGCGGCGTTGAGTTCCGCCACTTAACACGCAATGTCTCAAACTCGGTGAAAAGTGGGGAACGGAAGTGGAATGGAGTGTCTTAACACTAGGTTCCCAAGTTCCCTCTGCCTACCATACCTCGTGCGGGTTACAGCGTGAAGCTAAAAAAAAACAGATCTCAGATCTCAAATTGCCTATGATAAAGAAACAAGAAAACTTTATTACGTTTCGCCCTGAATTCGTACCTACAACGTTTCCGTCAGAGTTACATATTTTATCCGCACATAGCAGGATAGGCAGAAAAGACCCTTGAATCTAATGTTAAGACACTCCGTTCCCATTAAAATACTCCCGTTCCCCACTTTTCAACAAATTCTGAAAGCATGGCGTTTTAAGTGGCGAAAGCTCAAAACAGAGCTTTTCCTCGTCACAGGAAAGAGAAAAGGTAAATTTAATATAATAATATTTTTCATATTTATTATAACTTCATTATAACAATCGCTTAAAATTTACAATCTCCTTCTGATTCACGATATTAGTACCAAAATGAAGGATCGTTTAACTCAAGTGGAGGACGAAGTTTTACAACGTCTAAGATTCATTAAGATGGGCGGAGGAAAGATCTCTTGTGAGCATCTCGTCTAATACAAATTATTTATTATTGTTAAGTACCCACCTACTATAGTCTTCTTAATTACCATTAAATTGAAATAATTGTATTATAAATAAAGATATAATCAATTTTAATTGACTACAGGACCTAACTATAGAGTTTTGTAGTCAAATTATAGTGATGAAATATTAGTAAGTTGAGGCCTGTATTGGCACAGGGGCTTGAGCATGAGACTTTACACGCTACAGCTTATGGATCAGATTTCTACAGGAGGTTCTACTCTTTCTGATAACAAGGAATAGCGCAAATTGAGTTCTGCTACTGTTGTTCACGTATTGCTTTCAGAGTTTGGTGGAAAGTAATGATTGGAAATGAGAATTGAATATTGTAACACTGGATTTTCAGATTCACTCTGCTTACTATAATATACGCAATGCCTCAAATTCGGCGGAAAGTGGGGAACGGAAGTGGAACGGAGTGTCTTAACACTAGGTTTCACTTCCGTTCCCTCTGCCTACCCTGCCTAGTGCGGGATACAGCGTGAAGCTGAAAAAAAAAAAAAAAATTAATACTATAATATATGCGGGATACAGCGTGATGCAAAATAATAAAATATATAAGCAATAATAGGATAGCAATAATAGGAAATATAGGAATTTACGATTCAATTATTCTATACATATTTGAAGTCTAATTATAACAATAAAATAACCAGCTTCACCTATTAATTTAATAGAGAATCTAAGTGTCAAGACACAACGATTATCATTTTCTGCTGGATTTAGAGACACTGACATTTTGTGTCAACATTTGGTGGAGTTCTACGCCGTGTAGAGCGGTGAAAATAAAAATATTTCATTTGTAATATTCCACTTACAATACGCTAATAAATTAAATAAATATCAAAAGATATTGAACGTTTTAAGGGCAATTTTGACATAATAGATGGTACTTAATTAATGTTAGTTCGATTATGAATGGGAAACCTTAAACTTAAAGTAATAATATTCTAATAAAAGTTATTAAATTCTAATAATAAAAACAATACTTTCTATGTTCTCTCTAAAGTGGACAAGTGTCATTATTTCATCCAGATCAGTAAAAGCAAAAGCGAAATTTTAAAAATCATCAACTTACATTCAACCTGTTCTTTCTGTATGAAATAAATTTCTCTCGTGTTGTAATAGAAATTGCATATTTATTATTTTTTATGTTAAAACACTCTCCGCTCCAATTTTCAAGACATTACGTACTGTTTGGCGTAACCCAACGCCGAGTTTTCCCTAATAATTAAAAGAAATGTTTATAATCGCTATTACATCTATACGTATACTATGATCTTCTAATAAGCGTCTATTCCTGCACATATTTTGTTCAAGCGTATGGTACCTACATACTAACGTTAAGATAATCTGTTTCACAGTAAATCACTCGCGGCGTGACCCGCACTATCATACATCGCTACTGAGCTAGGGCTGATAGAAATGTTATTTATTGATTTATTGTATTATTTTTTTTTAGTTTCATTTTACAAAAAAGCCTGTCGTGGCGCAGAGGCACACTTGAGGTAATAAACTTTTCATTTCCTCGATCTGGTAACAAGGCAAAGCGCGGCGATGAGTCCCGCCACTCAATACGCAATGACCCTAATTCGGCGGAAAGTTGGGAACGGAAGTGATACGGAGTGTCTTAACACTAAGTTCCCAAGTTCCCTCTGCCTACCCTACCATGTGCGGGATACAGCGTGGATCTGGAAGAATGAGAATCTCATATAGCAGGGCAGTTAGAGACTACTAATCTCTATTTTGCTTATCTTTATGGTATATTACACTTATAGCTATATAGACAGTGGTAATCTATGGGTTCCCTGGCTCCATAAACAAAATGATTAGTGTTCAGATATAAAATTTCCATTAGGACAGTTCCATGCCCCACTTTCCATTACGTTTTCATTCCATAGAAGCGCAAAGAAACGAAAATATAAAATATTTGTATCCCTCAAGTTGGAATTGAACCGGCAATCGTCGCGGTTATAGTCTCTCAGTGCGTTGATGGCCCCAAATTTATGCACAATTCACGTTGTGTTAACCAATATATTTGTATCTGATTTTATTATATTTGATTATCTCGTATTGTAGCCTAAGGCAAGTTTATTTACACATATACTCTATATATAAAATGATTCCGTTGTTGGGTGGTTTAAAAGCAACGCACAAAACAAACTACTTGACTTAGAAAGTAGATATTTAAAATGTTATGGTGATGAAATGTTAGAAAGTATAAGAGAGGACTAAGAGAAGAATTCTCATAAGAAGGTTTCCGGTGGAAAACTAGAATCTTCCGTATAAAGTCTGGAAATTTACCCAAACATTGAGCGAATTATAACAATAATTCTTATAGTAAAAATTTTATTTTAAACAATCCGACTCAAAGGCCACTTCTTCGTCTTGAAAATGCTTGTAGCTCTAAATATCACTGCGATAATCGAAAATTTCCAATAAAAAAACTAATTTCAATTCGGTTCAATTAATTAAGAACCTAGGGTGACGCAAACAAACAGACAAATCAAACTTATAACACTTTATTTCGCACTTGGGTAAAAATAGGTAAGTATTATGTCAGCACATTCATTATTCGAATAGGTCCTAAGCGATACGCGCACTATTATCGCTCGAGGCAGGTTTATGTAAGTAATTGAGTATAAATCTTGAACCACGAAGACTGGAACTAACGATTTAATGTTTCTAAACAGAGATGTTTATTTGTGTGCAGATAAAATGCTATCTTATACGCAATTAGCAGTCGAGGGTGTTAGGAAATTATTTCTGTGTACTTCGAATGAATTTGCATACGTTTCTGCTTAGTTAATGATTATCTTCGATTAATTTAGTATGTATTTAATTTCCAGTTGGAGTAATATATTGTTGGTCAGAGAGTGAGGAATGGAATAATGCTTCTAGGTAAAAGGTAAATTAATGTAGTTCATACAATAATATTTAGAAAACATGCATATTAAATATACTTAATCTGAGTGAATGCTTCACGCTGTATACCACACATAGGCACAAAGGCCTATGTGAGGCAGGGTAGGCTGAGGGAACTTGGGCACCTAGTGTTAAGACACTCATATTAAATATAAATATTTTATAAAATCCAACAGAATATGACTTCAATGCTGGATCTCACTAACATACAACGATACATGATACATGGCCGGAACTCAGCACCACGCTTGGTCTTCTTAGTAGAGCAAGAAAATGTAAAGAATAAAAAATTTCAATTCGTTCTACGTAATGGAAATAAACCCCACTACCGTTTAATTGACCGCATTTGTAGTACAACCGTATCTATAAGTTTAATTCATAAGCATAATCAAACAAATAAAACCACAACCCTACAGGGGTCGAGCTTTATTGAATTTTGCATATTTCCCGATATCGGCATCAGGTACAGGTACCGGCTAGCATTGTTCCAACACGCTGTTATAAAACAGCACGCCATGATTTACTGTATTAGCTGTTTTATCTTATTGTATTATAGATATTTGTACAGTGCTGCGTTGAGTTCCGCCACTTAGCACGTAATGACTTCAGAATTTGGCGGAAAGTGGGGAACGTGGGGAACGGAGGGTTACTAAATACTAAGTTCTTATATCTTTGTGCGTAATATAGCATGACGCTGTAAGATATTTGTACCATAAATACTAAATAAATTGTATTGTTTATTAAAATATTGTAAGTCTCTTAGCTTCACCTTTTACCTTTAGCGATGTATCTAGAGCGAACAAAGCTCTAAATGCTACGGTATCCTTTGCTTATCTTATCGAACTTTTGCCTCGTCTTTTAACCTATCAAACTTGATACAGTGGATATAATTTTAGGGAGCTTCTGTGCTTTTCACATGAACTTTCTGTAGTTTCGATATGTGTTTATGAAGGTCAACTGAGGTCCGCCTCGACTCATTTTTGACAATGTTTAAACAGTAATATGTATAATATAATGTAATATATATTATTTTCATATATATATATATATATATATATATATATATATATATATATATATATATATATATATATATATATATATATATATATATATATATATATATATATATATATATATATATATATATATATATATATATATATATATATATATATATATATATATATATATATATATATATATATATATATATATATATTGTCGCCAGTCGTACGGTGGCATAGACGTGACGCAGTATTGATATAAAATATTCAATATTTTAATTTCGCAAGGAATTAAGAAAGAAACGAGGAAGGATTGAGGAAGACAATTTGTTCCCATTAAGATATTTCCGTTACCCACTTCCGTTGAATTCTGGAGACATTGTATGTTCAGTGGCGGAGCTGAACTTAGGTAATAGAGAGGAAAAATGATAATCAATTTTCTTTTTAGGACTTAATTAGTAAAACTCCATCAATTCTTCCACCTATCTTTCATCTTTAATCTATGTTTAGACAAGATAAATTATGAACTATCGCCCATAGGCATCTATGGATAACCGATTACCTTATATGGCTGAGTTATGTGTATTGCTTCCGCACTGAAGATGAATGGGCTGGTTTAATAATAAATATTTAACTTTGAAGTATTGGCGAGCTGTACTTAATTAAAATATAAAAGTTATTTTGTATTTATTATTTTTATGTTCTAATTAAGTAAAATTTGTTTTGCATACAACGGCGTTGAGTTCCGCCACTTAACGCACGCAACGCCTCAAATTAGGCAGAAAATGGGGAACCTACTGCCTAATTTGTAATTTAATTCTAATTTTTTAACTCATTTATTTCACGTTTTAATCGTATCTATAACCACGTTTACAATCACAGTTAAAATAAATAAAGAAAAACAATAACTATAAGATAATTTTCTTAAAAATCTTTTATATACATATATAACGAAAGAAACACGCCAAGTTTAATTTAGTTCACATAAAGCTCTAGCTAATATATTCTTTGGGACGTCAAGCTGGCACTTAAAGGGGTGAGTCGGACCGCCGGACGTCATGCAAAACTTCCTGCCTGTGTACAATATATTTGTGCTGGCTTACGCTGTGGGTACACTGAGTAACATTTAAAATAATTTATAATTTTGATATTTTATGTTTGGTTTATTGTATCATTTAGCATAAAGTCTTAAAGACAGTCTTTTCTTCCTTTTTTATCTCAATGCATTGCGTAATGACCAAGATAATGAATAGCTCAATTTTTTCTGCTTTGGCAAGATAAAATGTATCGTTAAGCTTCGCTTTTTAACGCTCACTGCCACAAATTCGAACGGAAAACAAAGTAAGGACTTTCTTGATACTTGATTTAAGAATCATATCAATCGTACTATAAATAAGTCATTCGTCAAGTTTCGAATCTTTTATGCCCCTTACATTTAGTATTAGGGGAATAAAAGAAACAGGAATCGGAAACGACTCTTAATAGAGTCATCTTTGCCATTATATAGTGACTTGGTTACTTGGTAGTGGCTTGTGTAATTAGCTGATTAGACCATATTTTATTTGGTCGATTCATCGCAAGGATACTTTAAGCCTGCCTCCGCAAAAAGATTGAATCAATGGAGTCGTGCTTTCCCTAGAGATACAGCAAGCATTTACTAAAAACACATGTGAAAAAAAAATACTATGACATCTCCCGGTGTACCACAAGGACGTATGTCGGCCACAACGCCTCTTTCATGTTCCGAATCAGATACGCGCCAATTTACGATCGCCCGCCTTAATTGTTCATACTTCGCCGCAATCGGACGGTTTCAATTTGTTATTATGATCGAAAATGTTAGTAACAACCAACAACCTCGTCTGCTTATCTCTTACAGAAATATATAGTTATTTATTCAGATAATACTAAGCTAATAGAGTTGAATGTTTAATGTGTTGGGTTAAAGATCGAAGTTATCAAGGTGATAATATCAAGTTTAATGTATTTATTTAATTAGAAATGGATATATTTTTTCAGGTCTATCATAGCGCAGTGGCACAAGCATGCCACTGTAAACGTGATAGGTTTTGAGTTCGATCCCTTTATTTGATTTCTTTGCTCCAATAACAAGGCAAAGAGTGGCATTGAGTTTCACCACTCAATATGCAATGCTCAATTCGAAGGAAAGTTAGAGACAGATATTTCTTTATGGAAACAGTGTCTTAACATAAGGGGCTATGTCATGTGCGGGATACAACTTTAAATTGAAAGAAATAGTTTTTGTATGAGAAATCAAATGTGGTTCCTTTATGTATTCGACCCATAATCACATATTGAGGATGAGATGATGTTGAATAATTGAAGAAATAGACTCAGATAATGACTTTTTTAAAAGATATTATTAATAAAAATGTAAAGTAAACTAAAATGTTTTTCAAAAACAAATCAAGCAAAAAAAATAATTTAGAAATAAAATTTGTGACCTTGCGCAGGTATTTTGTGACTTGGGTGCTCTGTATGAAAAACCTATCATTGTGAATCCTCATGGGAACCCCATAAATATATGTAGCAGTAAAAAATATGGTAATTATTATGATAATGAAAGAAACATGTAAACACATAATAACTTTTAAACTTGAAAATATGTATTGATGAAGCTAAATTTAAAATTTTATTTAAAAAAAAAATTGTAAGACATCGTTTTCTTAGTAAATTGAAAATATCTGAAATATTTAGATGTAATTGTATTTATATTGTAACCTGTATTACTGGGTTAGTAAAAGGATCCTAACGTTAAATAATCCTGTTACACATTTTCGTAGAATTAAACCTACAACCGTTCGAATTCAGACGATTTTCAGTAAAGAACGACGAACGTTTACAAGAATTCTTGGCTAGGCAAAGCTAAAAGCACTCATCATGCAATAAAACTCCACCCCTCAATACGTCTTTTAAAACATGGGACGGTCCCATAGCAAACAAAAATTGCCAGCACTAACATACTTTATGGGAACATCTGCATACATAAAAATACCAAATATGCCATAAAAACTCTCGTCACAGCCCACAATATAAGTCGAAATATGAATAATAAAATCACATATAAATTATATTTGATGGAGATATGAAAAACACTGCGGTGTATTTTGTTTTATATATTGTTTTTCTGTACTGGTTTTATTTTTAGCTGCACGCTGTATCCTGCATAAAGAAGGGTAGTAGAGGGCATTTAGGAACATAGTGTTCGGACACTCTTTTTTTTTTCCAGCTTCACGCTGTATCCCGCACAGGGCAGGGTAGACAGAGGGAACTCGGGATCCTAGTGTTAAGACACTCCATTCCACTTCCGTTCCCCACATGTTAGGACACTCCGTTATCAATAAGACACTTCCGTTTCCTACTTTCCGTCAAGTTCTTGAGTTACTTCCACCAATAGGATAGAAGCCACAAGAGCTGTGTTTTCGGCCGCACAGTTGTCTTTGTGCCTTACTTTTTTACGCACTCTTAAATCATTTTCATTAGTTTCGTACACAAAAGGCGAAAACTAGACGGAAAGTGGATAACAGAATGTTAACACCACATTACCTACCATTTTATGTTAACTGTTTTTTTTTTTGTAAAAATCTAAGTTAAAACTCAACTAAATATAAATAACAACTTGCCTATTATTATAAAGAGATTTAAACTTATAAATATTCCTAAAAATAAAAAAAAAACACGTTTTATAGAATAACTTCGTAAAATATGTATTATTAATTAAATATATTTATTTATTCGCCTCACAAGCGTCGGCATAACATAGGTAATATATATTGAATTTAAACACTACTTAATACAATAAAAAATATTGTACACGTAAGGAAGGAAAAGTTACTATGACAAAAAAAAAAAAAAATAATGAAAATACATAAAAATAACTTTCTCAGCTTCACGCTGTATCCCGCACATGGCAGGATAGGCAAAGTGATCTTAGGAAAAGTGTGTTAAGACACTCAGTTCCACTTCTGTTTCCCACTTTCCGTCAAATTTCAGACATTGCGTTTTAAGTGGCGGAACTCTACGCTGCGTTTTACATTGTTAACAGAGCGAAGAAATTAAAATATTAAATATTACATATTTAATTTCCTCGAGTAGGGATCGAACGCACAACCTATCTTTTACAGTCACACACTTGTGCCGCTGCGCCACGACAGGCGTCAACTCAAAAATAACTTACTTAAACTTAATAAAAAAAAAAACAAAACAAAATTTTGCATAACTGTCAATAGCAAGACATATATAAATAAATATGGAACACTATAAAAACTCTCAATAACTGTCAAGGCAACGTGTTACAGAACCTCGACATTACGCTAAAACGCCATCCCTCTTTTTTATGACACAGAAAGTATTTTTACTTGGGTCATCCCTAAAATTCCTTTTATTATAGCTTGTAAATCATTGCGTAATGCTCTAGTGCATTATCGTGGGGAAACTTCATTATGGTCGGTTTAATGGTTGGAAGGAGCGATAAAATCTAGCTGGTCGACGGGCGTATAGCAATAGCGGTGTTGTCTATCATTTTGATATTTTCAGGATAAATTTCGTGTTGACAAGTTCGGGTTGTTACGGTCGATAGATGGATTGCGTGTGTGTATCGTAATAGAATAGAGTATGAGTAAATATTTTAGCACCAAAAGTAACATGCTTATATGCTTCTCCTTTTATACCTTCTCAAATATAGGGGGATAGACAAGAGGAAATTGAAAATATAGTGATGGCTTGTTGCCAGAGCTAAGAATTAAAAATATTAAATATTTAATTCTCCTATGAAAATAATAAAAATTTAATTCCTCGGGTGGGGATTGAATCCCAAAGTCGGTTGCTTTTAAAATCTGACACATGTGCCCCTGCGCCACGACAGTCCTTACTTAAATTTATCAATAGAGCAATAATAATGCGTTGTAATTTTGAAGCAAGGCAACACCCCTGAGACTTTGACGACACACTTATATTGCCTTATATTTTATCTTTACGTGAAAGTATATTACTTTCTATGTCCCTATTTGTTTTATTAGAATTAAAATATTTTTATATTGACATATAAACATGTATTTTTTTTTAAAAACATAATGACCCTTACAGAATAGATGAGATCAGTCATGTTGTTTGTAATTTTAATTTTCTCTTAACACCCTAATAGGAGCCGTTACCACAATCTTTTTAGCAAAATGTATCCTTAACAATTGTTATTATTCAATATGGAAATTCGATTACAATTTTACATAACTTTTTATTTTGCATTAAGCTTCACGCTTTATCCCGCACTAGGCAGGGTAGACAAAGGGAACGGAAGTGAAACCTAGTGTTAAGACACTCCGTTCCACTTCCGTTCCCCACTTTCCGCCGAATTTGAGGCATTGCGTGTTGAGTGGCGGAACTCAACGCCGCGCTTTGCCTTATTACCAGAGCGAAGAAATGAAATATTAAATATTTAAATTGAAAATATTAAATATTTCATTTCCTCGACTGGGGATTGAACCCAGAACCTGTCGGTTACAGTCATACTCTTGTGCCGCTGCGCCACGACAGGCCTCAAGGACAGGCTTTATTTTGCATTAAAACATTAAATATTGACATAATCCTTTTTTTTTGTAAATAATATCCGCAAAAATAAAAAATCATGGCGCCCACAATAATGGTGAGAGATATATCACGTGCAATTTGTTGCGATAGCGATAGGTGGCTAGAGAGAATTGTACTTTATTACCCCATAAACCGGGATGCGTTGCCTTCAGGCTACTTTATGTCGAATCTAGCTTTTTAATTTGTTGTTCTATATCTAACTTAGTACTTATATATAGTGTTTTATTGTTTCTTAGGTGATTTGGGATGTTTCTTGTTTTAAGCACATTACTTAAATGTAGCCGAAATCTTAAACGTGATTTTAAACCAACTAACCTAAACAATCAAGCAAAAACGACGTTTCAAACGTTGAATTAAGTTGAAACTTATGACAGTACTTACACAGAAAATATGACAATGTCATGACTTGAAAAAAAAAAGTTTAACAAAACTATAAAACTCTCCCGCTTATGTGAAAACTTTTTAAAAAGCTTTTTTTACTTATAACATGAATAATGTAAAAAAAGTGTGAGATACATGGTACTTTTGTTTACATTATATTTTTTTGATTATTATTATTTTCGATTGATGTGAGAGAACATAGTGACCACGCACGATATCCCACTTAACCAAAGAAACAGAAGTAATATTTAAAATATTTTAATAAACAAAATTGAGGGCCGTCGTGACGTACAATAGTTGTGATTTCGAAACCCGCACGAGAAAATCTAATATTTTATCTTTTTATTTCTTTTACTCCGCTTAGCAAAAACAGACAAAATAAATTAAATATGGTATAATAAAGCAGGTATTGCGCTTTTTAGTTACTATCTTAGAGGTCTAGCCAATAAAATTTTGCATAATACACGATGGAACACTAGGATTTTGTTTTTTAAAAAACATCGAATGATGATAGAAGTTTAATTTTTATATTTGATTCGAGCAATACATCTGCTCTCTTCCCGAATCAATGGTGATCCTTGATGGAACTTTTGTTATTATACAGATTATTTTCGAGCTGAGCTTAAAATAGGCAAAAGCTACAGGAGGTCAACGTTATACGCTCCACGAGCTTTGCCCTTTTGTGTCAATGTATTAGAATTTTTTTAATATTTAATTATCCTTTGCCCCTCGGGCAGCTTACAAATCGCGTATTGAAGTTAGGGAAAAAATTCTAAAAATCACGATCTTTATAATCTAAATAAGAATAAAGTGAAAATTTAATACCGCTTTTGATCGAAACCGAATTGAAATTTTGTATCAATTTCATGACTCGGTAGGATTAGTGACCCCCTGCGGTGGCTTAGAACCCCTGCACTTAAGTCTGATGTATAATGGTAAATGTATTAGTAGATATGACGAAATATTCTTGCTTCATATATATATATTTTGATATTAATACTAATTTAATATAATAATGAAACACCACTTTAAGCCCCGAAGATAAAAAGAGAGGTTTTTTAGTTTTCGTTGTCTGTTCGTGTATCTTTCTGTGTTACCGTAGTTTATGAATAAATAGACTGAAAGCCAAGTTCATTGCAGTAGTTGTAATGTTTATGAAAACCAGATTAGCGATTTAGGGCTACAAATTTTCCAAGATAAAGTAGTATTTTTAGGATGAGAATTGCTTTTATTTAAAATTTTATTATATAATAAGAAGCTTTAAAACCATCTGTTTTCATTTCACTTTCAATTTTTTTTTGAGAATAAGCATTTTAAGTAGCGGGAATTAGCGCAGTTTGTCTACTACAGCGAAGAAATGTAAATACTTTAATTACACGAGTGAAAACCGTTGAGTAGCTATCATTATACTACGACGGACGACAGTAATTAAATAATTATAAAAAATATATTAAATGATTCTAGAAATTAAATTGAATTATAAACAATTGTCTTTAATCAGATATTTTGAAGTTATAAAGTAACAAATTCTTAAAGTCTTATATAAATAAAAGATCTATTCTAAAATTTTATAACTCTCTGCCACAAGTATTTAGACCCCGTGTGGTCACCCCGCGGGGTCGTACTTCGTTCAATATTACCCCATAATGGTGTAATGATGAAGCAAGTTCACAAATGAGTGTGAAGGGTTCTGACGATCATAAATTATAATTTTGAATTTTTTTATGGCCAATGGATTGAATTGTTAGCGTTGTAATATACATTTTAATTATGATGTTTTTTCATTTAAATATATTATTTCTAATGTTATATAAGTAGAAATGAGACAAGTTTTTGCTCAGGAGCAAATACTCGTAGGTTGTGAGTTTAAATGGATATTATAATATTTTCATTTTCCGTCGCACAAAGCAGGGCAAGCAGAAACAACTTTAGAAAATAGTACACTAGTCTTTCCCATTAAATCACTTCTTTTTAAAATTGAGAATTAATTTTCCGTGGAATTTTAGGCATTTAGTGTAGAATGTCAAAAATTAACGCCGCTCTTCGCTCCGTTACCGAAATGAAGAAATGGAAAATATTAAATATTGTAATTTTAGTTTATGCCCCTGCGTCAAAACCAGGCCTGTCGTGGCGCAGCGGCACAAGCATGTGACTGTAATAGACATGTTCTGGGTTCGATTCCCGGTCGAGGAAATGAAATATTTAATATTTTCAATTTAAATATTTAATGTTTCATTTCTTCGCTCTGGTACAAGACAAAACGCGGTATTGAGTTCCGCCACTCAATATGCAATGCCTCAAATTCGGCGGTGTGGGGAACAGAAGTGGAACGGACTGTCTTAACACTAGGTCACAATGCCCTGGTAACAAGGCCACAAGTTCCACCAATCAACACTCAATGTTTCCAGAATTCAGCATATAGTGGAAAATGGAAGTATCCTGAGGTAAGTGCTGTACAAATCTAAACTGTGAAGCTAAAAATATCTTTGGTTATCGTTAGCTGCCATAGTTTCATTATCAATCTCCATTCTCCTCTTGCCGCCATCATTCAAAACAGTACGAAACTGATCGAACCAAATTAAATATTAGAATCAAAAATCAATCCTACAACCTTCGCATGTTCAAATCAATACAATACCAGTTATAATCGTTACGATAAATGTTTCAAACATCTACAGTGTACAGTATCATCATAATCATTATAATTTAGTACTGAATCAACTGCGTGTCACGCCGCCATTAGTTAGTTGGCAAATCAATGGGGCTTTGTATGGGTTACATTAAATTTGTTGCTATAACTCATTGTATGGGGGACGTCAGTACTAGGCATACTATAGTTTTGGTTTTTTTGGGATTTTTCCCGTGTTAATTAAAATTATGAGTCTCATAAAAGACTCATAATTGAGGTAAATGCAATTAGAATACAATTCGTTACGATAAAGACCCTTCTGCTCTATAGAGCAGAAGTGTTTTTATCGTAACGAATTGTCTCAATACTTAGTTCCTAGGTTCCTTCTGGCTAAAAAAAATTTAAAAAAAATCAAGATATTTTGTAGTAGTACATAGTTTTAGGGCTTTAAAATATAATTTTATAGTATATCTATATATACAATACAACGTTATATAATACATTATATATTATATACCCCATATACAACACAATGTTAAATAATATTAGTGTTTGACAGTAGAAATTAATTGACTTTTTAACTTCACTGCTTGTAATTAATATGTAAGTAGCAGTAATGATAGTTTTGAATGTACTGGACTTAGTAGTTGGATGACGAAAAATACTGTGATTTGCCTGCAGAATTAGAAAATTAAAATTTGTATGGCAATAAAGAAAAGATGTTAATTTTTACATTCATTATTATAAAATAAAAGTATTATTCTTTTTTTGAGCCTTTCGCTGAGTCCCACTCTTTTCTTCGCTTTTAAAAGAAATCAAAAATTCATATTGCTAAGTGGGTATTAACAATCAAACACTGTACCGCTGCACCATAAAAGGCTCTTATGACATTCAATTATTACATATTTCTTTATAATATTTAACTTTTATGAATATATAAGAGACATGGGATAGAATGAACTGAATAGAAAATATATACGTTCCAAATTCATGCCATCAATAAGTACAACAAAATTACCAAAACCACAAAATTGATGTCCACCCCAGCTATAACTCCACACAAAGGCCCACCAAGCGCGCGTGATTAATGCCCGCCACCTAACTTCCTATTGAAATGAGATCGGTTTGAGGTAAATGCAATTAGATTTTGATGGAAGGGCACCATTGTGAGAAACGAGATGAACGATTGTAGATTGTTGAACGTGGTGCATCGTAAATTAATATTTCAAATATGGCAGATGCATTTTGATAATAATCTATAAGTACGTATAATAATGTTTGTGTGGGGTGACGGAACACTAGGTTCTCAAGGTACCAGTTAGTAAGAATACAGCGTGAAGCTAAAAGGGAAATTCTTTTTTTTTGTGGAAAGGCACGGCAAACGAGCGTACGGGTCACCTGATGATAAGTGAATAGCGTCGCTCACGGCCCCGTGTAGTACCAGAGGAGCTACTGGTGCGTTGGCGGCCTTTACGGTGGATGGGCACCGGGGCCCGACATTACCCAATGCGAAACGCATTTGCTGAACCCACTACTTAACGCCAGTTTTAAATGCCGGGTGTGGTGTTGATCCGGTCGTTTGCCCAGGAGTGTCGACATTGCTGACAACGTGACTCTCCCACACGTACTTACGACATCATCAGTACCAGAGTGATCCTATTCTAAGCCGGAATCACACGGCTATTCAGTGTTAGGATTTCTACTTTCAATACAATTTTTCAGACATTGCTTGTTTTATGTACTCAACTCCACATTTTGTCTTGTTCATGAGGGTATTTAAATATACATGAATAGGCTTGTTCATAAAGATTTGTTGTTAATGCTTCAGGGGTTTTTGTTTGTTAGAAAAAATCAGGAGGTGTGCTCAAAACTACTCAAGAACACAAATTTCTACACCTATGGACTTGTTGCTCGGCTGAGAAACTAATAATATTTCATTTCCTCGTACTAGTACGTTATGTACCTTATTAAATTAGAATGCTTATATACAAAAGGTATAAAAAAATATTATAACCACATTTTAATTCTTTTCTATAAACAAGACCTGAAATATGTTCTATTTTTTATAAATGATCGATAAATGGAAGGGTTCGAACGGTCATATAGGGTCACGAGCTAGGGATGATGAAATAAACTATTATCGATAGCCTGTACCTAGACAGAAGACCTAGAGCCTAGGGTGGGTATGCCAAACGTCATCTCTCTGAGTTCAGTAGTTTTGTCTTCTTTTTCAACTAACGAGTTTTATAACATAGAAATCACTTAGTCAACTTCACGCTATATCCCACACTTGGTTGGGTAGGCAGAGGAAAGTCTTAACACTTAATTCCATTTTCCACTTTTCGCCAAATTTGTGGCATTACGTGTTGCAACACAGCGTTTTTTTCTTGACACCAGAGCGAAAATATTTAATATTTCATTTTCTCAAGTGATTCTTCCTTTACAGTCGCACGTTTATGCTCTTGCGCCAAAACAAGTTTGCTAATAATAAATATTTTCATCGTTATTTAAGTTGCCCATCTCTATGTATTACCCAAATCGCCTGCGGGATTAATCTCAACGAGATCCTTAATCGTGTTTGCCTTTGTGATGTAAAATCTAATAGAGATTAAACGGATACTGAACATTGTGTGTGTGAATGACATCACCAACTTATTTTTTAACCACTAACGTAAAAGAGGGGTCTTATATTTTTACTATTTTTTATGTTATTCTAAACTTAGGAAGCTAGATAAGAACGTATGGCTTAGTTGGTCAGAGCGCTTGGACGTTTTCCAAGAGGCGCGGGTTCAAATCCTGCTACATTCAAAATTTTTATACAATTTTAAATTTAGTATTTAAGTTTAGTAGGGGTCTTATATGTCTGATCGTATATGTCTTATATGTCTGATGATTGTCTGTCTGTGTCTGTGGCTCCGTAGCTGAGTGAACATACTTGAGTGCGGTTTTTAATTGAAAGCCTTGTACATCGCGGTAATTATTAGCTAATATTTTAAAGAATCGAATCAACTGCTTAAGAGCTAGAAACACTTTGCAATTATCTGGGCAAAGGGCTTTTAACTTATTGTAAGTATGAGTTTTTGGGTGTTAATTTTTGAAATTTATGTTTTAATTAAAAATTTAATGGTTCTTAAATATATATATCATAAGAGGCCAAAAAAAATTAATATAAATGTGGATATTGTAGGTTAATTTCTTCAATTAATTTATAATTATATCAAATAATTTTCTCTGTGAATTAACTAACTAGCTTAATGTCGATTTAGTTCATTCTTCAGCTTTACGCTGTGTACCGCACATGACAGGGTAGGGAAAGGGAATTTAGTGCTAAGACACTTCATTCCGATTCCCACATTTCGCCAAATTTATGGCGTTGCCTAATGAATAGCGGAACTCAACGCCGTTCTGATAAACAGTCAAAAGGCCTTGTTACCAGAAAGAAGATATCTCATTGAAAAATATTAAACCCGTTTAAACAGTATAATAGAACAGACATACATACATCTACAACTGTAAATATATTGGGTACACTAGGAGTTGACTAAAAACAGTCAACCTACAAGACATTCAGGTAATAAACTTATAGGTTGATTGTAAAAATAAACGATCCATTTTATATTCAAAATAAAATATAGTGACATCTCGTTTACGAATGGGTCACTGTATAATTACTTTCTAGGTATGTTTAGTTACAGACAGAAATGCTAGATGGCGGTACTAAGGAATTTTCGTACATATAATATTTTAGAATTATATATTTAAAGTAAATTGTTATTCAGGATCTATATTTAAATAATTACAAAATAATGATAATTTTATACAAAATAACTGAAGCAGAAGACCGTTCGTTGTATTTCAAAATAATGTTACTAGCGCTTTCTGGTGGAAAATATTGAAACTATTTATCAAATAAGGAAGCTTCATTTAGTTCTTTGTTCTATAATACATACATAGATGGCAGTGTTACAAAAATGATTACCTAAATAACATATATATTAAAAAAAAATATGTTATACATTTTATTGTATTTAATAATAAAATATAAAAATACCATTGTTATAATTATTAACAAAGCAACAAAGCTGAAGATTCTATATTTACCCGATTGCGGCGAAACCTAAGGGAGTAAAGTTTTGACGCGTTTTTATGTACGTTCGTTCTTTGTAGTTAGAAGTAGTTTGTTTGTTGTTGATATTATGTTTTATGGTTAAAACGGTCTTACAAGAACTGGGCTACAAACAAGTCTTAAAACTACAGTTGTAACAATCAAAGCATCCCCTTTTAGTAAAAGTACATAAAAATCTTTTTTAAAAATCTCAACGGACATTCCTTGAACATAACTAAGAATATATTAATGGAAATAATTGAAAAAAAAAAATGTAATGCGTAAAAGATCGATAACGAATAAGTTGCAAATGAGTTAGAATAAAATTGTAAAAAAAAAAACAATTGTACGAAAGTACTATTATGTGGTGGAATACAATATTCATTTATTGCGCTATCATAAAGAAATATGACGATTTATATAAGAAAATATATATATAACATAAGAAAATTAACACTTATTATACATTAAAAGTATATCTCTTAGATAAATCAACTTACATCCATAATTTCATTGACGTTTTCACCATTATTATTACCAGAACCATCATCGCCAATCTCTAAAACTGATATGATAGGTATATGATAGCTGAAAAAAGAAACAAAAAGTATTGCTTCGATAATAATATCTTTGATTTTCGCGATTGTTACACATTTTAAATGAAACAGTTTTAACCGGATTAATCGCGTATATTGAATGGTAAACATTTTTGGGAAACCCGACGTTTCGAACACTTTACAGTAGTCCGTGGTCACGGGTAGAATGAGGTGGCATTTGTCTGTCAGTTGATATAATTATTATATCAAACTACCGCCAACGATTCCTCAATTGCCTCGCGTACTGCCCTGGATTCTGTAGAATGAGCTAACTGTATCTGGTCTTCTAATGTGGTGTACTGGGGACCTTAAATTTTTTAAAAGTGGGTGAACCCATCTTATCATTGATTGATAAAAAACAAAGGCCATGAGTGTGTTTCACAAAGCTAAATGTCTATGTAATTGACGAAATTACTCTAAAAATAAAGCGAGGCGTTAAGTACCGTTACTAAACACAGCGTGTCTTCAAATTCATATTAAAAAAGTAATTAGATAATTCAATTATCTTTAATCATAATAAGTACCTACATACGTACAAATTGAAATTAATTTAATTAAATAATTTATTGATAAGAATCAACTGATAAATATGCTTACATATTATGAATATTATGAAATATTTTCTTATATACCTTTATATACAACATTTGAGGCCTGTCCTGGCGCAGCGGCACAAGAGTATGACTGTAACCGACAGGTTCTAGGTTCGATCCCCAGTCGAGGAAATGAAATATTTAACATTTTCAATTTAAATATTTAATGTTTCATTTCTTCGCTGTTTATTATATATATATATATATATATATATATATATATATATATATATATATATATATATATATACATATACATATATATATATATATATATATATATATATATATATATATATATATATATATATATATATATATCTATATATATATATATATATATATATATATATATATATATATATATATATATATATATATATATATATATATATATATATATATATATATATATATATATATATATATATATATATATATATATATATATATATATATATATAACATTTCAACTTTAAAAAAACCACCAGATCCCAGAAAATTGATTAGCTAGGGTTCCACAAGCAGACAGACAGATCAGACTTATAGCATAATTGTCTCTAACCGTCTCTAAGAGATCCTGTTTAAAATCTTGGACATCGTTAAATTGTTTAAAAAATATTAAGAAACAACTAGTTTATGCTGTGTGATTCCGGCTTAGAATAGAATCACCCTGGTACTGGTGGTATCGTAAGAGGCGACTAAAGTACGTGTGGTAGATTTGCGTTGTCAGCAATGACAACACACATGGGCAGACTTGACCGGACCATTACCACTCCCGGCATTTAAAACCGGCGTTAAGTAGTGGCTTCGGCCATTGCGTTTCGCATTGGGTAATGCCGGGCCCCGGTGCCCATCCATTTTAAAGGCCGGCAACACTCCTGTAGCTTCTCTGGTGTTATACGGGGCCGTGGGCGACGGTGATCACCATACCATCAGGTGCCCGTATGCTCGTTTGCCGTGTCTCGTCCATAAAAAAAAATAGTCTTAAAGCCTGCCGTGGTGCAGCGGCACAAGCGGCATCGATCTCCACGAGAATAAAATATTTCATGTTTTCATTTTTTCGCTCTGATAACAAGGATGCCATAAGTAGCAACACGCAATGCCTTAACTTTGACAAGGAATTGGGGAACAAAAGTGGAACGAAGTGTCTTAACACTAGGTTTCTAACTTTTCATATAGGATATTACCTTAATTAACATTTGTATATTCTGGTTCTGTCGCGTCGCAAAGGCACAAGCGTGCGAGTGTAAGTAAGCACGACAGGCTGTTGGTGTAATCTTCAATTGAGGAAATAAAATATTTAGTATGATTCTGATGACTAGAAAAAGTTCTCATTACAAAATGCCTCAATCAGCTTAAAGTGAAGAAATGTCCTAACACTTGTTTCCCAAATTGTCTACGCCTATAATGCCAAGTGCGCGATACAGACTGCGACTTAAATATTAATAAACAAATTAATAAATATTAAAGCTTGTTATCTCTATAGAAGACTATCGGCATTGAAAAATTTAGCTCTTATTAAATAATTAATTCAAATAAAATTTATATATTTGTTATTTTTCAGTTCTATCATAATTAATTTTAAAAAGTTTAATGTTTTTATCTATTATTTTTTTTTTTATATACATATTTTAACATTGTCATGGAATGTATGCAATGTTCGAAATTATTAAAACTTTTTAAAGTTATTCGAAATCGCTTCCCGAATTTCTTTCCTTTCCCTTGGTATAATAAAAATAGAGATACGTACGTACATATGACCGAAGCTAATTAAAGGTTGTTAAAAAATAAATATTTTATAAGAAAACAACAAAAAACATTCAATGAACTCAAACGTACCAACACAAATCAGATAATACACAACAATCTACACTTACAATAAATCAGTAACTGATTACTGTCTGTACATGTATGAAAAAGTTTTATTACATTGATAACTGCTCCCTACGCTGATTTATGAAAAAGGGCTCAACATAGTGATTTCATAATCAACATTTTTATCTTTTTTTTCGTTTCGTTGGCGTTTTTTTTTTGTCTGTTGTACGGGCTTATATAGGAAATCTTAGCTCGGTACAGATATTGTCTTAAAAGTAACCATGGTATAAGAACTAGAAAGTAGTTGAAATTAGTAAATAGTGTATTTCAAGCGGGCGAAGCCGCGGTCGGATCGCTAGTGATTAATAAATTTTAAATAATCGCTTGTTACGTAGGTATCTGTTATCTATTTTTTTTTTCGCTAAGACGATATGCCAATTATTTATTCGCCATACATTTGCCAATTATTAATTCCACAATAAAGACGTTTTGTCTAAAAGTGTAGCTTTTAATGAAATAAAAATTGTATAGTGATTTAAGGTGAGACGTTATTTATTTCTATTTCAACTTATTATTTTCTTATGTATTAGTATTTTGTTTTTAATTTAAGTTCGCCGAAGCTTTTTGAAAAGTTTATTATTTTCTTTTTTTTTTCTGTTTCGCGCTGTGTCCCGCCGCCTGCACGTGGCCGGATAGGCAGAGGGTACTTGGGACCTCGTGTTAAGACGCTCTGTTTTTGGTCCCTACTTTCTGTCGAATTTTGCGTATTGAATGGCGGAACCTAACGCCGCGTTTTGTCTTGTTACCAGAGCGAAGAAATGAAAACGTTGAATATTTAATTTGAATTTGAAAATATTAATTATTTAAAAATGTGAAGTCTGAATTATGCTTTTATAAACAAATTACTATTAATAAATTATTACTAAGACTACTCTTTAATCATAAATTTTAATATAAAATACCTTTCAATCAAATATCGGTGGTGGCGCACGGGCATAAGCGTGCGACTATGAATACAAAAGATTGTGGGTTCGATACTCGCTCAGAGAAATTGATATTTAATATTTTCATTCTGGTAACTCAACATACAATGCCTCTAGAATAAGACAAACCCTACCTAAGTCTCCAAGTTCCCTCCGCCTGCCCTGCCACAAGGGAGATATAGTATGAAGCTAAAATAAACATAGTGTTTTTCTCAAATAACTCCAATCTTTATAACATCATACTAACAGTATTGTTGAATAAATTACCTTATTATATGAAGTAGATATTCATAGAAACCGCGACATAAATTTTAGAAACATATAAGATTACTATAAGAGAAGACTTCACAATTTATTGAACACTTCAAGATATAAGTACTTCGAATATCATGTTATTGCCGTAATGTAATATTTTCTTTTGTCTTATATATTTAAAGTATCAAAATAATAAATCTGATCGGGATTTATCTGTTTCTTAAGGAGCTTGCTTGCCAGGTAACACCACATGGAAGCATAAAGACTTTTCGATATTAATTTTCCGCCTAATTTTTGAATCAGTAGCGCAACACAACGCCGCATTTTGCTTCGATACCAGAGCGAGAAAAGGAAAATATTGATTATTTTATTAGAGGGGATAGTGATGCCTCGGATCACACTAGTGACTCTGCGCCACAACAACTTTTAATAATTTTCTTTCTAAATCTCAATCTCCTATCACAGCATGACTACAAAAAAGCGGAAACAGCCGAAGCAAGTAGAAGAAGATACAAAGGGAGAAACAGAAAATAAGCCAAAGTACTGGGATCCGTTGCAGGAAGGTGTAAAATGGATTGAACGATATTCTGAACCGTTGGAAAAGTTCTTTGAGCGATTGCCTGAATTTATAAGTACTTTTATCGCAACTTTTGCTGTGTTCACATTTGGGGCTACATTGAGAGGTACGTTGTTTTCATATAACAAAGTTAAGTAGTTAATTATGTGACTCTAACTGGAAGGGTTATGGGTTCAATATCTACTTGGAGCAATTAATTAATTATTTAATATTTAAATTTTCTCGCTATAGTAAAGCGTTAAACCACTCTACACTCAATGCCCCGATCTCAAGTTACTTAATGGGAATGGATTGCCTTAACACTAGTTTTCTAATTCCCACATAGAATGTGGGAACCTAATTTTAAGACATTCTGTGCCCATTAAGACCCTTTCGTTTCCCGCTTACCGTTGAATTCCATTGAGCTATTACGTAGCGGTAATATGTATATATTATCTTGAAAAGTTTAAAAGAAAGTGGGGAAAGGAATAATTTATATTTTTATCAAAACAGTGATGTATAAAGAGACGTAGTAATACAGCATTTAACTGTAATTACGACGGTTGTGGTTCAACTTCTATTAAGTAAATTAATTACTTTCAAGCTAAAAGACAAAAATCTATATCTTTTCAATGTTATTATGAAAGGTAGTGTGCAAATTAACGTGATATTAATCAAAATATTATCGCATTCCTCAGATAAATCAATCTGTATTATAATTTTATTAAATAATCTTAATTATGTTCATATAAATTGTAATTAGTAAAAATGTTCCTAAGCAGTGATAAGAAACATACGTCATATTCAATAGTGATGAAACATTAAGTTTCATATCAGGAGCGGGGTAGGTATTGTTTATTAACTATACCGGCGGTAAGTAGTGGCTTTGGTTTCACATTGCTACTCAACACATAATGCCTCAAATTCGGCGGAAAGGAGAGAACGGAAGTGGAATAGAGTGTCTTAACTTAAAAAATAGTAAAAATAGATAGTTTCCTCTATCTATTTTTACTATTTTTAAATTATGTTCACACTTAGGACAGAAAATACTAAACTTAAATTTGAAAAGCGTATAATTTTTTTTAAAGTAGCAGGATTTGAACCCTCGCCTCGCCTTTTGTACGTATTTATATTGATATTTTTTTTTAGAAAAAAATCATTTCTGATATTGTAGCGATTTATATAGTTGTAAAAACTGCTTACTCCGTCAAAAGGATTAAAAAAACTATGAGTATACGTTTATTAAAAGAGTTTTTATAATTTAGAAAAATTTTTTATTTTGAATAGAAACATATTTATGTATTCCCCTTAGTTAATTTTTTAACATTCACTTTAACATTAATTTACTAATTTTTATTGAAATTTTGCTAATTTCTGTTCTTTTTTATTTTAAGTAACTAATGAATATATTTTTTTATAAAAAAAAACAATAAACATACTAAATTTAAACGTTTAATAATTTTAAAGTAGCAGGATTTGAACCCGCGCCTTTTGGAAACCGTCCATGCGCCCTGAACAAATAAGCCATACGTTCTCATCAAGCTACGTTGAAATTTTTACTCTTTTTTAAATTGTTATTCAACACTTAGGTCTGAAAATACTAAACTTAAATTTAAAAAGCGTATAAATTTTTTTTATACGCTTTTTAAATTTAAGTTTAGTATTTTCTGTCTTAAGTGGAATATCACTTTAAAATATAGTAAAAATAATAAATAAATAGTATTATCTCTTGTCAAACGATAATTCTTACGAGTTGTCTTTGGGTAGCGGAATTGTAAAAAATTTTGATTTTGGATTTGTAAAAATCTCCCTATCGAGATGCTAACAACATAAATAAGTTGTAATAAGCGTATAAGAATTTCGACAGAGCTTGGTGAGAACGGATGGCTTAGTTGGTCAGAGCGCTTGAACAGTTTTCAAGAGGCATAGGTTCAAATCCCGCTTTGTTCAAAATTTTTATAGATACGCTTTTTAAATTTATGTTTAGTATACGTTGAAATTCTTAAACGCTTGTTACAACTTATTTATGTCGTTAAATTATTAATTTTGATATTTCTCTTTTCTAAGTAAGAATACTTAAAAATAGTAAATTAAACGATAAACATATCTAAATTTCCAACAATAAAACAGATATACTCGTATAATAGGATATAATAAATTAAAAGATTAGAATATTAATCTGTTATTGTACAATAAACATTCATAAAAAAAAATCTTTTAATTGACATTGAGTCATGCGACTTTGCTGAAAATCATTTGATAAATATTTCAACCCGACGGTATCGATATAAATTTATTTACTAATTTAGCTTTCCCTAGCGGAGCGCTAAACGATACGGTAAAATTATTACATTGAGGCTTATTTAAAAGTAATTGATAATAATGGCAGTAATATACTACCGGCAAAAGTGTGCGACTGTAAACGCGACTGGTTGTGGGTTCGATCCCCATTTGAGGAAAGGAAACATTATTTTGTGTTTCCAACACTGTCGCCGAGTGTTTTGATATATTGAGGTTCCCATGTTCCCACTACCTACCAGAATGAAGCGTTAACTTAAAAAGAAAAGAAATTCAATGACTTCATCCTCTATTATATACAATATGTATTACAGCAGCGGGCAGGATTTTAGAAGTATAATATATGTAGTTATGAATATTGCTAACTGAGGATTGGTCATAGAAGCGACCGGAGGTTGAAAGAGAAAAGTCATTTGGGGAGGTCAAATGACTTTGCTCTACAATTTTTTTTATTATTGTAGAGCAAAATTTTTGGACGCATGTCGAGTTACACAGGCTCCTTACGATGAAAAAAATATAATTTAATTTCGTAGCTCTGGTAACGCAAAGCTCGGCGTTGAGCTCTGATATTCAGAATACAATGTTCCAGTTCTACGGAAAGATATATTAAAGTGGGAAACGGAAATGTCATACTGAGAACGGAATGTCTTAACAAAAAAATGTTTGTATAGCAAAAAATAGCAAAAATTAAAATACTCATATTAAAAAAATAACACAGGGAACCTTGTGTTAAGACATTGGGTTCCCACTTTCCGCCAAATTTTCGAGACAATTCGTGTGGCTTAGCGTATTTGAACGTCACTCTTTGTACGTACAGAGCAATAAAATGAGAATATTTTGTATTCCGTAATGGGAACCCAGAACCGTCCTGTTTATAGTCCGGTGCTGTACTGCTGAGTCAAAACGGCCCATAATAAATTTACATATTGATATTAATTTCAATGACAGAACTAAAGCTATATAGAAAGTATTTTTATAGTTATTTTTCACAAAAGAGGTAAAAGACAAACAAAACTCAATGAATATTTTGATTAGTCAAACAACTGAGTAGATTTTAACTTTTCTAAACCTTTTATTGTATATTATATATACGCTGCATACGCGCGGTTTCGCCGGCTTGGACTGTACGAATTTTTATTTGAAAATAGAAAACTTATTACTTTTTTTAGTATGACTCTAGCTGTAAAATTACAGATTTCTACTATGATTCATTTATAGTATATTGTTATAATATAATATGTATTTGTTTTGTACCACGTTGACCACCTATTTACAATGCCTGTACCTCTAAGCCACGACAGGCCTCATCTATCTATTAATAATTAAAAATACCACAAAAAAATTGCAGGAGAATGGGTGGTTATACTTGTGACGGCACTCAAGCAAGTCTTCGGGCATACGCAGAGCAACAAAAACATGACCACTGAAGATATTTACCAACTTTTTACATCAGAAAACTTAAAAATGGAGAATTTCGCTGCAATTTTCATATCAGCTCATTGCGTGTCATTCGGCACGTACTTTGCTTTGGGCGGATTTTTACATGTAAGTACAATGTACGACATATCTTTTTATTTTGATTATTTTTTTAATAATTAATGATATCTCTCTGTGTTGATCTTTTATCTTGAAGTTGCGTGGAGGTATCAATGCCAACTTAATACTGAAAAATAAATACGCTTCTAAGCCAACTAAAATCATTTCTGCTACATTTTGTATGAAATTTACTGTATATTGAGAACCTTTAGAGTAATCCCTTGAACCAACAGTGATTAAATTCAGTACGAAATTGAAACTTGCAATACTCGTATAAATGAAGGAAAATATACAAAAAGTGATATTTCATAAAAAAAATAATAACATTGGATACATACGCAAAATGAACTTTGTCAATTTTATTCGCCGTGTAGTCGAAACCTATAGCGTAGTCCCATTTCGTAATTCATAAGTGTAAAGCGCAGTACAGATCAAGGTATTAATAATTCGTTAACATTTACGTTACGTCAACATTGTACATGCAGAATTTGTGTCATAGAGCCTTACCTGCCCCTACATATACATAAATAAATATAAATATTCTTCATGTATACTTAAAACGATCATTAACTTAAGCTTTTAGTAATTTTTCTAAGCTTTTTTATGAAAGCTATCATCGGTGAATGCCTTTGAAACTTAATTAAAATCTCAATTTTCGTTTACCTTTATATTTCTTCATAGAAAATTTTGTAGAGACCAAATAAATATTGAGTTAATTGCATCTTGTCTAATTAGTCTACCACAGAACTGGTTCTTGTATGTTTTATTGCGAATTCAATAAAATGAGGCTTTTTACGTATACTGGTTGTAAACGAAACGTTTATGGATTTCTAATAACGGAAATAAAATATTTTTAATTACATTTGTTATAGCATTTTAATTATATATGTTAAAAGATACTGCGGCATAGAGTTACGCCACTTAACACTCGTCGTCTCTTTGTCCGTTTGCCTACTATGTTATTATTAAAGATTTAACTGCCAGAAAACCTAGAAATAGAAAAGATTTTAGATTAATGCCAGTTTTAAAAATCCGTTGTCCCACGTTCAACAGATTTTAGACTCTTGAAATTTAATGGCGGAACCTAACGCCGCCCTTATCAAGAAAAGTAATGTTGAACATCATCGTTCACCACACTGAAAATCATTATATTAGATTTACTTTTTTATAATCATTATTAATATATGTATGAGCGAAGCTTCACATCGTAGTGCAGGATTACAAGCGACTGTAAACGGTTGTGGGTAACAGGTTGTGGCTTGAATGGCTTGAAGAATGAGATATGTAATATTTTCATTTAATCGTTTTGGTAAAGAGGCGAAGCGCTGTATAGAATTCGTCCACTTAGCACGAAATGCCTCCAGAATTTGAGAGAAAGTAGGATAAAGAAGCTCCTTAGATACTGAGTGTACTATCACTAAGTTCTTTGGTTCAGTTCAGTATATAAGAATAACATACGCTTTCATATACTTAGAGGACAAAAAACTTTTCAGTTATTACAATTTAAAACTTATATTAATTATAGTACCAATAAAATATTGAATTATTTCTCTACATCGAAATTAATCTTCATATATGCAAGGTTCCAATAAATAAACCATCTTAACGCGTTCAATTGATTTACGAGCGTACTATTGAATTTCACTATTTCCAAATGAAATAATGTATGGATTTGGTTAGTTTGTATCGAAAATTTGTAACCAATAGAAAATTCTTCGTTCATTTTCTGTATATTTTGGAGGCCATCGTGGCACAGTGTCTGTATTTAAATATGATGACTGTGAATTTGATTACAACTAAATTATTTAACTCCTTCTGGTATGAAAATAAAGCGTGGCATTGGATTTCACCATTCAACACATAAATATCTTGAATATTGAACGATATGTAGGGAAAAAAGGGTTTTACTCAGTTCAACGTACTTAAGGATGTAAATAAGAAGGGTGTGGGTTCAATTTCCAGTTGGAGAAATATTTTTTTAGCTTCACGCTGCATTAGATCTCATTTAGATTAGGTAAAGGGATCAACTTTAAGATACTTCGTATCCTACTAAATATTTTCTTTTCCCATTCTTCGCTGATTTCTGAAGACGTATACTAAAATAGATTTTTTTCTTGGATTCAAGTCGCTTACAAACATTATGTTAATATTTTTATTTCCTTGCCGCCATTACTTCGCCGCGCCCTGACGCCGCGCTTTGCCTCTCTAGTAGTGAGGCAAAGCGCGGCGTTGAGTTCCGTCACTCAACCCACAATACCTCCAAAATGTAGAACAAAATTGGGAACAGAATTGTATTAACATCTACCCTCTACTATCCCGCAGGTAACAGGGTAGTTGGCCTGATATTAAAAATAAAATAATATATTTATTATTATTCATTAAATACTCAACATTATTGTTAACAATATAATGTCGGCAACCCTAATTCGTCAATCCGGGACGTGATAAGCGTTTACACTTAACATTCAACACTTGAATATTCATCGCAATACATTTGTCATGTTGACGCGATAAGTTACTATGAATTTGACTACAATTGAAGATTATGGGTACATATTTAAATTTGACTGTAAGAGAAGATAAAATGGGTACTGGGTAATGGGTACACTTTGTAAATAGAAAGAGAAAATAGTAAAAAAATATCTGCCTACGGAGGAAACGTGCGCGCAACTATAGTTTTCAGTCAGCCGTTTTTTCACTATGCCACGAAGGTCTTTACTCGGTGTTTAGTCATTATGGATATTAAACTTTTTATTAATTTCATATCATTTAAGTCACTGAACGGATTTATATAATTATGATATCGAAAGATAAATTTTGATAAGCCAAGTGATTATAGATATGTTAATCACAGCTTGACGCACAAGACGTCGTAGCTTACAGTAATAAAAATAAATATTTCAATATGAATTAAATACAAAGGTTTCTTGTACTTAACACTTATTGAAGTGATATACGTTAATCATAAATATTTGAGCTACAAAGTGCCATAACCTTCGGCCTTTTTATGTCTAAAACAGTGTAGCTGTAAATAATATAGTCAATATATAAAATAAAAACCAGTTAAGTGCAAGTCTGACTCGCCTACCGAGATTTCCTTACCAATTTCAGTATAGTGGAATAACGGGAAACGGGACCTTCATTTCTTCGCTGTGGTAGGCAAAAGGGGCGTTGGATTCCGCCACTCCACGCACAATGAGAGAATTCCAGAAAAAAGTCGGGATACGGAACGGAGTGTCTTAACACTGGATTCCAAACTTTCTCCTACTTATCCTGTTATGAGCTGATGGGTAACAGCGTTTACCTAAAAGAAATATTACAACGTCATAATTCACATACCAGTTGGTCTAAAATTCGATTAGCACGCGTATCGTGTTGACTGACACGTGTTCTCTTGTACCAATATGATTAAATTCGCCCGCATTCAAAGCGTTTGAGATAAGCGTTTAATTTTACCTCCATGTTGTTTTGAGTTATTTAGTAGCGACATTGTTTTATTTCTTATCTTTTGGACACTGCTCCCTGTATTTGGTTAGATAGTGAGCTTCGGCGCAGTGGCATAGCGTCTGACTTTAAATACGGCAGCCATGGGTTCGATTTCTGATCGGGGTAATAAATAATATTCATTTCCTCTGGTAACAATAGTGTTGTGGACTTTGAATGAGATATTTTTACTTTCTTTTTTTATTGGAACGGAATAAAAGCATTATATCCGTTTTACACATCCGTTTCGCATTTATTAACACTTCCATTACCCGTTTTTTTGCGTATCGAGTGGCAGAACTCAATGCCCCGCTTTGTTCTGTTGCCAGTGAAAAGAATTGAAAATATATAATTCCCTTTGTTGGAGATCGAACTCACACTCTCCTAAATTATTTAATCCAGTTCCCGAGAACTGCGAGTAAATCAAAGAAACTTTACAGTTTTTATATTATTTTATAGCATGAAATTGACTTCTATAAATACGTATATACAAAGTTGATTATACAAAATATTTTATTACAGTTTATCAACTGTACGTTCATTATAAGTACGCTAAGTAGAATTTAAGTGCGTCCGTACTGTAAGAAAAGTTTTACAGTCTCGCATTATCACGACCGATGAACTCAAAACTTAAAAAAAGCGTAAAGATTAGATATATTTATCACTATAAATATATTTGTAGCTTTATTGAATATTATTGTTGTTGTTATTTTAAGTGAAGCTCTCACGCTTTATCCCGCATAAACCATAGTAAGGCAAATTAGTGGTAAAACACTGCGTTATTTTTTTATATATTTTAAGTTGAATACCAATTCTATTTCTCGTTACGTCTTTACTAAATCTGAGGTTCAATATTTCAAACTTATATCTTAGTTAGCAAAATAAAATTTTCTTGTGTCCTACTCCTTGATTGTTATCAATAACAGATAAAATTTAAATTTATTTTCGATTGTGAATATATATGTTAAATCATTTTCAGTTAAATTCTGACACCCAAAAAGCTATGTTTTAAAAATTGGAAAACGAATTGTCTTAACATTAAATTATCTCTGCCTGATATTTATGGGATAGAGCGTGAGCATAAAACATATGAAAAAATACAAAAGTATTCATACATAAACATTTTATTTCCAGTGGTATTTCTACGTAAGAAGACGTCATTTAGCCCACGAATGGAAGATACAGCCAACAAAATGGTTGTCACCTGAACTAGAGCGCCATGAGATTATGGTTGGGACCCTGTCTCTGTTAATCACAGGGTCATTCTCAGCTTTTCTAGCCTGTTACATATACAATGAGAATCCATCTACTGTGTATTATCAGTTTGATGAGTACGGCTGGTGGTGGTTCTTCTTGCAGTTCCCTGTCATATTTATATATACTGTAAGTTAATTTTTGATTTTAGTTTTTTAATAAAATATGTCCTCATAAAGAACTAATATACTTGTTTTAAGGTAACTAGTTATTCGATAATATATTTTTTTGTATTGTTTTGGAAATCCATAAAAAAATAATATACAAAGTTAAGTATAATAAGTTAAGAAAACTTACTCTGGTTACTCATAAGGCGTCATCTATCGACCAGTCCAAAAAGAAATGGACGAAAATATATCTTTCAAATTAACCATTGAAATGCGACAAATGTGCCATTACAATAAAATAGTTACAAGATCAAATCGATAATATATTAAAAAATAGCTGACCTGTGAGAATACCTCAACAGTCCATGAATTCACTGGACCCATCGCCTTGCAAAGTTCAGAACAGTGGCTGGTACTTGAGACTTAAGTGGTCCAACGCACCTTAACCTCCACTGACCTGTCTTTGCCTAGCTGAAATCTAAATGAGTTTCCTGGGTGTGTTCTTATTATCTCTTAAATAATACTTAACATAAGGTTCCCAAGTTCCTTATGCCTGCTCTACCACATGCGGGGTATTGCATGAATTAGTAAATACATATACATATACATAATAATCAAAGGCCATTTTTTTTTTTTATTAAAAATTATAAAAAAGAAAATAAATGACCTCTGCTCTCTTCCCATAGAAAATAAACTGATTTTGATACAGAGTCAATAGACCATTAAAATATTATTGGCACACGTAAATTGTGTATGAAATAAAATCGGTCATGTTAATAGTATTTATTAATTATAATTTTAACAAATAGTTCGAATAGTTGTTTTAATGCAATATTGTATGCAGATATTAATTACATATAATGATCCTATCGTGGCACAGTTGGTGTCTGTCAACTCAATGGTTATGGGTTCAATCTCCAGTTAAGTTTATTTGTAATAATTTCCTTATTCTGATACACAAGGCACAGGGTTAAGTTACGCCACTCAATAAACAACATTTTGAAAATTTAGGTATGGTGTGTCTTAGCACTGCTTACTGTTTCCTCTGCTTCCTCTGCTATAAAGAAATCAAAGAATAATTATAAAATAAAAAGATATCCTATTCCGTTATACTAAAAAGAAAAAGTGTGAGGACTTAATTGGTTGAAGAATACGTATTTATTTGTCATTAAAATGTCCTTTTAGTCACAAAAAAATTAACTAACCATATTTCTTTTCATAAACCTATATTATATTATTTCATAAACCCATTTACCTATATGCATATAAACATTTTACAGGACTACACAACCTATATCCTTCATAGACTCTACCATACGCCGTGGCTCTACAAGAACTTCCACAAGCTACATCACAAGTACAAACAGCCAACTGCCTTCTCAGTAACTGCCATACATCCTGTGGAGATCATGCATGTCCAATTGACTATGTGCCTACCGCTGTTTACTGTACCTGTACATTGGTGTAAGTAGATTTTTACATATCTTTTTTTTATAGCTTTACGCTACAGCGTAAGGGTTTTATGCTGTGCACTTGGCAGGATAAGTAGAGGGACAGTTCATTATCATTAAGCCACTTCCGTTCCCCAATATTCACCGAATTTGAGGAATTGCACGTTGAGTAGCGAAACTCCATTCCGCCCGGATAGGATACGGAGTGGAGATCTATCCCAGAACCTGTTGTCTTCAAATCCTCACGCCTTATGTGTATATTAAGTCCAATTATTAATACCAAACTATGTAATGAGATCTAAAGAAACTTGCTGTGGTTTCACAAGATTGCGACTAAAAGCTGGTTTTGGTTATGGGATGGTTTTGGTTCTGGGATGGTTTTGGTTCCTCCTCCACTCGACAAGCCAGAGCGCGTGCAGTTCTGCCTTCAAATACGAAGGAAAAGAAGGAGAAATGATAATAATAAACTCTTATGCCTACCTTATTAAGTTGGATACAGAAGTAGAAAAAAAAATGTGAACGAAGCTCGAGCTAGTAGCTAGTTATAAATATAACAACTATTTTTGCTCTGTACTATATGACGACATATATAAAAATATTAAAATGTCAATTTTTCTATTTTTCCAGTACCATTCTACGCGGTAGCACTATATAACTATTACCATGGTATAATAGATCACTCAGGTATTAATTTTGATGCTTACTGGTGGCAGCCGTGGCAGCCCCCAGCGTCGTTCCACGATCAGCATCATGAGTTCTTCCATTGCAACTTTGGTTTTAACATGTCTTTATGGGATAAGGTGAGAAGTTTTATATTATCATTTTATTTTCTTGTTTTTTAGCTTAACGCTATATCCTGTACATGTTATGGTCGCAAGAAGAAACCTGGGAACCTTGTGTTAAGATACTCCGTTCCCATTAAAACTTTTCCATTCTCTACTTTCCGCCAAATACTTTGAGCATTTAGCTGGTAGAACTATGTGGCACTTTGATACTTTACCAGAGTGATTAAAATATTAATTATTTTATTCCCCGAATGAGAATCAAACTCATACTGCATAATATAATTTTTACAGTAACACACCTGTGTTCCTGCGCCAAGACGGCCTTATACAAGGCTTCATAATGATATATTGAAATTCAATATATCCCTAACATATCTAACAATTAATCATTGTAGTATACCCGCTGAAGATGGCCATACTCCGGCGTTCAGTTCTGTCACTCAACCAATAATGACCAATAATGGAATTTAACCAGAAAACCAGAAACGTAATGTTTTTATGTCAGTCTTCATCTACCATGCTATATGGGACATGTTCTTTTTCTTCCTGGTATTAGTCCCAGCGTATGCCAGGGTCTGTCTCCCTGTTTAACCTACTCCACTATACACGATCTTTGACGTCCTCGGTGGTTAGACTATTGGCTCTCGTGTTCTACTTCGCGACATCCTACTGGCGCTTCCGGGAGGGGGGATGTTCTTCCTTCCTGCCCGTGGGCAGGGAATCGGACTCAGGGCTTTGAGGCCCTCTTCCGAAGTCTCTAGCTCCACTCGTCACTACGAGCGCGTCGTTGGGTGGGCAATGCCCGGGGGATGACAAGCGCCTGCGTTTTTACTCGCAGGCGCAGGGGACAGTAGAGTCAGACGGGATGAGCTGTGTGCCACCTGGGCGGTCAGCCCAGCCAGGTGAGACCCCCGGTTGCCCGGGGGAGGCCCAGCTTAGACGACCTGCGACCAAAGTGGCAGCTCAGGAATCGGAATCGGGAGGGGATAGAAGGTCTCGGGGGAGACGCCTCCTGGCGTCTGGCGGCCGTGTGTGCCAAGGTGCGATGTCTTTTAGGTGCAGGTGGTCCGATGCGTCGGCGCGGCGGAACGCGTTAGACGCGAGCCGGCCGACGTGTTCCTCCAGGCTTTCCATTTTCATGTCGCGCTGCAGTGTAGCATTGCGCACGAAGAATGGGGCCTGTGTCTGTGGCCGGAGGGCGAGGTTCTGGACCACCTGCATGATGCTCTACTGGTTCGGGCTCAGGAGGGCTTACAAAGCTGGCGCGGCGTATGTGAGGTGTGGCCTCACATACGTTTTGTACAGCATCAGTTTGGTGCGCAGCGGCAGCTTGGCTCTGAACAGCGGGCGCAGTAGATGTAGAGCTACTTTGCCCGCGTTCGTAGCTTTCTTGACGTGTGCTGTCATCGTCAGTCGGCGGTCTAGTACTACGCCGAGGTAGGTTGCAGTGCGGCTCCAGGGGACCTGCTGGCCCTGCACGCTGAGCGGAGGAGGCGGACGGAGATGAGACCCGAACGCGATTGCCTGGGTCTTCTCGACGTTGATGGCAAGCCTCCACTCCGCCAGCCAGGCGGGCAGCAGGTCGAGTGCGCGCTGGAGCTTGGTCGCGGCGTGTGTCGGATTCAATGATTTGGCCAACAGGGCGATGTCATCTGCGTAGAGGGCCAGTAGAGTGTCCGTTCCTGTGGGGATGTCATCGGTGAATATACCGTAGAGCGCTGGGGACAATATGCTGCCCTGAGGCACCCCGGCGCCGATAGGGTGGCTGCTAGAAACCGCACTCTCCACCCTAACGGTGAATGTCCTGCCATTGAGGAAACTGGCTAGGACTGCGGCGATGTGGTGAGGGACTCCTGCACTGAGTACTTTATGCAGGAGCCCAGGATGCCAGACCCGATCGAAGGCACTGACGACGTCGAGGAAGGCTACAACTGCACTCTCCTTCCTGTTGGCGGCTGCTGCGACGTAATGCACTCCTCTGGAAAATTGAAGAGTGGAAGAGTGGCCGCTACGGAAACCAAACTGCTCTTGCCGCGGTTGGTGGTGCGACTGGAGAAGCGGGAGAAGGAGCTTCTCGAACAGCTTGGCCACCGAGCTGAGTAGTGTGATCGGTCTGTATCCTTCAGGTGATCGCGGGTTCTTCCCGGCCTTGGGCAACGACTTCCGGGAGGTTTCACTCTATGGGCAGATAAAGCAAGGCACTTGCACCTGAGATAGTTCCTAAGCCGGTG
The DNA here is from genome assembly GCA_019049475.1 of Eueides isabella. Lineage (NCBI taxonomy): Eukaryota > Metazoa > Arthropoda > Insecta > Lepidoptera > Nymphalidae > Eueides > Eueides isabella. The sequence goes on from CM032392.1 coordinate 1,012,627, forward strand.
CGCAACGTGGCAATACCATCTCAGGTAACGCTTTGGGAGTCTATCTGCTACGTCACAGACTTCAAGACTACCTCGAACGAATGTGTTACGTACATACGCCAAACTGCGTTACACCGCACATCCACCTCAGCATCTTCATTTCCATGACATGAAGCTCCTGAGTGTGCCGAGATAGTACTGGCCAGCATTCGCTGCCTTATAAAGAACCGGTCGAATGATGCTCTTGTAAATCAGTCCTTTGAGTTTGTCCCTACACCAGTGACCTCTCATGAATGTAGTTCTCATGAATGAGTGCTATGTCATCGGCATACACCATCAGCTACGGAGGCTGGTCTTGGATGTCAGCCGAGACAGTACTTAGCACTACATTGAGTAAAAATCGACTAAGAGCTGAGCCCTGGTAAACCCTTACTGTAATCTGGAAAGTTTTGGTGTCGCCAACAGAAGTTTTAACTATAAAAGCAGAGTTATTATATATATCTCTAATAATCTCAAAAAAGGTCTCAGGATTTTCTCTGGATCGGATTGCCCATCAGATATGATGACGATGCACACAGTCAAAGGCCTTTTACATATCTAAAATGGTTACATGCAGAGCTCTCCTTTTTTCCCTGTATGCCTCCATCAATGTTCTGAGGGCAAACATGGCATCCATCGTGGCTGAAATCCATATTGAGACTCAGAAACACTACACTCTCGGAGGAGACTGATGTCGATAATGCGCTCGAAGAGCTTCAGGGTGTGACTCACAATAATGTCCCTATTACTACCACAATATTGAACACTGCTCCTTCCCTTGTAAATACGGGTACTAAAACTAAGCCGCCACTGGTGTGGCATCTTTCTAGTATTCAAGATATGGTTAAATAGGTCAGTAAACATGAGCACACCAAGAGAGCCCAACGATATCCAAGCTTCGATCGGAATATCATCAGGTCTCCACAGGTCCCACCGGTTTTCCGTTCTTCATACGTCGAAAGCAATTCCGAGTTTATATATCAATTACCATGCTGTATGGGACATTTAGAAGCTTATATTTAATACAAAGAAACATTTAAATTGTTTTAATACATTATGTTATATACAAATTAAAATAATTCTATGATATAAATTTTAAATAAACTAACAAGTATTTTGAAATAACAGGTGTTTTCAAAGAAATTAGAAAAATTAAGCAAAAATGCCTACAAAATTTAGCAGAAAGTGAACGGAGATTCCATAATGGGAACGTAGTCTCTTAACACTAGGCTCCCAAAAACTTTCTGTCTAGTCTACCATGTTAAGAATACAGTGTACATACAGCCTAAAAATGGCAAAATAAGAAACATTTTTAAATTGTATATTCCAAGATATGTTTCCTCGGCGTATAATAACAACAATTTTAATATTTAAACGATATTTGCTATATCTAAAGCTTCCACAGTAAGCTTTAAGCGTTTGTATAGTTTAATAAATAGTACGATATCGTTCCTTGAGATTCATTCAAAATACATGAGTAAATTCAAAAGAAAACATATAACAATTATATATTATAAAATTTATAAGGTAAAGAAATATTTGAAAAAAAAATTCTTTTAATAATAATGTTGTGATGAAAATATAAATATATTTTTTAGCTTAACCTTATTGCAGAGTACGCAGACGGAACTTAATGTTGAAACACTCCGTACTCGACTTCTCGCCGTATTTCCGAGACAATGATAGATCAGTGGCAGAACTCAACGTTGCATGTACTGTCACTGGTTAATCGCTGCGTCTTTGAGTCAAAATTTTTAGTAAGAATTAATAATATTTAAAAAATATTTTTTTAATTTATCAGTGGCACGGAACAATGAGAAAAGTTAACCGAGTGTACACTGAAGATACCTACCACGGGGAAGCCCCTGCCATCGATACACCTGAAGCCAAAAAGATCATCGAACTAGATCCAGAAGCGAAGGAATACGTTGAAAAAACAAAGGCTTTTCTGAATAAATAGTTATTTTATATATTAATTTAATAAAAAAAAACAAAAAAAAATGTCTAGTATAATATATGTACCTATGTAAGTGAATTTATAGAGAAGAAGAAAATGTTGTAATATACAGTATTTTAACAAATTATCTCGTTTTTCTTACCTTCATACGTATCTTGTGTACAAAGGCGGAAGGGACAAAGGGACTCTGAGGCCCTAGTGTAAAGTCACTTCCGGTCCCGCAATTGTTCCGCCGGATTTCAGACATCGCGTATGCACTCAACGCCGCGCTTTATGTTGTTACCAAAGTGAAGAAATGAAAATAATTATTACCTCAAGTGGGTATCGAACCTACCACCAGACGACACCCAGCCACGACAATCCTCTAAATATAATATACGTTCCTTAAATATTTTATTCCTTCTTATTTTAAACAAAATGTGATACAAACAGAAATAAGACTAGATACCTCGGCGGGGAAATAATAAGATTTTATTCGGTTCAGAAACGCTTTTCTGAGAAATATTCATAAATACATTTACGTTTTACAATGAATCAAAATGTACTGTGTGCTTCAGGGATTATATTTTATATTCAATAATAATGGTTATTATTTAACATAAAATGGTGAATTTAATAGACAAATTATTTAATTTGTAAATTATACATAATGATTTAAAAAAATGATTTTTTGATACTTTATACTAAACTGAAGTGTTCGTTTTCCATACTCCTTTGGGCTCTGATACAGAATCTATTTTAAAAATTTAATATCAATATTTAAACTTATTCATGTAGGTTTAAATTGTTTTTGATGTAGAGTTTTGGTTATCGGCATATGTTTTGTTACTTTTATATTCAATTGAAAACAAATGTAACATTCAAAATTATTATTTATTTTCATATAACGGAAAACTGTCAAAAGCAACTATCAAAATTAATAAAATAGTGTTGTCCTTACATGTTGTAATCATTGTAATCGATAGTGCATATTTGTAAAATTATTGATGATAAAATATTATAGAATGTATACCTTAATATGTAACATATATGGTAATATCTATACAATATATTCAAAGCTTTAAATTAAAAAAAAAGAAGCCTGTCGTGGCGTAGCGGCACAAGCGTGTGACTGTAACTGACCGAGGTACTCCGAGGACCGAGGGTTCGATCCCCGATCGAGGAAATGAAATATTTAATAATTTCATTTCTTCGCTCTGGTAATAAGGCAAAGCGCGGCGTTGAGTCCCGCCACTCAACACGCAATGTCTCAAATTCGGTGGAAAGTGTGGAACGAAAGTGGAACGGAGTATCTTAACACTAGGTTCCCGGGTTTGCTCTGCCTACCCTGCCTCGTGCGGGATATAGCGTGAAGCTTAAATTAAAAAGCGACTCGCCCCCCCAGAATTTTGTATCAATATCAGAAATCCATGATAATGGAAAGTACTTATAAAAATTAAAAATCAAGTTTGCACTCATTATATATGAAATGAAGTAAGGAACCCTAAAAGCAGTAGTACGTAGTAACCATAACAATAATTACAATAATTACAACAAAAAGTCCAAATCCAAAAAGTAGAAAGCTATTTTATAATTAATATTCCTTTTTTTTAGGCAAACCACTATTTGTGCTATAGCGAACACAAAAAAACCTTAACAGTTTTAAATTTTATATTTAAGATTCAATTTTTATATATCGATTGTTTTTAAACATCCTTATTTGTTTGAACTTTTGTAGTTGGCTCGATACAAACCCACATACGCATAAGGCATGACAGGCGTGACGACTTTTACCCGTAAGCCGCGTTAAAGAACTTCTTCCTTTAATGAGAAATTAATATTTATATAATAAATAAAAATAGCTACAAGCTTCCAATTGTAGTCATATATAATGTATTCGATCACAAACTTAAGTTTGTCATCTTTTCTATGCTGTACTTCTATTTGACCGTCAGTCCTGAAATTAGTATTAAGGTTACTGACGATTTTTTGGTACAGTAGAACAGTTTTATAGCTCTGGAAATATCAGTATTTCAACAAGGGGCTACTATACTTTTAAAATAATTGGTCTCAAACCTTTAAACATTTTTCAGTTTGCTTTTATATAGCAGGCTAGACCGAAAGAAATACTTTTCTCTAATTTTTCGAATTATGTATTTAGAAGTAGAACTTTAAGCGGTAGTTTGTTTTATCAAAGCGGAAAAAAATATTTATATCTCCGACCAGGAGTTGAACCAAAATAGCCTAAATAAAAATTAAAAAATATAATTGTTTCTTGGCTTCACGGGATTCAGCCGCAGATAAACCGCATAACAGATAGGCAGAGGAAAACTTGGGAACGTTGTGTTAAAAGACTCCAGAAAGCTGGAGGGGGGAACCTCCAGCTTTCTGCCAAATTTAATAAATTGTATGACGAGCCTTGACTTGTTACCAGAGCATAAAAATATGAACATATAACAATTTCCTTTCATTCAGTGGGGATCAAATCCACAACCTGTTTCTTTTACTGTCGCATACTTGTACCACGACAGAACTCTTAAGTAAAGTTACTTTTGCTTAAAACTTTTAAAGGAAATTAGTTTTAAAAAGTCACAAGATAAACGGTCCTCCACAATTTCAGGAAGATTCTAATTTAGAAAGCTTTAACTCTTTTTGATAAACGATTTTCTTTGTGAATATAAATATCAATTTTATTGATGAGACTTTCAAAGTAATTTTGGCGAATCTAATTAGCAATTAAAAAACTCAACTTTATAAGATAGTATTTATGAAGGAGTCGGTTTTACCAAAAGATTAACGTATTGAGGCATGTCTTGGCGCAGCGGCACAAGCTTGTCCCTGTAACTGACAGATTCTGGGTTCAATCCCCAGTCAACGAAAAGATATATTTAATATTTTCAATTTAAATATTTAATGTTTCATTCGCATTTCGCTCTGGTAATACGGCAAAGCGCGGCGTTGAGTTCCGCCATTCAACACGCAATGTCTCAAATTCGGCCGAACGTGTGGAACGGAAGTGGAATGGAGTGTCTTATCCCTAGGATCCCGGGTTCCCTCTGCCTACCCTGCCTCGTACGGGATACAGCGTGAAGCTGAAAAAAAAATGTATTATTATTATTATTGAGGCCAGCCTTGATGTAGGAGCACAAACTTGCTACTATTAACGCTGCAGGTTTTGAGTTCAATTCCTCTAAAAGTCAACGTAATAATAAAAATGTTAATTTGCCACTTTCTGGCACCAATCTCAGTGTTGAGGTACGTCATTAAAAAAGTAATATCTCAATTCGGCGAAAAGTGGGGAATTGATGATGTGGATTTCAATGGGAATGTAGAGTCCAAACTCTCAGTTCCCAGGTTCCTTATGTAAGTCCTACCATGAGAAGGACACAGCGTGAAGCTAATTGGCTAACAATGGCAATTAGCTAACCCTTCCTTTATTTAAGTTTCAAACGCAACGGAACTTATTAATTGAGCTAGAAAATGTTACATACATTTTCTTATTATTTTTATGCAAAATCTTGTCCCTAATGGGACATGATCGAATCCAAAAGTACTGTCTTTACATCTAGATGTCGTGTAACTAAATACTTTTATCTTGCAAGTTACTAGGTGCAGGTGCCCTAAAAAGTACCCCAGAGAACCCTTAAGTCGACGACGGCTCTCAATAGGTGGTCTTCCAGGCGTCATAGTAGTTTGTGTGAGCGAGATTCTGTAGCTTCTCATATTGGTGAACACAATTCCGCTGGGTCTTATTCAGTACCAAGTACTGCTAGATGCGTTATGCACTCGGACGTTTTATATTAATGCATTTGCCACCGTTAAAAAAGAAATAAATAATATGGTACTGAGTGAAAACATCCTCACATTTTAAGGCATAATCATTTATACAGTAACGTAAATGGCAATTCCGACGTTCAATATTTCATTACTGACAGCCAGTTCAATTCTAAGCTCTGAAAGGCAAACAAGAATCAATTTGGTCCAAATTGCCAAATATGTTAATGATTTTACAGAACAGTTTGCAATGTAAATCGTATGCACAGGTTTCGTTTAATTTATTGGTGAAGATTAATTGATTCATTCGTCCAGAGGACGTCGTGGCGAATATATAAGAGTGGCAGTTGGGGGTTCGATTTCTATTCTAAAGAATGAAGTAAAAGGAATCAAATATCGAATATCTACCTTTTGAAAATCTGGTATTGGAACCAATTGTGGCAGTTACTTCCGCCATTTGACATACAATGCCTCAAGAAGTAAGCGTAAAGAGTGGTCTTACAGATGCGTCTTAATGGGAAAGTAGTGTTATTAATATTAGCTTCCAAGTTCCATTTGCCCACCCTGCTATGGTGCATTGGTGATTAATTGATGATAGTCAATATAGCGGACAAGTGCTGCTTCTTCCACTTGCACTAAATGAAAATTCAGATGAAAACCGGCAATGCTTATAAAATTCAGCAGTTAATGGGAAACGTAAGTGTTTAATGGAAACAGAGTGTCTTAACACTAGACTCTCAGGTATCTTCTAATTACAGCGTGAAGTTAAAAAGAACAAAAAAAAATACGGTCATTGTGTTATTATCGTTATAGTTGTGGCTGTAATTCTTTTGTCCCGCTCCCGTTTGTGTAGTGAATTATTAACATATTTAACAATGCAAAGCTTGAAATCGCATATCTATCTATAATCGACAAAAAATATTGATAAACTATTTTGCACACGGCAGGGTAGGCAGATGAAATTTAGGTCTCCTCTCTTCCACTTCTGCTCCTCACTTTCTGTCGAATGCCTCATAGACATTGCGTGGCGGAACTCAACGCCGCGCTTTGCTTTGTTAACACAGCGAAGAAAAAATAACATTATATTTTTAATCTGAAAATATAAAATATTTCATTTCCTCGAGTAGGGATCGAACCCACAACCTGTCGTTTACAATCTTGTGCCACTGTGCCACGACAGGCCTCAAAAAATTATATAACCATGCATAAATTCATTATTTTTTTAAATCTATTACAAATACTTACTTTGTAAACAAAATAATTGCTGCGTAAATAAGAAAATATTATCTTAATAATCTTAATAAGAGATCGGTAACTTTATTCGCTCGTAATTAATTAGAACACTCGAAGAATTTTGTTATAAATTCTATAATAATTGTACAAACAACTTTTTTGATAGAAAATTATTTCATGGCGTAATAAAAGCTTTTATAAATAGATTCTATTTGACCTTTGACTATAAACGTAGACTTTAGGCGTGCATTCAATTCCCCCATTCGAGAATCGAAAATATTTCAATTATTACATTTTCTAAGCTAAACGTGAAGAATTTATACTCACTCAGCTTCACGCTCTATCCTGCACATGAAAGGGTAGGCAGGGGGAACTTGGAAACCTAGTGTTAAGACTCTCCGTTTCACTTCCGTTTCCCACTTTCCGCCGAATTTGGGGCATTACGCGTTGAGTGGCGGAACTCAACGTCGTGTTTTGCCCAGAGCGAAGAAATGTAAAAATTGAATATTTAAATTGAAAATATTAAATATTTCATTTCCTCGAGTGGGGATCGAACCCACAACCTGTCGGTTGCAGTGACAAGAATTAAGTGTAAAGACATGAATCAAGCAAATTCAAAGATAAAGGAAACTGGGGACTTAGAGTTTAGACACTCCACATATTAAAGCCACATTTTTTCCCTATTTTCTGCGGTATTCTTAAAGTATTGAGTGATGAGTGACTGTAAACGCTACAAGTTAAAGGTTCGATTCCCGGTGGAGCAAATTAAATTCTCATTTCTTCGCTCGCGCTCGTGGTGAGACGACAAAGTGCAGTGTGAAGTCCCACCACTCCACGCGTAATGCTTCAATTTCTGCGGAAAGTGTGGAACAGAACGGAGTATCTTAACACTAGGTTCCTAAAATACCTCTACTTACCCTGCTATATCCGGGATACAGAGCTGTAAAGCTCACTTAATGTACCGAATTAACATTTCTGGTCAATAAAAAATACACCAAAGTAAGGAAAGTAATAAATATCTTTGGGTAGGACCTTCAGTGCCGTTCCGAAGATTAGCGCGTCATTCCGTCACTCTACACGCAATGCATCAACATGAGAAAACTTTTATACATTTCATAAAAAAAGGATTTTACAACTTTTAATTGAAACTCTGCACAGTAGTTTCTATGATGCTTCATTTAATAGAATCTACATAGCAATAGCTACCCGTTCGGACCTTAGTCCGGTCAAACAACAAAATTATTGATTTAATTATCTGAATTGCCATCGTTTTCTAATAACATCAACATTTGAAAAACTATAGGTATACATGGTTTTCAACTAAATAAATTTGATCGAATAAAATAGTTAATATTGATTTATTTTTTCCCATTCAGGACCATTTAAAACAAACCAAAAATTGAGTACCGTAGTGAAAATTACTTTTAAATTGGTTAAATTGAAAGCTTTCTGAAATTAGTGTACATAGAAATAAATAATTGAATGATAAAAAATATATATTTTTGGAGTTTTTGTACACTGCAAATGCCTTTAATAACATATTATATCATATATCCACCACATACAGACAACAACAACGTTCAGATACAATTCATTATATATAATATTTATTTACTTTTATTCATATAACGTGAAAGGCAGAAGAAACCAATACTTGGACACTCCATACCCCAAGTTTCAAAATATTTTCAAGACATTGTAATAAGTTACGGAAGTTAACGCCGCGCTTCGTCCATTAGAATTTTGTTAGCACATTAGATAATGTAATTTTGTTGTGTTGAAAGTCAAAATATATAATCTAATAATATACACATAAGTACATTACTTTATGACTGAAACTATTAAAACTTATAAACTTTGTGTACATGATTAATGTGTAAAGTTCAGATTCCAACAGTGTATATGAAGCATAATTATTTTGTTGTAGAATAAAAAAGAAATATTATGCTTCTAGCACTTATAATTAATATTATATTTTTATTATTATTATATTTAAGTTGGATTATGAGAGTGGAACGGAGTGTCTTAACACTAGGTTCAAAAGTGCCCTCGGCCTCCCCTGCCATGTGCGGAATACTTCGTGAAGCTCAGTATATATTATTGAAATTCAAATTCAAATATTTTTATTCAAAATAAGTAGTTACAACTTCGTTTTTTGAACGTCAAACAATTTACCACCAGTTCACAAAAGTGCCTGTTCAGACCTGAGAAGAACCGGCGAAAGAAACTCAGCGGGACATGTCCGTTCTTTTTTTTTATCAAAACTTTACATTATGTAATTAAGTGACAATGATACACTTGAAACAGCCTGGAGCGAGCATTTTATTCCCAAGGCGTGTTATCATTTACAAAATCGTCAATATGGTAATAACCTTTAACACACAAACGTCTTTTCACAACTTTTTTAAATTGTGAAACAGAAAATTCTTTGACGTTTTCTGGGGTCCTATTGTAAAAGCGTACACCCTGTCCCATAAACGAGTTACGGACTCGATGCACTCGAGTTACAGGCGCACTAAGTTTAAGCTTATTTCTAGTATTAATATTATGTACATCACTGATTTTAGTAAACTTATTAATATTTTTCTTGACATACATAACATTGTCAAAAATGTATTGAGATGCAACGGTCAATATATTAATATTTTTAAACATTTCCCTTAAATTGTTGTGTCATGTGATATCCTCCATATATATATAAAGGGAGGCAAAGGGAACCTGTGAAACATATCATCCTTATTTTCATTTCAAAATAATAAACATTTCTTTATCCCAATTGAGAATCTATTTTACAGAGGCACGCTGCTTCTATAACTAGTTTACTCGATCAAATAGATATAGCTAAGAGATGTGTATGACACATGACATATTCTATAAATCCCCCGAGTACTCACTCGGGCTGGTAGAGTGGTTTCTTAGAATACTAGTCAAGTGCGAGTCGGACTCGCTAACCGGGGCTTTTTTACCAATTCCAATTCCGGGATATATACAGTCAAGCAGAAGTACTACCGACACTGCAATACGGAAAGTATACCGTAAATTTACATTTTTAAAATTTGATTATGCGTCAAATGTTTGTGTCAAACTTAAATTTCCGAGTGTAAGCATTGATTTTGTATGACCAAGTATTTTTTTTAACATTTAAAATATATTAATTAAACCGGATTACTCTTGTATGATCTGTATTAAGCATTTTTGGAAATCCAACGTTTCGAACACTTTGCCTTAATCTGTGGTCACATGTCACGTGTTTCATTTAAAATATATAATAATATTGAACATCAAAGATCTTAATAAGTTTAAATAGTTTTTTTTTTTCAATACAATACCAATAAATGAACACTTTCTTCTGCAACTAGGCCTATGTCCATACTAGCCCTAGGCACTCGCCTTAGAACGCCTCTTACAAAATGTAACAAAAACTATGCATATGCTTGTTTCTTTTGATTACGCTTTGATCTTAGAAGCTTACTTTTTTCTGCGCTAAATATTAATTTAACCTTGATACCTCTACGCAATCTCAATATAATTGATCTTGACAAACAAACAGACGGACAACAAAGTCTACTGTAATAGTATTGTTCGGTTTCTACCCACTTACAGTATGCTACATCGAAATGATAACCGATCCATATAAACTTTCTCAATATTTTGACACAGATTTCTAATTCAAACCAGGAGTTCCTGGGATTAACATGCTTAACTAAACAAGCTTTATAATATTAGCATAGAGTATATATATAAATCTTCTCTCTGGAAGTTTTGACTAAGGTAAGCCTTAATTTATTCTACATAGACAATGGACGTCTCTCACACCGTCACGTTTTCACATGCACTATTGTTTCATCTTTATCAGTACTTTATCGTTAAGGTTTTATTTAAAATGAAATAAAAATGTATAAAATATATTTATCTATTTTTAAATAAACTATATAGTGTGTTGCTTTTAATTATTAGTTAAATTATTATTTGTAGATGGCGGAACTCAACGCTGCAGTTTCTAGTTATTTGGGGAATACAGACAAAAGCGACGAAAGAGAACGAGGTTGTGGGTTTCACCCCACTCGAGGACATGAAATTTTTGCTTATAGTTATTGTACAAAGAGGTGTTGTACTTGTACGCTCTAATCTCAGAAATGGCTAACCCTATTTAAATACAGTTTTCACTATTATGTTTTGGCAACTTTCTCTCAACATTTAGTGTTTATTTTACTTAAATCCAATAATAAAAATATTTAGTTCTGCAAAATTGCTATAAATTGTTTATTCATTTGTCGGAAATTTTACATTTCAATGTAGTTGATACATGATTGATGAGATATTGTCTTAAAAATGATAATGACATCTAGAAAGTAATTTAGTACAGTAAATACATTATAGTATTTAATATAGATAGATAGATAGATAGATCAAAAAGAGGGATAAAGCGTGAAGCTAAAAATTAAGGCAATTTATCGGTAGTATTTATTCAGTAACAATTTCCCATTGTTGTTTAAACAAAATTGTTTGTCATTCAAGTTTGTTTATGAAGTTGAAGGGATCATTTAAGAAATGCTAAGCATTCGGATGATCGTTCGAAAAGCTAAATTTCTTAGTAATACGCCTCGCTCGGTCGTTTTAAATAATTTCAATTGCAAATTAGAATGGAAACGTATTTGACGTTTGCAAAATTAATTTGACAAAATAAATATCTTTGTCTTAAGCGTGAAATAATTGTTTTTTTTTTTCTTTTTTCTTTTTTTTTTTTCAGCTTCACGCCGTATCCCGCACTAAGCAGGGTAGGCAGAGGGAACGGAAGTGAAACCTAGTGTTATCACACTCCGTTTCACTTCCGTTCCCCACTTTCCGCCGAATTTGAGGCATTGCGAATTGAGTGGCGGAACTAAACGCCGCGCTTTGCCTTATTACCAGAGCGAAGAAATGAAACATTAAATATTTAAATTGAAAATATTAATATTTCATTTCCTCGACTGGGGATCGAACCCAGAACCTGTCGGATACAGTCACACTCTTGTGCCGCTGCGCCACGACAGGCCTCATATAACATGAAATAATTGTTGTCGATATCAATTGTTATTTAATTTTTAATAACCATTTTTATTTCTTTTTTTTTATTTCTACAAAGTATTTTGATGGGAACATAGTGCCTTAGTATTAGGCTCCCAGGTTCCTTTTGTTTCTCATACCGTGTGCAGGATACAGCGTGAACTTTAAAAAAAAATAGCTAAATTAGTAACTACTGTTAAATATTTTATGTGTCCAAATACCGAGAAAGGCTATGCAAAATATTGGATCATTGTAATTATACTCTGCTTTACGCATTATCTTATACTATCCTGCACATGGCAGGGTAGATAGGGAGAATGTGGGAACCTGGTGTTAAGACACTCCATCTTGTTCACCACTTTCAGTTGAACTGGCAGAACTCAACGCCGAGCTTTGTCTTGTTACTGCAAAGAGAAGAGTAAAGAAATAAAAACATTAAATATTTAAATTGAAAATATTCAGTATTTCAATTCCTCGAGTGGGGAACTAGCTCATCGTCTGTCACGATTACAGTCACATGCTTGTGCCTCTGCACCACGACAGGCATTATACCTGCCGTGTGATTCCGGCTTAGAATAGGATCACTCTGGTACTGATGGTGTCGTAAGAGGCGATTAAAGTACCTGTGGGAGAGTCACGTTGTCAGCAATAACAACTCACATGAGCAGACTCAACCGGCGATTATTACCACCCCCGGCATTTAGAACTGGCGTTAAGTAGTGGCTTCGGCCACTGTGTTTCGCATTGGGTAATGCTGGGCCCCGGTGCCCATCCACCTTACAGACCGACACCGCTCCTGTAGCTCCTCTGGAGTTACAAAAGGCCGTGGGCGACGGTGATCACTTACCATCAGGTGACCGGTAAAAAACAAGCGTGTTTTTTATGGACAAGATACGGGTCTTGTCCATAAAAAATACATATATTAATTGGTTTTACGTAACTTGTGTACCTACTGAGTGTCTGGGTGAACGTTGCTTTGGACAATTAGGAAGTGTCTCTCGCCATTTAATTATCTAATTAGGCGGGTGATGCTGCCGCCACATACAATCTGTAAACAAGTAAATTGAAAATAAGTCTAAAGTATTAAATATATGTGAAAAATGTAACTATACACACTTTCTCGATTCTCAATGATATTCGATATTCTTTGCTGTTCGGTAAGTAATTATTAAGATAAACGTTATACTTTTTTATTAATTTAAAAATATGTACATAAGGCTGACATAGCGTAATATATGCGTTTATATGTAAGCTTTATAGCAATTGGTTCGATTGCCACTCAGAGAAATTAACAGATTTTAATTATTTTCATTTCCACGCTCTTTTTCAGAGCCACTCTCTCTACAAGTTTTGTGTCGAAAATTTTAAAAGAAAGAGTCAAAATAGTCCGTTTGACTATAGGTTTTCTCTATCTAACTTTTTTTGCGGAAAAATGTGTCCAGCATAAGAAATGATTCATTCTCCCTAGATAAGGATTGAACCGAAAACTTTTTAGCTTTTAATCAAACTAAAAACTCAGCCTATAAAAATAGGAGACGAAAAACTTTAATCATACGCCTTACACATAAACAAAGCTACCTATTACTTATATCGCTGATTTATTACGAAAATGCCAATAAGCTATAAGAGGGCCATATTTCTGATAGCATCTGCGTCGCCCATAAAGCTACTATCTATGTAATACTAGCGACCCACTCGCGGTTTCTCCCGCTCGAGTCACACTGTTCTTTTACTTAATTACGTTCGTGATCGTAACCATATTTTTACACAGAAACTAAATTAAAAGCTAAATTAATAAAAAATATATTAATGATTTATTAATTTCACTTTCAAACAAACTCAAAATGTTACAGGATGGTTGTTAAAATATAATAGTAAAATCGGCTTTTAAGTATGGTTAGACGTTTTCTTAGATAAGCGCGTACAGCCGCACAAGCACATCGACAAACAGACAAAAAAATTAAATGTCACTGTTTATACATTCCTAAATAAGATTTTTTTAATATATCTTCCATGTACAGACAGTGATTAGTTACAAATTTATTATAAGCATAGATAATATAATACATATATATGTTATTACGTACAAGCAATTTTACTTTGTTCCACCATGGCCGTATTTCGTGGTGATAAACTGATACGTTCGAATAGAATCTTATTCATTTTCTTGATGTCTTTCATGATTTTCTATATTTATTGCAGTGAGACCGTTGTAGCGCAACAATTGATTGTAAACGCACTGGTCGTATGTTCGATTAGCACTTGGAAATGTAATTAACTCTTTTTAACTTAAGAAGTTAGAAGTCTGTCATTGCGCTGGGGAAAACGTGTAACTGTAAATGCCACAGGTTGTGAATTCGACCTCCACTCGAGAATTTTTTTTTCTATTTCTTCGTTCTGGTAGCATGACAAAGCGCGGCGTTGAGTTCCGTCATTCAATACGCAACGACTCAAACTCTGCGGAAAGTGGGGAACGGAACGAAGTGTCTTAATATTAGGTTTTCAAGTTCCATCTGCCTACCCTGCCACGCACGAGATGCAACGTGAAGCTGAGTTAAAAAGAATAAATGATTGAATACTTTATTTCCTTGGCATAAAATGACAAAGCAGTGGCGGTAAGTTACGCAATTCAACGGACGAAAAATAGAGAATACAGTATCTGAATACCAAATTCCCTCGTAAAGCTAAATAAAATACTAAGACAAGTCGTAAAGTTACGTACACGAGTATAAATATGTAGGTTTTATTATGGACTTGTAATAATACATTGTTTTATTATATTTAGGTTTTTTTTTTTTCAGCTTCACGCTGTATCCCGCACTAGGCAGGGTAGGCAGAGGGAACGGAAGTGAAACCTAGTGTTATGACACTCCGTTCCACTTCCGTTCCCCACTTACCGCCAAATTTTGAGGCATTGCGTGTTGAGTGGCGGAACTCAACGCCGCGCTTTGCCTTATTACCAGAGCGAAGAAATGAAACATTAAATATTTAAATTGAAAATATTAAACATTTCATTTCCTCGACTGGGGATCGAACCCAGAACCTGTCGGTTACAGTCACACTCTTGTGCCGCTGCGCCACGACAGGCCTCATTATATTTAGGTATATAATGTTTTATGGTTTAGTCAGCGTGGGGTAAATATTTAATTTGGACTGAGTTATTTAGTTTGAAAAACAGTAAATACTAAGTCAGAAATATCTCCTACTGGGATATGTTGTTTTTTCTTACTATATATTATAGAATATTGTTTTTATGATATCAAAATAAATTGTAATTCACTTCAAATATAATTTCAATAAAAATTAAAATGAATATTTTTACCTTATCTATAGTAAAAATGAACTGTAACCATAACTACAAAGTTCTTTTGCTATCTAAAATTTAATTTAGAAAAATGTATCAGAAGAATAATAAAAGTCGTGATCACTGTCGCTGTCAACGTGTCTCAGTGGCTCAGTGCGATAAAGTGTAACTGAACATACGATGGTTGTGGGCTCAATATCCATTAGGGCGATTGAATTTTTTTTATTTTCCTTTTAGCTTTCTCTTGCTGTTAAATCTTCAACGGGAAAAAAGAAGTTGCTATCTTTAGCACCTCTTTCATAACATAAGAGAAATTTCATTCAATAAGTGGAATTTCAAATGTATCAAAAACATGTATTTAAAAATAGTTTGTTTTTTCAACTTTACGTTGTATCTTTCAGACGGCAGGGTACGAAGAGGGAACTTAGGAACCTAATTTTCAGACACTTTGTTACCATTGCAACTCTTTCGTTCCCCATTTTCCACTGAATTTAAGGCGTGTTACCCAGAGCCAAGATATAAAAACTTTTAATATTTCATATGTAAACACGAAATGTTTAATCTTCGAGTGGGGATTAAATCTACAACCTGTCGCGTTTACAGTCACATACTTATTCTTTATACTTTCTTAAAAACAATTTGAATCGGATCAATAACGAAAATTGAGTTTTATACATTTTTGGAAACCCGACATTTCGGCCTGTCGTGGCGCAGCGGCACAAGGGTGTGACAGTAACCGACAGGTTCTGGGTTCGATCCCCAGTCGAGGAAATGAAATATTTAATATTTTCAATTTAAATATTTAATGTTTCATTTCTTCGCTCTGGTAATAAGGCAAAGCGCGGCGTTGAGTTCCGCCACTCAACACGCAATGCCTCAAATTCGGCGGAAAGTGGGGAACGGAGTGTCATAACACTAGGTTTCACTTCCGTTCCCTCTGCCTACCCTGCCTAATAATCCTGTTAGAATTGTTTTTAGAATCGTTTTATTATATGAAGATATTGTTTAATTTGTTAATATTTAGTGTACATTTAAAATTATAACTTTATTAATTCTCTTTATACCCATGTATCGTTAAGAAATCACTTTCTGTGCATGTAATATATTTGTAGTGTTGACAATCCATTAGCGCCCATCAATAAATCCTCGAGGTGACTTCAACCTTGATTGACAGCGACTTTACGCTTTGCTGAAGATTGGTTTAAATTGTAAGCGATAGCGATTTCTTTCAACTTTAGGATAGTTCAGAGTAATATTATTTTCTTTCCGGAAAGCGACTTGTCGCTATATTAATAAATCTTTCTGTTACGTACGATCCATTATGGCCCAGTTATACAGTTTGATTTCTACTCGAGGAAATTAATTTATTGCAAAGTTACAAATCAAGTACACACGCTCACCAAATGAAATTTGTCAACTTTTATAAGTTTTACCACTCGAATGGTGAAATTGATATGAAATACTTCCGCAAATAAATTTAAAGCTAAAGTAAAACAAAATCTCCACATTGAGTGTGGTTTCGATTCTCGTCGAGAGGACACGGGCGTTATGGGACGGAGTGCCTTAACAGTAGGTTACTTCTGCCTACCCTTCCACTTCTTTTTCATGCATTTGAGATATAAAGTGACTTATTAAAAAATACATACTAAAGATTTGTGATATATTATTTGAAACATATTATTAATCGCCTATCTCTCATAACTTAAAGTCTAAAATTAGTGAGAGCAATCACACGGACCATTGTGCAGCTAAGTCGTCGCTGCAAATGACGAAGCATCGCGTCAGCAAGCAACTCGACTTCTTTTTATAAAATATTATACTATATAAACCAGCTGGAGTTACTTTTGAGTGAATTATAAGAATAAAGTTAGCAAATTTTCTAAATAAAAAATGGAATTATTTATATGTCGATAATGTATAATTTAGAAGGCGTAGCGTATCTAGTGGCACAGTATCTAAATGTAAAGACGATGGTCGTGGATTCGATTTCCACTTATGACATTAATTATTTTCTCGTCATATTCCGAAGGAATCCAGAGTCAAGACGCTTAAACCATACTTTTCACACTTCAATTCGTGCACTCTACATTGTGCTTTAAGTAGATGAGTGGCGCTACAGTAATCACTACGACCAGCCCGTTCTTATTACCAGAGTTACCTTATTAAAATGGATAACCTATTATTGGATCTTCAGAACGTTCCATATATTTATATATGTTCCATAATATAACCTATTATAACAAACGTTCATTAATATTAGTTTCATACGCAAGTTATAAGTTTTTGTTGCGTGATCCGCGTAATTTTCTGTTCATCGTAGATTTACGTAGAGACCTTTGTGGGCGTATCACGTGCTGTAACTTTCACGCTACTGTGCGGTACCTACAGAAGTTTTCTTATAATCATTATTATGATAAAATATTATTACTTTTTTGTGTTTTTTTATATAGAGTTACTTTTGTACATCTTTTTGTTTGTCAAGAATATTTTTCTTAAGATCACGTTGAGATATCAAGCTAAAATGAATGTCAATTATAGTCAAACAGTCAACATGATCGAAAGATATCGAAGTTTGTGGTATTTTTTTTGCTGTATTTTGTATGAATAGGATAAATATAAGCAAAGTATATAAGCGTACGTGTCACCTGATAGTAAGATATGATCATCGCCGTTTGTTTCACAAAATCACATAAGTGAAGCTCCAGATATCTATACTCAGCTTCACGCTTTATCCTGCACATGGCAGGGTAGGCAGCAGAAAACTTGGGAACGTAGTGTTAAGACACTCAGTTTCACATACGTTCCCCACTTTCCATTGCGTGTTGAGTGGCGGAATTCAATACCGTGTTTTGCCTTGTACCAGAGCGAAGAAATGAAGACGAAAATTATATGTTTTCTTTATGTTTTATTTATTAGTTACATATGATGGGTTAAGCAAATCATGAACAAAATATAAATACAAAGTGGTTGAAAAAATAATTAATATACAATTATCTTAATTATACATAGTATTTATATTTACACGAATTTCAATGAATTCAAGTTTGAACATTATTTTCATTATTTACATCATTGTCATCATTAATTTCGACAATACTTAGATTATCTGTTCGTTCAATCATTTCATTGTATTCTAAAAAAGATATAATAGGTACTGCTACTAAAACGTATTGGTGACGTGACTCACAAAATTATACTTATCCAAAAAGCGTCCAACGCGCACATAATACAGTCAGAAATAGTAGATGTATTAGTGTATACGTGTACACAGGCTATATTAGTGTATACGTGTACTACTGCGCATGCGCTAGTCGCACGCCTGCTATTATCATTAGCATGTCGGTGACGCGAACCGAGGATTTTACCCTCTACCAAAACGCTCAACGCGCCTAAACAATTTAAATATTTATTTATTTTTCACTTCAAAAATAAATAAATATTTAAATTGAAAATATTTATTATTTCATTCCCTCGAGTGGGGATCGAACTCACAACCTGTCGTTAACAGTCACACGCTTGTACCACTGCACCACGACAGGCTTCAATATCTATGTGGTATAGAAGTTTGTTTCTAGTTATGTTTATATGACATATGACACAATAGGGCCTCAAAAAGTAAACATGAATATTTTAAATTTGAACTTATAATAAAATATATGATAAATTAGATAGAAAAATATGGAAAATGAAAATTCATTACTAAACCTGAAACGAACGTGTCACCTAAACAAACGCTGCAATCAAAACGTCCAAGCTTGGACTTGTCTGTTTGCACAGGCCAGTATAGCGTCAGCAGTTTTTTATCTTCTCCTGCTGCTGTACGAATAAAATTGAGTAAGGCTTTTAATGATTTTTATATGTATTTGTACGTTTTTTTTTGCGTCACGCTGTATTTTGCGTATAACAGGGTAGCTAGAAAAAAACATAGTGATATAGACATTCCGCTCGTTATGCTCTATCTAATTATCCACAAATTGGGAGTTGAATGGCGGAACTCAACGCTGTACTTTGCTTAGCTACCGAAGGAAGCAAATGAATGTAATTTTGATTCTGAGCGTTAATTGAAACTACAATGAGGTAACTAAGGCAATGTATACGAAAAGACAACAATACAGAAATAGAGAATAAGTAAAACAATAATCGATAAAATTGTTATTATTAATACTGTTAGATGTATTCTTACATACGTTTCAAAAATACAACAAGCTGAGGTGCACCTTTGAATACGACACGATACGAGGCACGGGTTGGGTTCGATTCCCACTTCAAGAATATGGAATATTCAATATTTACATTTCTTCGCTCTACCAACAATGCGACGAGTTGGGTCACTCAACACGCAATGCCTTAAATTCAGTGGAAAGTGGGGAACTTAAGTGACTTAATGGGAACGGAGTATCTTTCCAATTTCCATCCGCCCGCCAGGTACGGAATATAATGAAGCTGAAAAAAAAAGCATAAACTGTTGACCGCTATATTTTTAGCTCGTTTACCTTTACTAAAATGCCATCCTGACATACACTTATGTTAGGAATAAATACATACTTATTCATTCTCTTCCAGTTCCAGAAAGTCAAATCTCAGTAAATATCTCAAAATAAAATCACAAAACAAATATGATTCTAGTAATATCAATCCGCAAACACTCAATACAGTCGATGCAGAGCTGACGATTCATCAACCTGTGTAAACTGACCTCGGCTACTTGGACTATTGTTTGTATGTGATGTTATGTTTGCATACGTGTACTCACATTTGGCTACGAATTTTGGGTAAGAAATTTTCGTTTGCTACGTATTTCATTTTATTTTTTGAATTATATAAATCGTTTTCTTGATATACCTACATTTGTATTTAGTTATTTGGTCACGCATTGCCTGAAATTCGGTGGAAAGTGGGGAACGGAGTGTCTTTACACTAGGTTCCCACTAGGTGTTGCGTGAAGCTGAGTAGTATTTGAGTTTGGCGTTGAGTTCCGCTAATCCAGCGGACGCCAACATACATTCAACAGATAGTGGAGTAACCACGAGTGTCTTAACCCTATGGTTTCGTTTTCAAGTTTTTTTAGCGTATTCAGCTCTTGGTGGTATACAGGGTGAAGTCGAAAGAATAATAATACTCGTAAGAAAACGGCATATCTTTTTCATTTTCGTATCATGTACCCGTAGCCAACATATATTCGGTACATTTTACTTCCCCTTTCCTTAGGGCTTAATATTCATAGAACTATAGATAACATCCTCTCGGATGCTATCATTAGTTTGGTATCAAAGTTCATATCTCGAACGTGACTAACCTAATCTTTCTAATCTATTGAATGTGATCTTTCTATTTTAATGGCTTCATGTGCATTTATATTTTTTTAGCCTCAGTACACAGTATTTAGCAGGATAGGCATTTTTTTTTACCAAATACTATAGGTAAGCAACTTAAAGCGCTAGTGTTAAGACACTCTGTTCTCAATAAGACACTTGTTTAACTTACTCATTAACTTCGTGTTGAGTGGCGGAAATCAATTGCGCATTGCCTTCTTACCAGATTGAACAATTAAAAATATTAAATAATAAATTTCCTCGAGTGGGGTTCAAACCCACAACTTGTCGTGATCACCTTCGCAAGCTTGTGCGCTTGCACCACGACGAGCTCTACATACACGAATTGTCACTAACTACCGACAGTCTCTCATTTCAGTGATTGCTTCGCAAATGCACCTGTGCACTGAAGCAATGGAGAAATACTTTGTGTATAACCGAATGCTATACTGATAAATATATTTATATTCAAACCGTTCTCCACTTTCCACCAATTATGAGATATTGCGTGTAGAATTTCATGACGGTACCCAACGCCGCGCTTTGCCAGTTATCAGAACGACGAAAAATAAAGTTACTGGCCAAAATTTAATTTGTAAGTCCTTCGTGGCGTAGCGAAAAGTGTCTAACTGTAAGCACGTTGGACATTTGATTCATTAGCAAGAATGAATTTCTTCATATTTTCTTTTCCTCGTCGTGATAAAGCGCGTATTAACTATACGTAACTTTATTACTTATTTATCATAACACTTTCGCTCCCCAGTTTCTGCTAAATTCCAGATATGAATGACGCATGACATGCTAAGTGGCGAATCTTAACGCCGTACTTTGGCTCCTTATCTGTACAAGAAAACAAAAAATGTTAAATATTTCATCAAAATATTCTTTTTTATTTGAGTTTTACAGATGAAAGCAAATCATGTCATTACTCAGTTGCATAAATATGTATAATCCTTTAAAATGGACATAGCTGGCTGACTGACACGACTGACTTTTATTATAGTAGCTGACCGACGTTGTAAGTCAAGTAAGTATCTAATTACATTAAAACATTCTTTACAACCTTGGTATAATTTACACAGTGCCGTTTGTTTCAGAGATAAATTAAAGAAGGGCCATTAGAGTGAAATAATACTCTCATTACAAGTAACTGCTTTACCAAATGAAGGGAGTCTGCTATTTAATTATATTGATACACACTTTTAGAGATTGAGGCCTGTCGTGGCGCAGCGGCACAAGAGTGTGACTGTAACCGACAGGTTCTGGGTTCGATCCCCAGTCGAGGAAATGAAATATTTAATATTTTCAATTTAAATATTTAATGTTTCATTTCTTCGCTCTGGTAATAAGGCAAAGCGCGGCGTTGAGTTCCGCCACTCAACACGCAATGCCTCAAATTCGGCGGAAAGTGGGGAACGGAAGTGGAACGGAGTGTCATAACACTAGGTTTCACTTTCGTTCCCTCTGCCTACCCTGCCTAGTGCGGGATACAGCGTGAAGCTGATACACACTTTTAGAGATTATCGTTGCACAGTTATCTCAAGATTGTTGTGAGCTTGATCCTCTTTCGGAGGAGATATTGACATAGCACGGCGTTGAGTTGCGCCGTTTAATATACAATGTTTCAAAAATTGGACAAAAAGTTGGTCGTAGAACTAGTTTCTCTCTACCTATTCAGCTGTACGTCGAAACCCCTTGAAGCCAAAAAAAAATATTGATTTTAAAATTACCATTATTTAGTAATAGCTTATGGTTTGATACGCAGTGTGCGTGAAACAGCGGTATATATGCGGAATATAGCGTGATGCAAAATACAATATAAGTTCAAAAAACCTTCGACTGAAAAAGTCACTTCCTCATCTTGGTAAATTATTATTAGCCCTTAAACAGCAAATCTAAGCAGTAAAAAATTATAACGATGAATTGGGCTTACGAGTAAAAAATCCGCACTCAAA
Source organism: Eueides isabella (assembly GCA_019049475.1). Lineage (NCBI taxonomy): Eukaryota > Metazoa > Arthropoda > Insecta > Lepidoptera > Nymphalidae > Eueides > Eueides isabella. The sequence goes on from CM032392.1 coordinate 1,035,205, forward strand.
TCAGTCCGTTCATCAAACACACATATACACATATAGGTCAAACACACAACATCCCTCTGTGTCGCAGTTGTGTCTGTAGTATTTTTTCAACCTTGGTGTTGTTAAATATTGAATTTCTATAGCAATTTAAATATCACATTTCCTCGATTCCGATTCCCAGTTAAAGCGTGAAATTGTGTTTGTGCAATTCTCGAACAAAATCTCAACGGAATAAAATGATACAAAGAAAGCCAAGCTTTAAAGCTTTCTACTGTCGTTACAGGTGAATTCTGTATTGCTTATATATTATTTAGGTCACTTGAGTATGTGAATTATTATTTTTTGTTAAATTTTAGTTTAAATGGACTGGGAACAATGAGAACGTTTCACGTTGTGTGGTAAAGCCCACAAGCCTGTCGAAGAAAATAAATATATAATATTTTCTACGCTCTGGTAAGGAGGTAAAAGGAGCGTCGAGGTCCGCCACTCTACGTACAATGTTTGACATTCAGCAGAAAGTGGGAATCGGAAATGTCCATTAAGACATTAACTAAGTATTTTAACTATAGCTTGCCAAGTTCCTTAAAAAAACTTTATTTAGCTATTTCAGTGTATAGAAAAAAAAAATTGGTGTGTGCTTTCTGCACTCTTACGTACTACAAAAAGAAAAACAATGTAAACTTTTATTGTATATTAATAATACGCACTCATAGTCATTATCTAAAAAGTACATTCAAATATCGATTAGCATAAAGTTTTTGTATAATCCAACAATAAAAATATTTCTCATTTTTATCGTACACTCGTTTCTTCAGGAGAAAGTGCCAGTAATGCTCATGATAGATTGTTTATTTTCAACGGAAAACATTTTGTATGTTTACGACATGACTGTTTAGGAACATATATATGTACAAATATAGCAGGGTATGGTTAGAATTATACTCCTAGTATTCGAACCGCTCGGTTTGTTTTAATGAAAAAATAAAAATTACAGGCATGAATTAAAAAATATCCTTTTCTTCATTCTGGTAGCGTTCGGCGTTGAGTTCCGACGAACGATGAAAGTGGAGGAGGGAATGGAGTGTCCTTACTAGATTTCCAAATTTCCTCTGCCTACCCTGCTATGTGCAGGATAGACAGCGGAAATTTAGAAATCTAGTAAGGAAAGGACATCGTGCAGTTGAAAAAAAAACCTAGCAGAATTGAACCCCTGTAGCCGCGCTTGTGGTATTGTGCCGCTGTAGCTCAACTGAACCATCACTTTTATATTATAACTTCGTAGGAAATCGTATGTGTGCACAACCTCAACTAATGCCGGGGGAATTCCAAGTTGTTTCTGCAAACAATATTCTATGGAGTATTACTTTGTTGACACTGTGCAGGAAACTTTATCGATTTCAGTTTAAATAACATTATTGTTGTGATATCTGGAATTTGTTTTGTTTGTTGGTTAGAAAAAAATAAATCTTTGTTGAAATACTAAATATTTTTCTTTTTTTATATCAACTTGTCAATGCTACATTTTCTTTGTAGCTCAACGCCGTGTCCAATACATGTCAGTGCATTGTTATGTGAGATAAGATACTGCTGTCCCATAAAAAGACTTTCGTTCCCCACTTTTTATCCAATTGTGGAGGCATTGCGTGTTCAGTAGTGGAATTTATCATTTCCCTTTGCCTCTTCACCAGAAAGCAATTAATATTTCAGGCAACCTAATGAAGGAACTACAATAACCAAAAGCTTTTATTCATATATAAATTAGTTTCCATCACTTAACATGCTCATTCCATATATATTCTTTTCTATCATATATACAAATAAAACAACTGGAAGATACAAAAAATCTGATTAAAAAAACAAGAATAAGTTCAAATTATAAAATTTGATAACTTAACCGAACTTATATATATATATATATATATATATATATATATATATATATATATATATATATATATATATATATATATATATATATATATATATATATATATATATATATATATATATATATATATATATATATATATATATATATATATATATAATACTCCCACGAGATCTTGAGATAATAAATCTTAACAGACGAACTGACTGACAACCAAATGATCTTATAAAACTTCCATTTTTTTATTGAGTCACGGAACCCTAAAAACTAAAAAAAAAACAAATTTGTAAAATAAATAATACTCTGAATTATATATACAAACGTCGAAACAAAAAGAATTATGTGAACAAATTAAAATGTCATAAGGAAAATCTAAAAGAACAATTTTCGTATTTATACCTTCGTTTTCTTTTTCCTTCCAATTCGTAAATTGCGTATCAATTATCGTTATTATTGAAACGCGCGCTATTATTTTGATACGTTTTAATTTGACTTAAGTTATACACAGATTATGTATAATATTTCGAGTAATTATGGTTGTTTTAAAATTATTTTTTTTCTGTCAGATATTTAGCCAGTATGTATTATAATTTGAGGTCTGTCGAGGCGCAGTGGAATAAGCGTGTGATTGTAAATGATAGGTTGTAGGCTCGATACCAACGATCGATTTTCAATATAATACTTAATGTTTTCGTTTCTTCGCTCTGGCAAAAGGCAAAACGCGACGTTGAGTTCTGCCACTCAAAACGCAATGCTTCAAATTCGGCGGAAAATGGGGAACAGAAGTGGAACGAAGTGCCTTAACAGTGAGGTTCCTCTGCCTACTCTGCCTACCCTGCCATGTGCGGGATACAGCGTGAAGCTGAGGGTAAAATAATAAACCAAAAATAGCGATCGCGGTGACATACTCGTATTAATAAATATTTTCGCTATCCTCTTGTAGTGCTGTTAATAAGTTATAATTTCACCACTCAGTTTGAATTATTTCAGTCTGGTAGTAACAAAGTATGGTGGAATTTCAGTGGCCTTGGAATCAGACATTTATATTTTGTTAATATATTTTTTTACTTCAAGTTGTGTTCCGCACATGGCATTGTAGGCAGAGGAAACTATTGAACCTAGTGCCAAGACACTCCGTTCCAACTGTCTTGCGTTCCCCAGTTTTCCGAATTTTAGGAGCATTGCGTGTTGAGTGGCGGAAATTAACGCCGCACTTTGCTATCACCAAAGTGAGGAAACAAATTTAATAAATGTATTTAATAAATATCATTTCCGTATATAATAAAAACAAATCTATGTACAAACATCAATATGTTAATGCCTGCCTACAAGCGTCAGTAAAACCAATACTACGATCTACATAAGAGCAAGCAGGCGTCGAAAGGCCTTGCATTATGTATTGAGCGGCCTGACCTCCCATGTTATTGAACTTATACATGAGTTTTAGCAATTTTAATCAATTTGAAAGTCAAATACTTTTGGGATGTTTTAATATTATCCCCATTTTGACACTTCTGTTCCCCATTTTTCACTGCATTCTTGAGGCATTGCGTGTGGAAGGACGGAACTCAACGCCGCGCGCCTTGCCTTCTACCCACGAAACCCACGAACTTTCAAAAAAATGAAAATATAAAAAAATTCTATACTTTGAGTGACAATCAAACTTACAACTTATTCTGTTTATAGTTCCACACTTGTTCTACTCAGGCAGACAAAGCGCGGCGTTGAGTTTTGCCACTCAATACGCACTCAAATGCTTCGGAAACTGGAGAATGGAAGAGAGTATTTTAATACTACGTTTCCAATTGTATGCCATGTCCCCCATGTGTAATGAAATTGGAAAATATAGCGTGAAGCTGAAAAAAAAAAGCAAAAAGATTTTAAAGATTTCCAAGTCGAGTCGCACAGTGCAAGCTGTTGCCTTCGGCGTACGGGAGCGTTCTTTTGTTTTGATCTCGAGTGCAGCGTAATAAAACTCTTGACCGCTTTTGACATGTTACATGTAAATACAGTTGAATGAAATGTCTCACAATTTCGAAGAAAATTGTATAAAAATGTGCTAAATTTTAATTTACAATTTTCACCAAATTATGCTTGAACCTGCATATTTTCAGTAATTACCTTATGGAAAAGGTATTTAACTTTGAAGGATACTAGAAAAATATTGTAATGTTTAAAAATAATGCTTATATTTACGAATTTACATATAAAGGGATATAACGTTATAATGGGGATGTTAAAATTATCAAAATTCAATACATTGTTTCTTCATGATCATCTCATTATCTTACTTAGCTTCACGCTGTATCCCGCACAAGGCAGGGTAGCCAGAGCGAACTTGGGAACCTAGTGTCAAGACACTCAGTTCCATTTCCCACTTTCCGCCGATTTGAGGCCTTGTGTGTTGGAGGCCAGCTTTTCCTTGTCACCAAAGAAAAGATGAGAAAAGAAGAAAATGAAATATCTCATTCGAAAATATTAATTATTATAATCTCAAGTACGGATCGTAACGTAATCTTGTGCACCAGTGCCACGACAGGCCTCAACAAGTTCATTTTCAGTTTTATCTCACTTCCGTCTAATATTCATCTAAAGCTTAACTATCGTCTTCATCTCTTCTTCATAATTTCTTCATTACATCTTCATATCGTTTTCATCTTCTTGACCTCGTCTTTATCTTTTCTTTACCCTTATTTAATTTCATCTCAATCACCTCTTAATCTCTTCTTAATCCCTTCTTAATGTCATTTCAATCCTATCTTCATCTCATTACTACTCTCTTACATTATCTTCACTATCTGTATACGACATTATTCATAATGTACTTATATCATATAAATGAATACTAATTCATAGAGTCTTTTTAAGTCTATTTGAAAAGCCGTAACCAATAGAAGACTAATATGAGGCTGAATAGAAGGACTAAAATCAATAAAAAATACTTAATATTGTAATTGGTTTTTTTTTTTCCGAAAAATATAAATTAACAAGTTCAATATTCGCAGTACAAATTGGATACTTACAGATATTTTTTTATTCCATTTCAATAAAAACCCAATACTTTGTATTTTATGCGAGAGGCTCTTTTCAGCTTGGACTTAAATAGTTCGTATAAAATAGCCAAGTTTAAATTAAAAGAGTCAATCTGTAGAGAAACTCGAATAAGATGTTTTTTTTTGTACTTTCTATTTCTTTCTATACAAGTATTTAGTTTCCATCTCCGTACTTGAAGATACTCGATATTTTGATTTATTAACTCTTAGGGATTCGTTTATCGATAAATTTTGTTATAAAGAGAAACTGTTACAGGTTATGAAAATATATTATATTATATGACCATGGTGATTGATATTTATCAGATATGACTATGATGATAGTGTATTTATCAACCACTGTGGTCATTAACATTGCGCGACGTTAAACTCGGAATTTGTGTAACAACGGGAATTCGACTTGAAAAGTAATCTTCAATTATAATTTTATTTGTATTTACACTCGATGCAGAAATACATTAAATTCAAAAAATATAAGTCACATTTTTAAAATTTTGATAAATAAACTAAAATTCTGTATATATGTAAGCTAAAATTTTATTTAGCTTTACGCTGTATCCCGCACATGGCAGGGTAGGCAGAGGGAACTTAGGAACCTAGTGTTAAAACACTCCGTTCCACTTCTGTTCCCCTCTTTCCACCAAATTTGGGGCATTACGAGTTGAGCGGCGGAAATCAACGCTGCATTTTGCCTTGTTACCAGAGCGAAGACACGAAATATTTTTTTTTTTGTAAATATTAAATATTTCATTTCCTCGAGTGGGAATCAAACCCACAACCTGTCGATTACAGTCACACACTTGTGCCGCTGAGCCACGACAGGCCTCGGCCTGATATCTTATCTGGGCAAACTTTTTGTGACTATTTAACTGCTAATGTTATTTTTACATACCATAGCTATAAACAACCATAATGATCAAGGCTTTCAATTTATAAATAAAAACATTTAGGAGCAACGGTGCCAGAGACAGTCACACATACAAATTTTTGTTATGTTACTTTGGAGGTTGAAAAAGTTAATTATTGGAGTACTGTACTACAATTAATATTAATATTAATTTATAACTGATACATAACACGTTGTTATTGCAATTTCTCTCTACAAAATTGTAAGACAATATTCACTACATACACAATATTGTATAATTAAAAGTACAACGCCATTGAAAAGTTTTTATGGTAAAAGTTTTAGTCGTTCAAAACTTTATTTTATTCATTGAATTGGAAGCTGTCGTAAGTTTTCTTTTCATAGACGTACATTTTATAAATGATCTCGGTTTCATTAAAGGTATTAAAATTTAATAATGATATAATTAATTAGCTAGTTTTCTTCTTCTCTTCAGCTTCACGCTGTATCCCGTACATGGCAGGGTACCGAGGGAACTTGGGAACCTAGTGTTTAGACATTCCGTTCCGCTTCTCACATTTGAGGCTTTCTTTGCAAATTGAGAAATGAATTACAAGAACGATATAAATTAAAATATTAAATATTATGTTACTTCGAATGGAGATTTATTGAAAACTTGTCGCATTTAAAAATATTTAGATTTGATTAAAAATAGTTCAATTCTTATACTTATTACAACTACTTATACTAATTTAAAATAATCGTGACACATTTAAAAAAAAGTAGACATTATAGTGACATTATATATGCGTGATAAAGTATGATATTATTTTTTTAGCTTCACGCTGTATCCCGCACTGTTGTTATGACACTCCGTTTCGCTCCCTTCATTTCGCCGAATAAGAGACTTAGCGTGCTAAGCGGAACTTAACGCCGTGCTTTGTGTTATTATCACAGCGATAAATCTAATAAAAACATAATCAAATTATAAAAAAATACTACTAAACTAATAAAAATCGGGTTGGCAATTTTCTATGTAACACGTAAATAACGAATAAGTGAATAAGGTGTCTATAAAATATTCTAACCTATCTCCTTGACCGATCTTTGGACGGAGTAGAAACCCTGTAGCGCTCGATATAACTCTTTGAAAGCGTTATTTGGTAAGGGATCATAAAGTTTGCGTCAAGTCTTAGGCCCGATCTTGTTATGATATACATTTTGCGTGCAAAGGTCACGATGTTTTTTACATAGGAACGAATGGACTACGACACTATACACTGTACACTCGGTGTATATATTAAGTGTCTCTCTCAACTTGTGTCCAAGTATCCAGATTGTTATGATCTAGAGACTAAACTATTATACATATTTTTTTTTAGCTTCACGCTGTATCCCCCACGAGGCAGGGTGGGCAGAGGGAACCCGGGAACCTAGTGTTAAGACACTCCGTTCCACTTTCGTTCCCAACTTTCCGCCGAAATTGGGGCATTGCGTGTTGAGTGGCGGAACTCAACGCCGCGCTTTGCCTTATTACCAGAGCGAAGAAATAAAACATTAAATATTTAAATTGAAAATATTAAATATTTTATTTACTCGACTAGGGATCAAACCCAGAACCCGTCGGTTACAGTCACACGCTTGTGCTGCTGCACCACGACAGGCCTCAGACATAACAATTTACGTGAGAGCTTAGACATAATTTCCGGAAATTTGTAAATGGACACTATTCGCTAATCCGTACAAGTGTAAAAATTACATACATAAATGGTAAATTAAGGCCGTAATCTATTCGTGTTAGAAAATTTAAATATTACGTAATTATGTTGCTTATTTAAATAAAAAATGTTTTTGTTTAAATATTGAATGTTTTCATTTGTTCCCTCTGTTAATAGAGCAAAGCGCGGCATTGAGTTCCGCCATAATGTCCATAGTGCTATTACTTTGTTAATTTTTTACCATTTTTTACATTTTTATACCAATAGATGCGGGCAAGTATGAAAACACAATTTAACCATGAAGTTGAAGAATTATACAAGAAAAAATCAACGGACATTCATACCAAAAATAGTTACCAGCTAACCGTCCAGTTTCGAAAAAGCAAATCGTTTAAAAAGATAAGTAAAATTGATAATTTCATACAAGTTTCATTACATTCAGTCAACTAGACAACCGTTGTGGTATCACAGAACCCGATCACATCAGTAAGGACCGACCCTTCATCAGGGTGAGACGTGACTTGAATAAAAAAATGGTCAAGCTCGAGTCGCATTCGGCCATGAAGGGTACCGTAGCACCGAGAGTTTTTCAATGAAAATAGTGCTATAAATAAAATACCGTTTATTGCTAGTAATAAATATTTTCTTATTTATAGTGGTCTAACTCCACCTTTCGTCCTATTGCTAGAGTACTCATGCTGTATCCTGTGGATGGCAGGGTAGGCAGAGGGAACTTGGGAACCTGGTGTTAAGACACTCCATTTCACTTTCGTTTCCTACTTTCCACGTAATTTGAAGTATTGAGCAAGAAAAAAAAAAATTATACAGAGTGAGAATCACACTCATAACCACTGCATTTACTGTCAGACATTGTGTCATTGCGCAGCGCCTGAGACTATATCCCAAGAATAAAAGACACTTCTATACACCCAAAATAGCCTTATACGTAAAAAAAAAAAAATACAGCCATTCTATTATTCTTATATACAATCTTTATTACTGTAATGCTTCATCTGAATGAATTTAGTAATTTTTGTGTTAAAATGTACTTATAATATTTAGTAGAAAAGAATATTTGTAGTATTTTACGTACAAGTAAGTTTCGTTAATGGAACCCTAAAAACAGACTTTACAAGTAGAATATGAAATTGTCCAAAGCTAAAGGGTTCAATTGGGATTTTATTCGCTTTGTTTATAAATGATAATATCGTTATCATTAGCTGTGTTTGTTATTTTATAGAGAGAAGGGACTGGTTTTCTCTTTTCATCCAATTGCATTTAATAGTTTATGACAGTAAATCAGTTTTTAGGCGTTTCGTTCTCTAACATCGACCAATCGAAAGTAAAAAAAAATCATTGATCAAATGAAAATCAATCAGCAGAACAGAGTGTGTTAACATTAGGTTTCCAAGTTGTTTTTGTCTACTCCGCCGTGTGCGGGGTACAGCGTTAAATATAGTGGTCTCTTCTGAGAGTTTAATTGATAGACTGTTATCAGGTTCAAACTCTAAGATGATGATGGTATGAAATAGCTCAAGCATCATACCAATATCTTCTACATAAACAAAAGATAAAAGAAAAAAAAATCGACATATCAATACCTCACTCGTAATAGCCTCCAGGGATGAATATATTTCGTATCAACAACCATCTTCCTGTATGATAAAAATACTGAATTATAGAGAGCCTATGGGAAATGTTGTTTTTTCAATTGAATACGAAAATGGGGTAAGCTATTTGATAGATATTTTATAGGTGTACCGTACTATAGTTTAGTAGTATTCAACTGCGGCTTGCGGCTTCGCCCGCATTGTGAAATAGAAAAGAAAGAGTTATGTTTGAGTGGAACGGTAGGTTGCTTTGTAACTTTTAACGTGGTGTATTGTAGTAATCCACAATTAATTTATTTTAACCAAATAAACATTTCTGTTTTATGACTTTAGTGCAAAAGTAATTTTATTTATATACATATTGCAAATCATAAAGATGCTTTAGCATGTTTAAAGAAACTAAATATTATAAGCGATATCAACATTTGTATCAACCAGGATTGAATTCTTACACACAATTTGATATTAAATCACTGCGCTAACGTGATAGCCTGTTTTAATAATGTACGGCACTTAGATGCCACTTACTTAGGTTTTGTATGAGGCTGTATTAAAAGTTATTTAAATTTTTTTTTATGGGAGAGACGGCAAACGAGCGTACGGGTCACCTGATGGTAAGTAATCACCGTCGCCCACGGCCCCGAGTAACTCCAGAGGAGCTACAGGAGCGTTGCCGTCTTTTACGGTGGGCACCGGGGCCCGGCATTACCTAATGCGAAACGCAGTGACCAAAGCCAGTACTTAACGCCGGTCTTAAATGCCGGGGGTGGTAATAATCCGGTCGAGTCTGCCCATAAAATTTACATGGTACAACACGTTTGTCTCTATTAGAATTTATATGAAATATACAGAGAAGTTTTATACGCTTCAACCTTTCATCAGGCATTCTTATTAACATTTTGTCGGTTCGTTTGTCAATACCATATAATAACACCAATTACAATTTCAAGTTGAAATTAATATTTAAGTCTACCGGAAATAACAGGTTACTAAGTCAATCAAAACGTTGCTATTATTTATTTATTGATGAATGTATTAAATATAAAACTGGGCCTGTCATCAATACCTGTAGTGTTGTTAACACTTACCGTAGAACTGATACGCTCTTGACTTAATAATTATTACGATATTATAGAGTACAATGACAAAATATATTTTGAAAATTTAATACATTATTTGTAATTAATCAAAATCAAATCAAATCAGCTTCACGCTGTATCCCGCACTAGGCAGGGTAGGCAGAGGGAACGGAAGTGGATCCTAGTGTTATGACACTCCGTTCCACTTCCATTCCCCACTTTCCGCCGAATTTGAGGCATTGCGTGTTGAGTGGCGGACCTCAACGCCGCGCTTTGCCTTATTACCAGTGCGAAGAAATGAAACATTAAATATTAAAATTGAAAATATTAAATATTTCATTTCCTCGACTGGGGATCGAACCCAGAACCTTTCGGTTACAGTCACACTCTTGTGCCGCTGCGCCACGACAGGCCTCTAATCTTGTAATTAATCACATCAAATATCTAAAATAAGATTACATAAGTATAAGCAAAGTCACATAAGAAACATATGCATATATATACTTTATAAACATATATCGCAAAAGTTTAGGGCTGCTTAAGCCTAGTAATATAGAAGACGGGCCCGTCGATATTAGGGATTCTATCAAAACGTGCCTACGTCTACACGTCTTGAAATATACCAAAGCCTTTACCTAGATCATGATTTATAATGTTATATATCTGGTTAATATCATCCTTTCTAAAGAAACTAAATTGAAGAAGTATTACTGATATACAAAAAAAATGTAAATGTAATTTTTTTTAATGCCAAGACAAAAGGTGTAAAATTTAAACCATTATGAGAACATTAATAGAAACATTACGACTGTTTTCTGGAAAATGAAAAGTTAATTACAATATTATAATATTGTAATTAATTTTTCATTTAATTAATTTTTCATTTAATTAATGATTTTCAGAACACAATTTAAAGCTACGAGCATTTGTACGTCATTTTTGTATTTAATTTTGTATGTTCCGCGTAATCAGAACCTATAGCATACTTTCCATAGATCTACTGTTATGAATTTGGCATAAATATTCAATATAAATAAAGGGAAAGTAAGGAATAAATATTAAAATTAAAATAGAAGTAATTATTAAATATTCATAAGAAAATTAGTTTTCTCTTCTATTAAAAAGAAAAAATGGCTATCTGTAATATCGTCAGTAGACGATATAAGTTGGAACGTCATAAGGAAATCGAAGAATCGCATACTATAGTGAATTGAATTGAATTAGTATCAAATAATAATATAAAAAATTTACCTGAAAATAAAATTTGTATTATGTTTCCTAGGACGTCCGAAGTCCCTTATGAGAGAGAGTACATCGCTTACTTCCGCCGGAAATTGCTATAGTTCGTCAACCAACCGCGCCAACACTCTTACCAACAGCGACCTCTAGTGTAACTTCCTGTCAACAGACTCAACCAACACTCTGCACAAGCCGCCGTCTTGTAATCATTGTTCTCATAATGGAAATCATTTTACCAGGAAGCAGTTACAGGGACTTCGGACGTCCTAGGAAACATAATACAAATTTTATTTTCAGGTAAAATTTTTATATTATGTGTTCCGTTTGACGTCCGAAGTCCCTTATGAGAGATCTGTTTGTTATCTCCTGGTGGCTTGTGTAAGTACGAATAAAAGATGCAACAATGAGATTACTCATATTTATTTATGTAATTATATTTGCCTGTTATAAGGAAAATCATTTGTATGAAAAAACGTTTAACAAAAATATTGTATAATTATAAATTGGCTCATCGTTTAAATGTTGAATCACAAATCAATCATAAGATTTTTATAATGGTAAAAACAATTTTGATAAAGACTTTTCACTTAAATTAGAATTTCTTACATTTTCTATACTTCTTCGATAGAATTTGTAATAAGAGTTTTATGTTACCAATTTGCCTTTTCTAAAATTTCATTAATAGGATAATTTTCAATCCAATTTAAAAAAGCGACAGCCGATCTAAAGCTACCTGGAGAAGTTATAATACCTGCTTCTGTTAAAAGCTTTTTAACCCAACCACCAATTATTGTTGGAGAAGCGGGCTTTACAGGACCTCTAGCAGTTATAAAAAGGTTTGTTAAATGACCCCTGGATGAAGAAGAAATATTTTTAAAACTTAACCAATAGACTGGGTTAATATTTCTTTCCGGGCATGATAACAACTTCCAAGACAATTGACGAGTGGATGTCGTATCTGTTTTAGATCCAAAACAAGGGTGTAAAACTATAAAATTGACATTATCAATAAAGTGATCTGAATCTACGTGCAATCACGATAAATCATGAACTCTACGACCAGACGCTAATAAGAGGATAGTTGCTACACGTCTGGACACATCGTACAAGCTACTGGAGTCAGGGCTATTGTTTTTTTAAGTATGTTATAAGCAATCTTGCATCCCATATAGGTGCTTTAGGCGGTAGAGGTTTTGCTATATATATATCGCTTTTAAAATATGTCTTACAATATTACTCTTTGATATTTTAACATCAGATAAGGTTTCGCAAATCGAAGCAATTACAGATTTATGTACTAAGATAGTTCGATAGGCACATAAATGTAACTTAGCTAAATACCTGGCAACGTCTGGAGGTGTTGGACAACGTGAATTTATACGATTTTGATCACACCAAGTCACCCATTTCTTCCAGATAGGAATATAGGTCTTTATTGTAGAAACTCGCCAACAAGAAGAAAGTAGCGATTTCTCTTGGGTAGATCAGCTCTCTGTTAGGGAATCCCACCCAAAATAATCCAAGCTTCCAGTAGAAGACTGTCGACATTGTTTGGAGGTAGGCCCGTCACCACGTCGATTAGATTCTATTTCAGGTCTCGAATTTTCATGGGCCGCTTCGAGGACCGGACTTTCAGATCCGGCCGCCAAAACAGTTTCCGCGTGCTACAATCACGAAGCGTTCCGACGCCGAATTGAGATGATATAGAACTCTGGGTATTAGGCAAGGAGGCGGAAATACCCAGGCTAGTTCGTAACGCCAGGACTTACTGAAAGCGTCGTGAAATGAGGCGTTCGAGTCTAATAAGTCGAAACTGACATAATTTGGTACAACATGTGCAGTCCGAGACGCGAACAAGTCTATTTCGGAAGTGCCCCATACGTCGAAAATGAGACTTGTTTCCGCAACCTTTATGTGCCTTTCGGCGCCTTGCCAGTTTCGTGAGAGGCGATCGGCTTCCGTGTTGTACACTCCCGGAAGGTAGTGAGGGAGAAGTACAACGTTGAGTCTGTCTAATACGTCCAGCAGGTGCGTCTTCAATTCTAGAAGGAGTTTCGAACGAGTGCCTCCTTCGTTTTTTATATAAGCGACAACTGTCTTGTTGTCGCTTTGCAAGATAAGTTTTGATTTTTTTTTTTTTTTTTTTTTTTTTTTTTTTTTAGTATACGAGCTTTTTTCGTTATACTTGCTATTACTGCGTACATTTCCTTTGCGTTGCAGTGCCAACGATTTTGTTCCAGAGTCCATGGAACGGACACTATCTCGTTGTTTACAATGGCTCCCCATCTTATATCTGACGCATCTGTGACAACATAATTTGTTATCATGTTTTTGAGATGAATTTGAGTCTTCTGGTCGATATTTTTTACCCACCATATCAGCTCGTTTCTTACTTCGTCGAGATATGGAATAGCTATGTGAGGCTCCCGACGCAATTGATTGCTGGAACGTTGTATAGCTCGGCAATGCAACCTTCCCCGGTGGGTGACGAAGGTTACAAAGTTGAGACACCCTAAGAGGCGTTGCACCTGCTTGAGGGACCAACTGCCTGCAGCTAATCGACTCAACAGGCACTTGCGGACTTTGTTCACTTTTTCTGCTGGGAGGCTCTTGGTGTTGTTCAGTGCATCCCAGGTGATGCCTAAAAACTCTATCAACCTTGTCGGTACTATCATAGACTTTTCTATATTGATGCACCACCCTAGGCTGGTCAGGAAATTTATAGCAATGACTACATGAGAACTGAGAACTTTCTTTGACTGGTGAACTATTAGGTAGTCGTCCAGATAAACCACTATTCTCAGTCCCTTCTTGCGAAGTATTTCTGCAGTCCAATTTGTCACAGAAGCGAACATCTTTGGCGCTGCTGCTAAGCTAAATGGTAGACATGTCATTTGATACAGCCGTTCTTCGTAACTGATTCGTAGATAGCATCGGTGTTGTTCTTTGATAGGAATATGGTTTTAGAAGACGCATCAAATCATTGTGCAGTCTTACAAAAACTGATTTTTACCAGAGGGTAAATAAAAAAATGATTTTTACAATTGACTTCGAAGGATTTAAAATAGTCCAATTTTTCACGTAGTTTTTCAAACAGCCCCCCGTAATGAATTGCAAGAGTCATTTATTTTTATTGTACTTTTTTGTATTTTATATGTTTGTACCCCCCTTTTCTTTGAGAAATGGACTCTTCATTTCGCTGTGGTTTTTTGTCTGTCTGCCTTGTCTTACTTGTAGTACGTGCCGGGTGGAATTTGTCTCGAAAGGAAGTTGATGGTCGAGGTGAAACGTCGTATGAACGAACAGGTCGTGAACTTGTAAAAGTAAGTTTTTCTAATTTGTCGGTACCGCCTATTTTTTGTAAATAATTCGATAGCAAGTCAGGATCGAACATATATTCAACCGATAGGGATACTTCTCTAAATCGACACGTATATATTTATACTTTAATTTCTTTAAAATTAATCGTCTACGAGTTTCTAAAACCTCTGCTCGTTTGCCACAGATAATTTGTAAAATGTCGTGTGAAACAGTTCAATATGAGGAAACGGCGCCAAATAATGTTCTTAACTTTTCATAAATCATTGTAGGAGTCAGCCGAGTGTCGGACTTTAAAGTCCAATCGACTAAATGTTGTAAGGCCTTATTTATGGACACGTTTTGAACCATAACTGCGAATGCGGCAAAGCTACGTTATACTTGGTGCAGTTTCAATGGTGAGAAATCTTTTTCGAACTTTCTTAATTTTTCATTTACCTTTGATTCTATAAAACCTAGGCTAGCTATACTTTATACTTTTTCTGTGCTTCAGCGTAACGGACCCCATTTTAGTCTATCGAATTAAACCTTTGCATAGTAGAGAGAAATGAAATCTCGTTCTTTCATAGCGTTAGGAATAGACGGTTCTTCCACAGAGACACCTAAATTCGTTATATTATCAAACTTATTTAAAGCTTGCGGCAGATTTAAACATTGTTCAAAATTTGAGGGTAGATGAAAATTTTACGAAAGTGCGTTAGAAGACTGGCTATAATTAGTCATTAAAAAAAAATATATATTTATATGACTCACCAAATGGTCCGAGAGAATTTCAAACCTTCGATTTAATTCGGAACCTTTCGACGACGAGCTTCTGCTGCGGGAGAGGCGCGCTCGCTTACGCCTCGGCGGCTCCGGGCTGCCCTCCTTCGGTTCAGCGGACGAGTCGCTTGAACTCGACTCGCTTGCTGATTTGTCGATTCCCTTTGTTGTCTCCGATGACGCGGTTGACTTATCGATTTCCATCTTTTTACTTCGTGAACTTTTTACTTTTATCTCAAAAATTCACTATATATTTAATGTATTAACTTTACTTAAAAATACGAACTTATAAATTTTTAAGCAACGTCCGTGCAGCGTAAAAACTAATGCAACAATGATTACAAGACGGCGGCTTGTGCAGAGTGTTGGTTGAGTCTGTTGACAGGAAGTTACACTAGAGGTCGCTGTTGGTAAGAGTGTTGGCGCGGTTGGTTGACGAACTATAGCAATTTCCGGCGGCAGTAAGCGATGTACTCTCTCTCATAAGGGACTTCGGACGTCAAACGGAACACATAATAATTATTTTTTATAATACAAAGGAGTTCATTGAGATACATAATGTTTTTACTATTTTTAAAGTATTATTTCACACTTAGGAAAGAAAATACTAAATTTTAAAACGTATAAAAATTTTAACGTAGCAGGATTTAAAGCCGAAACCACTCTTGAAAACCGTTCATTCGCTCCATCAACGCATCGCATCAACTAAGCAATACGTTCTTATCAAACTACATCAAAATTTTCACGTTTTAAATTTAGTATTTATAATATTTTATAATGAGGCCTGTCGAAGCGCAACGGCACAAGCGTGTGACTGTAACCGACATGTTGTGGGTTCGATCCCCACTCGAGAAAATGAAATAATTAATATTTTTAATTTAAATATTTAATGGCTCTGGTACAAGGCATAATGCGGCGTTTAGTTCCGCCACTCAACACACAATGCTTCATGAATTCGACGGTAAGTGGGGAACTGAAGTGGAACGGAGTGTCTAAACACTATGTTCCCAAGTTCCCTCTACCTACCCTGCTATGTGCAGGATATAGCGTGAAGCTAAGTGAGTGAGTGAGAGTAATATTTTCTAAAATCATGACCCCTTTGATATAAAAGAAGAGAGATATATAAAACTGACCAGTTAAGCCGATCGTTTCTTTCCTTCGCTTGTCTTGTGCGCATGTTTTTACGTTTGAGTCAGGCAGAACGTGACAATTTTTCATGCGTGTAGCCCAAGCTTATTGATTCACAAGATTTCAAAAGATGTAAAGCTTTACTTGCACTGTGAAAAGCTTTCAAAGGCTTGTTTTATTGTCTGGTAAACATAGATTAAATTCAATTTTCCCAATCGACTGTTCACGTACGAATGTTGATTTTTCACGTGTTGTAAACAGTTTGGTGCGATTTTATAGCCATTTACGAGTACATCAGTGATATTATCAAAATGTGCGAAGAATATCGCTTTAAAATTGGATTTTTCAATTTATTTCAACTATTTCAACAAATAAACAAGTGTTCTAGTGTTGTAAAAGTAGTAAAGGTGATTTGGTTCTTTAATTGAAAAATTTGCTACTTTAAGTAAAATATAATCTAACAATTGAGTGTGTGTCTTTAAGCACGGTTATTGTGGTTTGAATCTTACTTAGGGAAATGATTATTTTTTGGCTTCACGCTGTATCCTACACATTACTGAGTTGTTACTTTCTTGTTGACTTGCGGTTTTCAGCGTCGTACACCGCCTCCTTACAGAGCGAGGAAATTAAAAATATCACATAGGTAAAGTAGGCAATATTACAATTTCAAGACATCGCATAAATATGATTATATTTTAGATACATAAAGTATCGAAAATGAATACTGGAGAACTCAGCTTCACGCTGTATCCCGCACGAGACAGGGTAGGAAGAGGGAACCCGGGAACCTAGTGTAAAGTCACTCCGTTCCACTTCTGTTCCCCACTTACCGCCGAACTTGAGGCATTGCGTGTTGAGTGGCGGAACTCAAGGCCGCGCATAGCCTTATTGCCAGAGCGAAGAAATGAAAAATAAAATATTTAAATTGAAAATATTAAATATTTCATTTCCTCGACTGGGGATCGATCCAGAAACTGTCGCTTACAGTCACACTCTTGTGCGCCACGACAGGCCTCTACTGAAGAACGATTGTCTTAATAAGTTTCACTCTTCCTACCCTGCTATATATACACAGCGTGAAGTTTCCATCATATAAATAGATCCTTACCAACAATATATACACCACCTAAGTGAAGACAGAATTAATCAAAGCAACCAGAGAGTTGTACAAAATAGAAGCGAATAATCATTTATTAACAATAGGTTCATTATGATTCAATTAGTAACAATTCAGTTGTCTGGATTTCGAGCAATAAAGACATTTGTCTAAATTATTTAACAAAAGGACCAAATACATTTCAACCCTACTTACCTCTTTTGAAGAGAAAATGATGGATAGCTTTACAAGAATTATTTTCTATGTAAGAAAATTTTGATGATTGTACTTAATTGTAATCACGATGGTTGTCGGTTCGACTTCAAATTGGATGATGATATGTTTCATTTGGTTTCATTTTGCCGCTCTGATATATGAAACGTGGCGTTCAGTTTTCAATACAATATTCAATATATTGAAAGTTCGAAACGGCAAAATGACATGTCCGAATACAACCTTTTTTTTATAAAAAATATTATACATAAAATATTTTTTAAAAGTATTTTTTTTTATCTTAACGCTGTAACCCGCCTATGGCGGGGTAGGTAGAGGGAACTTGTAAGCCCAGTGTTAAGACACTCCGTACCGTTCTCTACTTTCTGTCAAATTTGAGGCATTGTGCTTTAAGTGGTGAACGCGTCAATTTGCCTTCTTACCAGAGCGAAGAAATGAAAACATTAAATATTCAATTTTAATATATTAAATAATTCGAGTAGAACTAGGACCCACAACCTGTCATTTACAGTCACTTGCTTAAGCCCATACGTCATGACAGGCTTCAAATTATTAGGTTATTTAATACGGAGTTATTTTTATCACGTTTCATATATATTATATCTAAAACAAAACACACAAAAACAAAACCAGAAGCGGTTAAAAGCTTACAAAAATCAATCCTATACTTGTTTCGAGACCACTGAGCAAATCACACGGCTCAGTGATCGCTCGAACGTCGTGCTGCGTCAGCTTTCAACGCTTAGGTTATTTCATACGGAATTATTTTTGTTCTTATTTATAAGAATATTTATATAAATGGGTATTTAGTGCTATATTATATATTTATGGCTAATATCGAAAAGAAGCTTAAAGGCTCTAAAAATATTACCTTATTCTTTTACATTACTCACTATATGCAGCGTCAATCAGAAAGATATAATTGTTAATTAAAAATATCAATATTACATACATTGATATTATGTTTCTCAAATTTGTAAAGATATTTTAAATTGACAGCGATATAGTTTTTTGATTGACGTTGCATATAGTGAGTACAGTTGGAATTTTGTTTATATGAAACACAAAATGCTGACGGATTGTAACTGCGATTCCCACTCGAGAAAATACAATATTTAACATTTTCAATTTAAATACTTCAAATTTAAATTGAAAATGTTAAATATTTAAATTCTGTCGAGGCGCAGCGGTGTGTGACTGTAACATACAGATTGTGGGTTCGATCTCTACTCGAGGAAATGAAAAAAATAATATTCTTAATTAAAATATTAAATGTTTCCATTTCTTCTCTGGTATAAGGCAAATCGTGGCGCTGAGTTCCGCCACTCAATACGCAATACCTCAAATTCGGCGAAAAGACGCGAACAGATGTGGAATGGAGTGTCTTTACACTAGGTTCCCAAGTTTCCTCTGCCTACCCTGCTATATCCAGGATACAGCGTGAAGTTAAGTGAGGGTACGGGAAATTCCAAAAGGTGGGGAACGGGACGGAGTATCTTAGCACTAGGTTTTTGAAATCCCTCTACCTAACCTGCTATGTGCGAAATACAGAGTGAAGCTGAGTGAGGCAGTGAATGAGAGACAAAAAGAGTTCCCATTTCTTCTTTTGAAGTGTAAATTGAGAAGAAAAAATAAATTTAAATTTTTCTTAAAAATAATATATGTTATATAAACGGTAACAATTTATATTAACACTCACTCTACAAATACAATTTAGAAAGTCGAAGTGTTAAAATTCACAAAGCTTTATTTTTCCATTTCATCGCTACATACTTGTATGAAGGATGTGACCAACAATAGAAACTTTTGAAGATAACACAATAGTTTCCAAGAAAATACGATTTCAAATACTTTATGTACTAAAACTATTAGAATTCTTTCATTTATTGTCGTACAACCTACAATTGCTTTGTAGAGTATGTCTATAAATTTCTTCATATATTTATTTTTATATATTAAAGATTTAAAATGATACAAATAAAAGCATAAAATGAAATATTTCAAATGCTAATTGGACTCAGGCACAACGGGTTCCGTACTAAAATATATAAAAATGACAAATATTCTTTTGTACAGGCAACCCTTAATTATTTACTTTATTCTCCATTTTAATGAAGTTTTTAAGCAGCAACAATAATAATTTGTGTGAACTTCATCTGCCTAACTATTTCGGTTAATGAGATAAAGCTTGGTGACAGTTGGAAAGACAGACGGATGCATGGACTTAGAATGGGATGGTTTCGTAATAGCATCTTAGCCTTTGAGTACGTTCCCCCGTCTACTCGACTATTTGCGAGATACAGTGTGAAATCTGACAAAAACACGATTAACAAATTTTAAATTCACCTTGAAAACAAAAAATGAATAGAACGTAATCAACTTCAAACTACTCTATACTTATTCAAAAGCTAAACTCCAAGCCCAAGTTCTATATACGACGCTTATTATAATCTTATAAGTAGTACAAATGACGGAAGTAGAGACGCTAAGTTCATTACTCGTGTAAATTAAGATTTTGTTTTCAAAGAGTTGAATATGAAAGTTTAAGTTTTGTGTGCTATGTAGAGTCGAGCACAGCGACTCGCTAACTCTAACTTGTAGCATAATGCGCCTCACTCTACTGCAGAACTACTTTGTAAGCTAGATTACTTTTCATGTACGAATCTTGTTTGTGGTGTTAAAGACATTTTTAAAATTAAACTAGAGATTTTATGTTACCCAGATATAATAAATATTTTATTTATTTGTCTTTATTGCACACAAATAACGATCAATAAAAAGGAAAATATATTCAAAAATCAGAAAAAAGGCATGCGGCGGCAAAGGCGGCCTTATTGCTTCAAGCAATCTCTAACAGACAACCCTTTTTAAAAAAAAAATCGGACTTGAGAAAATTAGAATAGCGCAACAGTGACAATTTTATTTAAAAAGAGTAAATTAATACAATATAATAAGTAATAAAATGGAAATACATACATACACATATACATATATACACACATACATATATATACATACACGTACACATATAATTTTTTTAGTTAAGTTTTGCCAATCAACACACCAAGCCTCAAAATTTGGCGGAAAGTGGGGAACGGAAGGGGAACGGAGTGTCTGTACTCTAGGTTTTCAAGTTCCCTCTGCCAACCCTGCCATATCCGGGATACAGCGTGATGCTAAGTAGAGTTGAGTACCAACCTACCCGGTTATCAAATCTCAAAATAATACAAAAGTGAAAAAAATAATTTGGAATGTCATATATGTATATATTATTATAAGTATATTGGACATGTTCTTATGAATAAGTAGCTATAACTCTATCACAGACATATGATATTACAGACTTTTATTGTAGATATCAATGTCTTCTTTCAGACTGTAGTACATTTCTTTGTTATATTGTTAATAATTTCCACGGTGAACGTGACATAAAGATTTTTTTGATAAAATATTCTTAACTTATTTCTGGTATTATTCTATACTATTTATGAAAGAAAAATATTCTTTTTAGAAAACTTTTAAAAATTTCAACGTATTTGAAAAACTTTTAAATGTATACATAGTTAGAGTTTATGCTCCTGCACCACGATGTCCTATAATATACAAATATTTTTTTTAAATAATAGCTACTAATATTTGTATCAAACAGTAACTGAAGTTATTGTTGCCAAGAGGCCTCCTCTTGTGGTGCAATGACTTAAAATATTTAATCTTTTCATTTATTCACCCTAGTGATAAGGCATAGCGTGGTATTGAGTTTTACTACTCATTTGCAATACTTCATTAGGCGAAAAGTGGGGAG
This sequence comes from Eueides isabella, assembly GCA_019049475.1. Classification (NCBI taxonomy): domain Eukaryota; kingdom Metazoa; phylum Arthropoda; class Insecta; order Lepidoptera; family Nymphalidae; genus Eueides; species Eueides isabella. The sequence continues at coordinate 1,056,958 of CM032392.1, forward strand.
CACTAAGTTCCCATGGTTCGTCAGCCACCCGCTACAATAAGAAAGTTTTCCACCAAAATATCTCTATCACAATCACATTCATTCTTCTTAATTGAAATGTAAAAGCCACTCGATTAGCACCACGTTGAGTAAATAAACGGAATTAGGGCAAGATGTGTTTTGTAGACTTAGCTGAACTTAAGCAGTTTCCTTACAACTGATTAGCCGTTATTCCCGGGTATTAATTTTGTTGTTTACATATAGTGTCATATGTAATTTGAAGCGAGTAATGAAGAAGTAGGATCGGTATAGCACTGTAAGCATATTTGCTGTAGGTGCGGAGTTGAGTTCCGCCAGATTGGTAGGAGGTAGTGTCAAAGTGGACAATGGAGTAACTTAACGCCAATCCAGCTTTGCGAACAAAGGTGCGTGACGCTGAAACAAAATATATATTTACAATTTTTTTTAGCTTTACGTATAAGAAATAATTATATCTGGATTTATCTAAAGCGATACATAAATCCAGATATGATTATTTCTTCGCTTTGGCAACAAAAGAAGTCACGACGTTAAGTTACACAACTTAACGCACAATGTTTGGAATATTCGCCTAAAAGTGAGCTAAAAAATGTTTTAACACTAGACTCTCTCTGCCATTTCGGCTATAAAGGGAACACAGCGTGAAGCTGAAAAAGATCATAAAACAAATCAAACAAGTAGATTTGACAAAAAAATAATAATATCTTTTCAAAAGCCGCCAACAATTTCGTAAAAGGTTCGTTTATTTTAATCACAAAAACATTTCATTCTTAAGGTATTACAAATTCAAAAGGGCCCCAAACAGTATCGCCTGAAGCCATGACGCTCTTTGTGTTTGGCCTTTATATTTCTTTTTGAGTGTACTGTGACATTAGACACGTTGATACGGGACGGGAATTAATAAAATATTTTTAGTAAATATAAGTACAAATGTACAAAAGCCGTGTTAAGGCTTTTAGGAGAGTTGTCTCAATGGTAATACGATAAATTAAATAAGAAAATTGGTCAAGTAGAGTTGGACTCGTCCTACAAGGGACAGGACAGGTACCTACACACAGCGGCACAGGCACAGGTACGGACGACCCATAGTCGCGGAAATGAAATATGCAATATATTCATTTCTTAGTTGTGTCGCAAAGGGCGGCGTTGAGTTACACGTAATGCCTCAAATCTGCAAATGATTGAAAAATTGAGAACAGAATAGAGTGTCTTAACAGTAGGTTCCCAAGTTCCCTCTCGAAATTATTATCCTGCTTTAGTTTAAGATCAAACGCGGCGTTAAATTCCAACACAATTTATACAAAAAAATCACATCAATTTTCGTCATGCTTTTCTCCAAATCCCCGTCTCCTTTCTAATTATATTTCTTTCTCCACCAGATAATAAGTAATTACAATTCTATACGTAGTCTATAAGATCAAAAGACGTAAAAAAAACTATTACACTCAAGAATCAAGATCATTCCTTTTTATTCCCACGTACATAACGATTCCAGATACGTTCCGTTTCACGTTCAGAACGACAAATCTAAACCGCGTTTATTGTTTTGCCACTACCACTTTGATTGTTATTGCCTGTGAAACATAATGGAACTGCGAAAAGCGTTACGCCTATATAAATGTGTTTACATTGAATTTGTATTGAACTAGCAGCCTGCCCGAGACTTTGTCTGCTTGAATTATATTAACAATATTTAATATGTTATTAACTAATATTAATTACTTTCTTTTTATAATGACATTATCACTTTTAACATAATATTAACACATTAAAAATTAAAATTTCAGAAAATTGAATACATTTTTGTAATTTTATTTCTTTTAATAAGTGTTTATGTATACAATTTGCAGCAATTTTGTCGATCTCAAATTGTAAATTAACTTTTTTTTATTTATGACAGCCTTAAAAAAATACAACCAAACAAATTTTTGTGAAATATAAAAGTGAAAATATTTAAATCTATGTAATTACGCGTTACTGAGATTAACAGACACAAAGAGCACAGAAAAACCGATAAAAGCTTCCAGTTTCATTCATTCTCTAGTTACCATACTTGTCACACTTATTGAAATCATTACATATTATTATTTTCATTCCCTCTAACACTACCTAGAACATCCCTAACACTCTTTCAAAACTACACTTTCGCCCAATGGTGCTAAGGATAACGGCGCGTACGCCGCTAATAACGAAATTCTTGTTATCCTTAGCTTGTAGTGCACCCTAAGCAGCCTCGTTGTACTCTACCAATGCACTAACCAATCGAGAGGACAGACACTGTGATCCTCTCGCTTGATTTCTGGTACGCCGGCCCAAGAAGTGACCCGGTTGTCCGGTAATTTGATCGTTGGATTGCGTCTTCGCTTGGTCTCAGTCACATAAACAACATTCAGATCTTTGCCATTCATCACACACTTATATATTTTTTTTCTTTTATCTTTCCTCTCACATTTCACGAAGCTGTTTGTAACTTCGTCTCCACTAGCTATTTTAGACACGCCGCATTCTTCATCATTTATTATTACATACATTATCAGAGGGGACGCCTTAGTGCTCTCATTAGAATATAGTGCACATGGTGGCAGATAGAACTTAGCAGCCCTCTAGAGGGCTGGCAATGGACGATACAAGCCTTCCATCGTGGACCGCTAGAATTAATTAGAATTTTCTTTTTTTCATCAACCGTACTATATTTATTTTTTATCGACTGAATGTAGCGAACGAATATATGAAGGACAATTTTATAAACGTACACTCAGAGATAAAGAAATAAAGAAAAAACGAAAAAAGAAACATGTCTTCTAAAAGCTTTTAAACATATAGACCAGGAAGGGTGTAACTCGTAACGTAATTATCTATACGACTTTCCTTATTGATCTTGTTGAAGTTTTTGTTTTCGATGTTTGTATATGTTAATGTTTGTAAGCTCTTACTTGAGGTATAATGTGTACATATATATATACATACATATACTATGGTATTTATGATTTTGTTTGTTTTATATTACTGATTCGACATGTTTGTATATTTGAAGTGAAGTAGTTAGTTCAGTTGTTTCATTATGGCTTTCCTTTCCACTTCGTTGTATGGAGAACATAAGAAAGTGAAGTCAAAAAAATATCAAAGGTTAAGAGAGTGCATGTTTTAAAAATTCGACTAAAATACTGCCTTCACTATAACAAAATAACAAAATATATAGAAATCTAACATAAGATTGATTGAATATCCTGGCACAGAGAAGTTACTGAATTAGTAGTGCTGAAGCCACTTCAATTTTGACACATTATCAAATAAAACCTCACTTTTCCATAATATGCCAACAGCAGAAGCAAGGACAGCATGGAGAAATCAACGTCTTCTAAGCTCTATACGATCATGAAAAATATGTAAATAGAAACTGGTAGAGTTAGATCATCCACTCCATATGCTACCCTGATGCTGACCACAATCCTTAGATAAGTGGGGTCAATCCCCGATAGAAAAACAAAACCGCTATTAAAAGGTACTAGAAACAACAGATCTACCAACCTTACTTTAAGATAAGAAACATATATTTTAACAATTAAGTTGCTTAAAATATTAGTATAATTATCATTATCTTCTTCATAACAGATTATTTATATCACTTTGTTACAAGAGTATTGTCAAAATAAGCTAAAATACGACGGCTATTTGTTATACACACAATTGGTGTAATCTCGGTTAGATAAGTCATATTTATATAATCATTATTTGATTTGAAGTTGTCTAAAGTATCAAACTTAGGTGATTTATAAATATGATAGATTACATTGAAATATTGATGTACCGGTGGGGAGTAGGGAACGAAGGTGACTTAATGGTAACAGAGTGTCTTAACATTATGTTCCCAGGTAACCTCTGCCTGCCCTGCTAGGTGCGGGAACCACCATAAACCTAACTATATAAATATGATAGATGAAATTGAAATATTGATGTACCGGTGGAGAGTGGGGAACGAAGGTGACTTAATGGTAACAGAGTGTCTTAATATCATGTTCCCAGGTATTCTCTGCCTGCCCTGGTAGGCCTCTGTGGCGCAGTGGTTATCATTATTGCAAATTTTGCAAGTGCAGCGTTGAAGTCTGCTAATTAATTACGTAAACTTATTGTTTTAGAAAGGAGAGGATAAAATATTTTGACTCTAAACACAAGACAAGAAAAGAATATAAAACTACTAAACAACAACCCCAATTAATTTGTTACAATTAAAAGTATAGTCGTATTCCATCAAAATTTTATAGGACTCCTTATAATTATTTGAATTGTTGAAGAGTATATTCCAACTTTTAAATTCATTTTTTTTGACTTGTTTTTAGATTCAATACCTCAAAATGCAAAAACAGATGATCATGATTACTTATATCACGATCTTGTGTGGTGTAAAGCAGAAATTAACATAAAATATTGAAGTCTACGGATCCTTGCAGCACAGAAAAAATCAACTTTTCATTCAACGTAATCAAAAGATACGAGCATTTCTGCTTCGTTTTTGCTGCAATTTGTATGCAATTCAACGTGTAATCAAAATCTATAGTGTACTTCTCGTGTACTTAAAGCTATGAAATTTAACACGAAGTGAGAACTTACAATACAAATAAGGAGGAACATTAGAAATGTTAAATTCCTATATAATTTAACATTTTTAAAGTTTTTTTTACAGAATAGAAACTTATTATTGTGATTTATTTATACAAAATGAGTATATATTGTAACAAACTTACGTTAAACAGGTTTTAGATAAGTTGAATTTCTGGGCTGGGTAAGGGCGATTCAAGAGCAAGAACCACCCATAATCTTTGTTTCCTCTCTTGGCTAGTAGAAACGACAGGACACAAAGATTATTTTTCACTTGTGTAAGAATCGAATCCACTACCACTGTTTGACACAACACGGTCGCAACTGCTTCACATACAAAAAAACTCAGCTTTACGCTGTATCCCGCATTCGGTAGGGTAGGCAGAGGGAGCTCGGGAACCCTGTGTTCAGACACTCCATTCGACTTCCGTTACCCACTTTTCGCCGAATTTAAGGCATTGCGTGTTGAGTGGCGGAACTCAATGCCGCTCTTTGCCTTGTATTCAGAACGAAGAAATGAAAATATTAAATATTTAATTTAAAATAACAAATAGTTAATTTATTCTAGAGGGGATCGAACCCACAACCTGCCGTTTACAGTCACACGAATGTGCCACTGCACCACACCAAAAAAAAAAGAATGTTTTTATTTACAAAAATCACAATAAGAACTATAAGTTTAAATTAATATCTTTTATATTACAGAAGCCTTTTCGAAGACTACAGAAACTGCCTGCCTTAATATGCATACGCACTCGTATGTATGTATGTATATAGCACCATTGTCTAGTACTAGCAATTTCACAACCAATTACACGTCGTCCGCTACCGTTAGAAGTGGATAGGTGTGGAGGACCTTCTCGTTATATGAAAGGGCACGTCAAGCACTTAGTTATGGCTACCGATTTTGTATGTTCATTTTTTCTCTGTGATATACAAAACTACCTTTACTTTAGTTATTCATCACGCTATGTAAATATTTCATAACTGAGTTTTTTCGGCTACTTCTCTACCCCGCTAAAGCGGGAGAAACGGGAACTTTTTTTCGTGTATTATTTATATAGAAAAAGAAATAGAAACATTTTTTTTTTCAACTTCACCATGTATCCCCCATAGCAAAGTAGGTAGCGGAAACTTAGGAACCAAGTGTTAAGACACGTCTGTTCCTTACTTTTCGCCGAATTTCAGGAATTATGTGTGAACTCAACGTTGCGCGTCACCTTGTTACCAGAGCGAAAAAATAAAATATTAACTATTTAACTCAGTCAAAAGGGGACAAGACTCACAACATTTCACGCTTACAGGACAGTATATTGGTTGTATATTGTTTCATTATATAATTATTTTGAAAACTAAATTTAAACATAATGTGACGAAGCATTAAATTATAATGAAAATGGCCATAAAAGACTGCTAAGTCTGGTCGGTTTTTTAGCGTAATTTGCATTCTCGTCGTTGGCAGCATTGCGGTGAACTCTAAAGTGCTTGTGAAGGCTTAAATTAACGTTAAAGTTCAACTTAAACTACTTAACATTATATACAAGGACTATATTATAATTATACATCTACTGTCGTTATATTATTTTTCAGCTTTACGGACATCTGACATCACGGTAAGCAGAGGAAACTTGGGAAAATTGTGTTGAGATAATTCGTTCTCCGTATATTACTTTCTGTTGAATTTAAGGAATTTGGTCACACAAGGCATAACGCTGCGTTAAGTTCCGTTCCTACTCTATAGAGTAGCAGAACTTAACGCAGCGTTATGCCTTGTTATAAAATATTAAATATTTATTTTTCTCGAGTGGGAATCGATCGAACAATTTGTAACGTTTATAACCGCAAGTGATGAGTGGCGGAACTTTCAGTCGAGCTTTGTCTACTTGAGCTGATAATTCAATTCAATTAAATTCAAAATATTATTTATTCAAATAGGCTTTAGCAAGCACTTTTGAGTCGTCACAAACATAAAATGACCACCGGCTCGGAATGCAGTTCTGCTGAGAAGAGCCGGCAAGAAACTCAACAGTTGCTCTTTTCAATATTGAATAAAGTTACAATTTCATTATTTAATACAATAGTGACCATCCTGCATGAAATTCAAATGACCTTAATTAAATACATTTTTATCATTCAAATATTCTTCGACAGTGTAGTACGCTTTCTTAATTAAGATTACTTTAACATTTATATATAACCCACTACCATCCTGCTTTCAACCTACAATATCCTTAGTGCTCTCTAATAAAAGTAAAAAGTAATATATTTTCAGATAAAGTCATACCTAACTTTCATGTTTCAATTTCAGACGAATGTTCATTAATAATAAAAATTCATTACCGTTTGAGAGATTTAAGAAAATAATATTCTCACAAACTTACAATTTTATTGAATTTCTAATTTACTTGTAATACCGTAGAATATAAGTACCGTCCTGGATTCAAAAGAAGTTTTAATATAACTATTTAAAATTTATAGCTTCTCGCTTTATCCGGCACTGAGCAGGGTAGCCGGAGCGAACGTATGGACCTAATGTAAGACCCTCCGCTCACTTTCCTTAAGGAGATTTTGCGTTGATTTGCGGAACTCAACTCCGTTGTATTAACACAATACGCAAACGAAAATAGATTTCTTGTAATCATTGCGAAGATAACATTTTTAAGAAGAAATATTTCTTGGTCTTATATAGAAGGCCAAACGTGATGTCGAGTTTTTTTCAGCTTTACGCTGTATCCCAAACCTGGTATGGTAGTAGAGGGAACTTGGGAACCTGTCAAAGCAGCCATAAGGAACTTAGGAACCTTGTGTTAAGACACTTCGTTCTCATTAAGACACTTTCAGTCGCAGCCAGTTAGTTTTCAATATGACGTTGTTTTACAGTGAAAGAACAATGTCTGCCCCTTGTATTTTTTTTAAATGACCTTTTTATCATTAATTAGCGTATTAATTAGGAAATTCACTCAAATGCCGAAACACTTTGTTATATAACCACTTCATTGTATAAACGTTATGTAAATTAATACTAATCGCGTTGGCCTTCCAGCTTGAATATTGATTTGAAACGAAAACTCTAGTATGGCTTTCATAGGTAGCCGTTTCTGTGAACTGTGAGTTGTGAAATGAGTTTATTTTATGTCTTAAATAAATCAATGTAAATAAACGTAATGTTAAAATATTAGTAAAATTTTAAGAATATCCATTTAATTATTTTAACTAATAAATTATGAAAAAAATTGTAAGACTTATAAACTAGAAATCACAATTTCTTTATTTAAGTCGTCCTTGTGCCGTTATATTAAATATTATTTTTTATTAAGAAAAAGATATTATAAATTCAACTTATAGCTCGAATAAATAGCTCGATCAAGGCAGAGCGTAGTGTTGAGTTCTATCCCTCAACACGAATTGATTTAAATCCGGTGGAAAATGGGAAACGGAAGTGTCTTAACACTAGGTTCCTAAGTTCCCTCTGCTTACCTTATGTCCAGGATTCAGAGTGAAGTAAAAAAGAATAACTTAAGCAACATTGTAAGTTAAAAAAAATATATAAATTTTATTAGGCCCACGTTATCGAAAAGTCTTTTCTTACATTGAAATCAAAGCATACTTTATGTTAGCAGATTAGCAAGGGTCGGTCGGATGCGGAGCGTATTTCAACTTTGTATAACAAAAAACGGGTCGGAAATTCTGGATTCCTTTGTTGTATTCAGTATGTTACGGAGTTAGTAAATTTTAGACGAGGTCTGCCGTTTTACATGAAACTAGCAATTCGTACTCGCCCTCTTTGAAGGCGGTGTTGTAGTGAACCGCGTGGGGCAGTGAATGGGCATATTTTTTTGGATTTATGTTTATTTCCTGTTTCATGTCTATTTCGAGGCAAGAATATAAGAATGACAGGTTCGATTCTCACTCGAGGCATTTAGATATTATAACAGGTCGCTTGGGCAAAGTGTAGTTATGAGTTCCGCCACTCAACGCGAAATCCTCAAACTCGATTGAAGGTGGAGATGGGACGTTTCTTAGTGAGAACGGAGTATCTTAACACTAAGTGTCCAAGTTCTCTCTTCTTAGCCAGTTATTTGTAAGAAGCTTAAGCTTTATCCTGATAGATGTAGGCACAGGAAAGGACTTTTCATCACCACCTGAAGCAAGTGTGTTTGCTGAATGTGCTAAAGTAAATATTTAACATTTTCTTTTCTTCGTTTTGGTATTGATTAAAAGCGCAGTGTTGAGTTCCGTCATGCAACACAAGAATTCAGTAAAAAGTGGGGAATGAGGTGTCTTTATATAAGGCTCTCTGCTTCACTATGTCTATTGTGTGAGAGATACAGATCAAGATAAAAAATATTCCTTTTTATTATCGTTAAAGCAATTTATCTAAATTACAAAGGTATAAAAATAATTATTTTTTATTATTTAAAAAAAAAAAAAGAAAATTCTCATCTGTCATTGATGGCAATTTTTAAATTTAATTTAAGTACAAAGTTCATTTCTAAATTATTAGACTTAAAGATATTTCAATCTAAAATTTCAAGAATAAATGTAAGATTTTTTTTTTTAATTCAATACTAGCGAGACACAAGGAGCTTCGCGAGCTTAAATTTTCTCCAAATAAATATTATTATAGTAAAACTTTAAAATTGTGAAGTTTATAAATTTTAAGACATTACATTCCATCGCCCATCTGTTTTTTTTTTTAAATTGATGGTTATTTTAAGTTCATTTTGAGTATAGAATTTACGTCATTAAAGTTGTTCATGGTGAGTTGTTGGTTGACTTCCAGCTCGAATAGGTTGTCTTCATCCTTTGTCTGACTCACTCACTCACTCAGCTTCACGCTGTATCCCGCATATGGCAGGGTAGGCAGAGGGAACTTAGGAACCTGGTATTGAGACACTCCGTCTTATCTTCTTGTGCTAAAACTAGAAAAAAGAGGTTTATTTAGTTTATAGCATATATCTATACGTAGAAAGAGAAGAGACTGTAGTTATTCACCTCTAATTATGTTTTAGCTTAGTTGTATTTAATATCGTAGACACAAATTAATTTCTACTTTATTTCCGACATTTATTCCAAACTGGCATGTTAATCTATTAATTTATCTGTGAAATAAAATAAGTGTTATAAGTAGTTTTTATTTATTAGTGTCACGCTACATCCCGCACATTACATGGTAGGCTGAAGGAACCTGGGAACCTAGAGTTAAAACACTTCATTTTTCCATTAACATATTTTGGCTTCTTACATTTTACTGATTTTTTGGAGGCAATGCGTATGGATGGCAGAACTCAACTCCATGAGTTGCCTCGTTGCCGAAGTTAAGAAATTAAAATATACATTTCACTTTTTCGAGTGGTCATCGAGTCTACAACTTGTCGTCGTCAGTCATACGTTTGTGCGTTTGTAACATGACAGGCTGCAATTAATTAATATTAATGTTCCTACAAAACTCTAATTATCTAATAAAATGCATTTCTTAAGTAAAAGGAATTAACCACAATGATCTTATGAAATAATAATAACACCAAAAAAAAATAACGCAATGTGAAAAGGAATCTACTAGATTAGGAACGCTCAAAGAGAAATATTGTTATCAAACGAAGGCGAAGATAAACGAGCCAAGATGGAGTTACATCTAAGCCGGTAATTTAGGAGCTGCGTACAATTCATCCTGAAATACGGCCGTCCTTATTAGTTTTAATTTCCGCTGATTTTGACCTAATTTTATATAATAGTGGTTTCAAGAAAGCTTATTCATATTCACAACTTCACGCTGTATCTCGCACATGGCCAGGTAGGCAGAGTCTTGTAACTTGGGAACCTAATGTTAAGATACTCCGTCCCACAGCCGTTTCCCACTTTCTGTCGAATTTGAGGCATTACGTGTTGAGTGGCGGGACTCAACGTCACGTTTTGCCTTGAGCGAAGAAATGAGTACATTAAATAATTAAATTGTAAATATTAAATATTTTATCGAACCCACAACCCGTCGGTTATAGTCACAAGCTTGTGCCGCTGCGCCACGACAGGCCTCATACTCGTATACCATATACGAATCATTATATTTTAGTTTTTACTTAAAATGTTCTTTCTGTCTGTCTATTTTATAAAGCTTTTAACAACTTAAATATTTTTTCTTTAATTAATAAGAAATAACGAAAACTCAAAACATTTCAAATATAACATGAAAATTTTATAAAATCATTTTGGTTATCGTGTATAATGAACGTATGTGGATAGCCTTATTATAGGTTTGCCTGTTTTTCCGTCTTCAATACCATTCTCTTTAAGATCACGAAGGTCAAATCAATCTGAATTTAGTACCAAAATTCTAGGCCGCAGCCCATTATCTATAGTCCCCCAATAGTCCAAATTGATTTTTTGTTGAATTTTCTCTTTTTTTATTTAATTTCTACGGTACTTTAATAGCAATAAGTTACAACTTACAGAAACTAAGGTAATTTAACTGTTAATTTGTAAGTTAATTTAATATAATATAGTAATAAGGCAGAGCACGGCGTTGAGTTCCGCGTCGTAGGGAAGCTAAAAAAAATTGATATAAAATAAATGCATTCTCAATTGTAAATTTATGATTTTCAACATTAAAAAAATATGCTTTCCATTGGCCTAAAATGTTGAATATGTATAGAATCTTAAATATAAATTAAAAAAAGACAATTTGTAATGAAAATAAGAAAGATATTTTTCCCTAGTAATTTATAGCAATGTATACAGAAATTTTACCAACATAAATAAGTTATAAAAAAATGTGTAACAATTTGGAGATAGCTCGATGAGAATGTATGGCTTAGTTGATCAGAGCGCTTGCATAGATTCTAAGAAGACCGTTATCAAATCCCGTTACGTTCAGTTTCAGTTCCATAAAATATACTATTAATCTCGTTTTTTTATATCATTGCATTTTCAACGTTCTTGATAGGGTTACAAAATTTTAAATTTGGTAGACCTTATACGTCGATTGTTGTTATATAGGATTGAAGCCACAAGGAATAGGCAGAAAGAGCTTATGGACCTAGTGTTAAGACACTCCGTACTGTTATCAGCATTACGCCAAATTTGACGCATTATATGTCAGTAAGAAAAAGCGCTTTGTGTTACTATTAGAGCGAGGAATAAAAAAATTATAAATGGTTAAATTAAAAATAATTAAAAAAAAATTTACAATCACACGCCCCTGCGCCACAATGGGCTTCTAAACATAATAATGTATCCTAACAAGTTCGTGATCCTATGATTTATCGTTTTAATAATTGTGAATACTAAAAAAACCTCTTTCACTTCTAATTAGGTATATTAAAGATGTGATTTATTGAGAGGTAACTAATAAAGTGTACTCCTAGCACTTCAACATTCATAATATTAAATAATTTAATAAAATTATATTCTCCAAGTGGTCACTTAAAATGCTGTTTGCTCAGGTTCACGCTGTATCCCGCACGAGGCAGGGTAGGCAGATGGAACCCGGGAACCTAGTGTAACGACACTCCCATCCACTTCCGTTCCCCCCTTTCGCCGAATTTGAAGCATTGCGTGTTGAGTGGCGAAACTCAACGCCGCGTTTTGCCTTATTTCCAGAGCGATGAAATGAAACGTTAAATATTTAAATTGGAAATATTAAATATTTCATTTCCTCGACTGGGAATCGAACCCAGAACCTGTCGGTTACAGTCACACTCTTGTGCCGCTGCGCTACGACAGGCCTCATGCTGTTTGCTAGAACACTCATTTCTATTTTTACTAGTTTCAAAGTGTGCCACGTATACAGTGGGATCGGTAGTTGGTAAATAGTGTCAAAACACTCCGTTTTCCATTTTCGATATTTTTTTAAGATATTTTGTATAGATTCGAAACTGAACGCCGAGTTTTGCTTAGCTAAATTGTACAAAATGTTTTATTTCTGCATAAATTGTATCCTTTATGTTATCTATATTAATCTATTACATAACTGTAAAATGTATCTATATCAAAGTAAGTTAATTTTCCGACGCAAAATGGTGTTATAAGTTAGATGCGTCTGTTTCTGTACTTGTATGTATGTGTCTAAATGAATACACGGATTCGATTTTTTTAATCAAAAGCTTTATTCATCTTAGTAGTTCTTGGCCAAGTTTTATGAAAGTTAATATTTTTCTTATTTTTATAAAGAAAACTAAATATTAAACACATATATTTTTGGTGCAGGATTTTTTTAATATTTTATTTGCTTATATTTTGGTTGAATTATACGTGACGTCTAATAAGAAATCATAGCTTAACGACATGTGGAAGCACATAGCGCTAAAATAAATATAATTTGCGCTCTCGCATTTTCTCCTTACTAATAAAATTATTATAATGTATATAAAATTATATAGGACTTTTAATCAATTTATATATATATATATATATATATATATATATATATATATATATATATATATATATATATATATATATATATATATATATATATATATATATATATATATATATATATATATATATATATATATATATATATATATATATATATATATATATATATATATATATATATATATATATTAATATAATTTTAATAATTAATATTATTGTGGGTTGGATCTTTACTAGAGGAAATGAAATGTTTTTATATCCTCGCTCTGGTGACGAGGCATCTTAACACTAGATTTCGAAGATCGAGAGAAGTGGAAAACAGCGTGAAGCTGAAAAAGAAGTTCTTACTAAATACCAACTTGAAATTTCTTAATCCAAGTTTTCTCATCCCTACGTGTTAATTACGTATGAACGACACGCAAAGTTTAATCAAAATAATCCAGCATGTTATCTTGTGATGTGTCATCCAAACTAAGAAGTTTAGGGTTGGTTCTTCAATTTCACTGAAATATAATGTTACAAAGATTAACTCTAAGTAAACTATACGGATTTTGAGAATGAAGTTTGATATGGAGGGTTACATTGGGGCTATTTGAATATATAAATAGTGTGTTAATTTATAAGAAATCAGGATTTATATAAAATTATATTTTTGTAAAATTTACTTAAATGTGAGTAATTTTATTTAACGACACAGATTAACCCGTACGCTCGTTTGCCTTGTAATGTCCATACAAAAAACCAGACAAAACAAGTTTGCTTGAGCCTGGCTGTAAGTTAATTTTTTAATTAACGCAAGGCTTATAGTATAAGCCTGTCGTGGCGCAGCGGCTCAAAAGTGTGACTGTAACCAACAGGTTGTGGGTTCAATATTTAAATTGAAAATATTAAATATTTCATTTTCTCGAGTGGGGACTCAGATTCAATTTGAACAGCAAGAATCCAAGAAGAGCGGAGTTTTGAGTTTGTTTGAGTGTTCTTATAAAGCGTAGGTGTAAGGTCATTTCCTTGGCCAAAACTGATTCATATTACTTTGTGGAAACCAATCTATCCTTTTTTCTTTTCTATCGTGAGTAAACTCTTTTATAGGTGGATAAACTTTTTTCTATCGTGAGGAAAATCTCCATCCTACTGTGGATGTAAACTGGTCAAGATAGTCCTCACGGTACTTCTCGATTGCTAGATGCCGGGGCTAAGGGTGCCAAGAATTTTTACATGATCTCAGCGGCGGGAGCCTGCTACGCACTCTCTGCATACCTCCTGTACTGTTAGTAGCATCTTATATAATGTCTAATATTTTTTTGTGTTCAAATTATTAAAAGTGAAACAAAGTTTTTTAGTATCACTGTACAAAAATGTAAAACTATATGTTTCATTAGTAATCTTATCTAATCTATATCAAACGTCACGTCAGGCAGGAGTCAAAATTATGAGAATGCAATATCTGGAGTAAAGTAATTATTATTTTTTTTATTGATTTATAGTAAACAATAAAATATTTTTTTTTAATTGGCTTTTTGTAGCTCTTATTTTTTAATCATTTACACAAAATATTTTCACGCTGAATCCCGCATAAGTTAGGGTTGACAAAGGTAGCTTGGAAACATAGTTCTAAGGTACTCCGTATCGTTCTCCACTTTTCGCCGAATCTGAGGCATTAGGTGTTGATTAGTAAAATTAAGAATCGCCATTGCTTTGTTACCATAGCGAATAAATTGAAACAACGAACTGTTTAATTGCCTCGAGTTGGTATCGAATGCACAATCTACCGCGTTTATAGTCACACGCTTGTGCCCCTGCCACGCCATGGTAGCTGAGATTTTTACTTAGAATATTTCCAATATGTACTGACCTTATAGTATTATATTCATATATTTAGTTTGGTGATAAAATAATCAAATCAAATTAGTCAGTCTAAAGTAATAAACAAAAACAAAATAACATTACAACAATTGCTGCACACATTCATAATAAAGAATAGTGTACATTTTTCCTCACGTCTAATAATGGTATAATAATTTATAAACTTCCAAGTAAAGTTGAAAAGTTTTTTATGAGATAACTTGTACTAACTCAATTATATAAGTTTGATTATATTTATTTTTATAGAATGTAGGTCAAAATATAAAAGTTTAGGCGTTTTGTGAGATAAAAAAATTATGATAAATGACTTCTATTTCCGTTTAGCTAAATCTTCATTGGATACATGAAGATTTAGCTTGAGTACTTTTAGGACTTTGCTATCGTTTATTTCGGTTGACACATGTGTTAGTGAGAGTTCATTATTATATATTATTTCCACATTTTACATAGTGGAAACAATATATAATAATGTAAATAGATCTTTTCTAACAAGGTTATTAGAATAGTAGTAAATTTGTGTCGTTTGTTTAGACTAGTTTAGTTTTATTTTATAGTTGGGTTAGAGTACTTTAAGAAAGATCCTGATCCTCCACCTGACCTCCTCCACCTGACCCCTCTGATCTTGGGGGAGATGTTATAAATCAAGTAACATCTAAGAAAAGACTAGGAGAGGACACAACATCCTCTTATTAAGACAATACAAGTATTATTAAAAATATATACTAACTCAGCCACTACCGTCCCTTTTATCCAAAATATCTGGATTCACCTATCTATTTTAGAAGCCCTGAAATCTTACATTAGTGCAGACAAAAGTTCCTTTATTGTGTATTTTCAAGGGAATCTACTGACCCAATTTGCAGGGACTTCTACAAAAGCCACGCCTAATAGATATTCAAAGAGCTTTTGCCGAAGGACAGTATCGATTTCGTGTTTTTCTAGATATTACATCTGCTTATTATAATGCCCTTGGTGCCCTTGGTCCATGGTACTCAGGCAAAAATTGTATCAGCTGAATATGTCACCGAGGTTGTTTCATCACATATATAATTTGCTGACCGGTGCAAAGTTGACCATACAACATCCACTCTTTATTGCCTCTTTAAGATCGATGGGGTACATAAATTTCATTTGTGTATGCCTTGTATTATCCTAAACTTTTTATTTGTCTTTCTATTCATGGTAAATTTCAAGCGGTAGTATGTACTAAAAAAAGATAATTCCAAATGTTTATATTATATATAATAATATTCCTACTCATTTTACGGAAAATGTTAATTTTTTTAGCATGATTCTCGATAAAAGATTGAACTAAGTTGCTCATACTAAATATTGTAGCAAGAAATGTGAGAAATTAATTTTTATGAATAATCGTTAATTTTTTGAGAGCTGTATTTTATGTGTGGTGGAGTGCGTACCTTTACAATCTTAAACTGTTGTACAACGCTATAATTTGTAGCCATATCGATTGTTTTATTATTAGCTTGAGACCCTTTTAACAACCCCTTCGGATTATCCTAGCTGTAATGAAATCTACGCCCACCAATGGATTGCAGGTGGAGTGCGTCGATCCTTCTCTTCCTATTAGTAGAAAAAAATATTCTGATCTGAGTTTGTGTTTAAAATGCTATAACTGTCTTGACATCTTTATTGGGCTAAGCTTTCTAAGCTAGCCGATTTTATCCCTCGAGGCAAGCCGTTGTCTTATCTGCTTGATAGCTAGCTTCCTTAAATTTAAGTCTCGCCTTATAAAGCCCTGGTCCATTTTCCCTGAATTGTCGTAAATCTTGGCCTAACCAAAAGAGATCCTGGCACCAACAAAACATCTAAGATAGAATCTAAGAAGATATTAGTTTATTTCAATTGGTCAAATCATATCCAACCTGATAACCCTAGGAGACCGTGGTTTTATTCTCAAAAGACATATTGTACATTGTACACCTGTGCATCTAGACTAGATGAGGATCAGAGACCATTCACTGTGTGAATGTGGTCTGAATGACAGTTTCACTTTCCATATCCTCTTCTCTCTCTAACATAGCTCGTCCCATATATGACATTCTTCCCTATAAAATCCCTCGTCCTATAAATGTTAAATGTCTGTTAATGTTTACGTTTGGTCTTTTATGTATTTTTATGTAAGTACGTCACAAAATAAGATTATAAACTAATAAATATGTAAAATATTATTTATTACTAACACAATGTGCTGTGTGTATATATTTTGTTTTAGGTGGAGGCTGTAATTTCACTAGGTCTCTTTTTTACGTGTATTTTGTGTAGTTGTCTCTTCTCGTAAGTCTTCCATACAAAGTGACATTGGCGAAGTAAACTGTGCTCAACTGGCACGCTGCTCGAATTGAAGAAATGAATCAATACATGGAAACATAAAATACGCCTGTCCTTTTTTTATTTTTCTATGTAAGTACGTAATATTCCTAGAAATCTCTAATAATATACAGTGGTAGTTAGTGTGAATCAGATGAAACAATCTGATTCACATTAATTTGCATTCTATTACGATATTATTATTTAATGACCTTAACATTAATATTTACATAAACATTTTGGTAAATTACACTTTTATACCGTAATGGATAATTGAATAAGTAATTTTTATATTTTTAGTGGTTTTCATTACATTCGCCCTAAAAAATTGCGGCTTACTTTCAATTCTTCTTTGCATTTAGGATTCCTCGGATGTTGGAAAACTAATAATGATAAATGGAGATATGAATATATAACCCACGACTCTTTAACAGAATTTTGACTTCGATAGTCATATCAAGACAAAATATTAAAGATATTTTACCTTACATTACAACTATGCTTTAATAAATACGTCTTGTCTAATTACTTTACGAGAAAGTCGAACAACTTATAATTTGAGTAATAACTTTAATTGAATAAACTTGGTTATAAAAAAATAATAATAAGTTATTTGCAGTTAAAAGGAGAAGTTTTCAATATTTTATTAGTTATTTTTAGAAAGTAATCATTTTTTTTAATTTCACGGAATCGATATTTAAGGTGTTTTGCATTAAATTTCATATAAGGTTAGGTAATTTCGAAAAATATTGTAAAGTTTGCTTTAAATATTTGAAATTTATAATATCAATCATAATATAAACATTATATCAATAAAATTTGTAAACGAGTAAGTGAGATTTCTATTCATAAATCATAATTAAAATAATAAAAAATATATGAGGCCTGTCGTGGCGCAGCGGCACAAGCGTGTGACTGTAACTGACATATTCTGGGTTCGATCCCCAGTCGAGGAAACGAAATATTTAATATTTTCAATTTAAATATTTAATGGTTAATTTCTTCGCTCTGGTAATAAGGCAATGCGCGGCTCAACACGCAATGCCTCAAATTCGGCGGAAAGTGGGGAATGGAAGTGGAACGGAGTGTCTTAATACTAGGTTCCCGAGTTCTATCTGCCTACCCTGCCTTGTGCGGGATGCAGCGTGAAGCTATAAATAAATAAATAAAAAATATAATGTCAATAAAACTGTAGTGTTGCAGGGACACAAGAGCGCAACTATAAACGGTAAAAATAGGTCACGGGTTCGAATACACTCGAGGGAATAAATCATATTTTATACTTTAATTTCGTCGATTTGGTAACAAGGAAAACGCCGCGTTGAGTTTTTCCTTGCAACTTACAATATATAAAATTTGGCGGGAACTGGGGAACGGGAACTTAATTTCTTATTACAGGTTCCCAAACTTTCTACCCTATCATGTGTAAGATGGAGAGTGAAACTAGAAATAAATCTGTAAAAATGTAATTTTCGAGGAATGTGTAGATTAATTTACTATATAGTTTTATCTACACGTTTATAATGTAGATCACAATTACTCAAATCTCAATCAGTTGCAGATATATAACAAACATACCTACTGGTTTAACTAATGACCTCCTTTTTTTGAAATCGGCTAACAAAATTACTATTTACTAACCAATATTGAAACTTTTTCTCATATTTATAAAAAAATCCATACCATATTTATTACACAGTATCTCTAGAGGTAGCATGAAATAGTTGAAAAATGCACCGCACCATAACATATGAGCTTTAATAAATTTCATAGTAACGTTAGTTATTTAGAGGCGAGCTTTTGTCACAGCGCAGTGCCGCTTCGTACCGGATAGCGGATATTGATGAAGTTTGGACAATAGCTGTCTGATAGCTGGACTATAACTGGGTTAATGTTTAAAACAATCAATTCATTTCATATTGTTTCATTATTTACTTTTGTAATACAGCCAAGTCATATGACTCCTCTATATTATGTTTATTTAGACAACGTATAAAAATTGGACCGTAGCGAGATTTTAAATTGTTAAAGGGTTCAAATCCCGATGGGGTTCAATTTTTTAGTTTTTACAAGTTTTCTTTCCTAAATCTTAGCTAGTCATGGCGCAGGGGCCCAAGCGTTGACTGTAAGCGTGATATGACAAATTGTGGATATACACGAGGAAATCTAATATTCAATATTTTAATTTTTTTCGCTCTTTAACATAGCGTAGCGCAGCGTTATATAGCTTGAAACTAAAAAACATAAACTTTACCATAAGTTTTATTTAAATCTATTCAATATATTTTGCGATAAAGTGAAATCAATTTTCTTTAATTTTCAAAAATTTTCTTACTTATAAGTAGGATTTAGAGTGTGAAGATAGATGACATAGATGTTGTTGATTTAGATCTTTTATGTATTAAAGTCACTCACTTATGTAATAATTGTATTATCACGAAATTTGGCAATTATTCCTAGCTTAATAGATAATACCATAATATGATATTAACTACATAGATGATCTATCTATCAAGGCCTGTCGTAACGTAGAGGCACAAGAGTGTGACTATAATCTAGACAGGTTTTGGGTTCGATTCTTACTCAAGGAAATGTAATATTTAGTATTTTATTTTTTTCTCTCTGGTTATAATATGACAATGTACGGCGTTTAATTCCGCTACTTAACATGCAATTGTTTTGAATTGGCCGGAAAGTGAGAAACGGAACTGAGTATCAACATACTAATTTCTCGAATTTCCTATGCCTACTTATGGGGTAGTTAGCTTCACGCTGTATCCCAACACATGGCAGGTAATATATTGTAAAGCAAAAAAAAAAAAAGAATAGTTTAATTTCATTTTGTTATCAGATCAGTCAGACTCTACAAAAGCTACTAGTAAGTCTATCGGTTTAGCCTAAATTTCTTCTTTTTCTACTGGGTGATGATGATGATACTATTAGTTTTGATATCAGTATACTCATCAAGAATTGCGTCAGATTTGTCAAGCTAAAGCAAGAGGATAACAATATGGCTATAAAATATGTTTAACTTTTATATCATCTGGATATCAAAGATTCAGTCAAGAATTTTATTTTCAATTAGATGGCATTGCTATCAGTTTGCCTGTGTCTTCTGTGTTTCTCAGATTCAATTCTATATACGCTGAACTCCTATGTGATTAGCTTCACGAGGTGAAAAATGGCGTTTTGATGCCAAGCTACCGAACAAGCTACCAGCTCCCTGCCAAAGTTTGAAGAAGATCAACAAGCCTCCCAGTTGCAATATGTAAGGTTAGGCATCACAAACAAGATTCTAAGTCTAAGAGTGACTGTGGCATATTATATATTGATGAAACATCAGAAATATCAATTTTAGCTTTAATTTATTTATTAGCTGAATGTGAACATACAACTACCGTAGCGTTTGGTGCTCCATTCTCTCTGCCTACCCCGTTAGGGATACAGCGTGAAGATAAGTAAGTAAGTAAGTGAACATACAAAGAATCGAACAACTTACTATAAATTTACGATACTGCCTGTCAAAATTTAACTCTGCGCTTTATTAATACCATTTAAAGTGGCCTCTTATTCCCAAAAAAGTGTAGTAATAATAATAAATAAAATCATACGAAATTCATGATACATTCCAAGCCATTACAAATGATTTCCACTGCTTTAGTAAAAAAAAAAACTAGCCCATAATAATATTATTCTAGGTTTCTGTTTTTATCAATTTTAATGAGATGTAGGTTCATTGGTTCTCTTGAGGTAGCCGCAATCTAAACCTTATATTATTTATTTATATAATATACACTAGTGTGTAATAAATTTCTGTGGATGTAAAAGGTTACACGAAAAAGTTTATTTAGAGATATTGTCAGTGTTCCGCTGTTTCTCGCAAATTGGAAGGTAGTCAGATACAATCTGAGTGAGACATTCTGTTCCCCACGCAATGCCCTTATTTCAAGACATTACGTATAATGGTACGTAAGACGTACAATATGGTAAATTAAACACTGCGCAGTGTTGCGATTGCGTGTCTTTTGTTGTTGACTGTAATTGTAGAAGATATTTTTTTTTCTTTTTTTCAGCTTCACGCTGCATCCCGCACTAGGCAGGGTAGGTAGGCAGAGGGAACGGAAGTGAAACCTAGTGTTATGACACTCCATTCCACTTCCGTTCCCCACTTTCCGCCGAATTTGAGGCATTGCGTGTTGAGTGGCGGAACTCAACGCCGTGCTTTGCCTTATTACCAGAGCGAAGAAATGAAACATTAAATATTTAAATTGAAAATATTATATTCAATTTCCTCGACTGGAGATCGAACCCAGAACCTGTCGGTTACAGTCACACTCTTGTGTCGCTGCGCCACGACCGGCCTCGTAGAAGATTATAGGTATTTAAATTATTTCCATTTTCACCTATGTTAGACAAAGCGTGATGTTGAGTTCCAAACAGAATGTTTTAATTTATAAGGTTCCCGAAGCCTACCTTTCTTTCTATGGGATGTGTCAGGCTGGATTTGTTTTTACATATGCATATCATATGCTCATTCAAAATTCCTCACACGTGCCATGTAACTATGGAATAGATTTTCTGCGACAGTGTTACCAGGTCGATGTGACACGGGTCCCTTAAAAATCACGTCGATATCTTAAAAGCTAGCAACACACCTGTAGCTCGTTTGGTGTTACGTACGATCATTTACATTGTCTTTTCCATAAAAAAAAAGCTCTTTAGTAAACTAGATTATTAAGCACATTATAATTTATAACACATTCATAAAACATCAAATTAATAACATTATAAATGAGTACACTCAAGCAATTTCTGAGTGCTGCCACAATAAATTAAATTTTATGTGTTCAAGCGGACTAATGTTTACTGTTTGGTTCGGATAATTTAGCTATTTCCTCGGAAACGCTGAGTTGATTTGTTTATATTATGTAATTAATGTTAATATTATGATTATACGCTATTGTCCTTGTTCAAATATCTGGTGTGTCTGTTGGGAGTTGTGGATTGAAATCCAATTTCAATTGGTGTTTTTATGTGTTCTTTGAAGCATTCTGTATGTTAATTTTCACCTAACTCCGAGACATTGAGTTTTACTTGCAGAACTTAACGCCGCCTATTTGTTATTCGATTACTTTATATATAATGTACTCATAAATAAAAAAGTAAAACAATATTCAGTATAACTTTAACGAAGCTTTACGACGTCTGAAATATATTTTTTTTTATTTAAGTAGTTCGTAAAAAATGTCGCGTCAAATGACAAAAAAGAAACAATTTCATATTATTTTTTAGCTTCACGTTTTGGTGTCACGATTGGTGTGTTCAGTGGCGCAACTTAACGCCGTGATTTGCCTCGTGCTAATGGTGAATAAATGAAATATTAAATATTTAATTTCTAAGAGTAGGAATCGAAAACAAAAACTATAATCTTGTGCCCCTACGCCACGACAGGTATATTTAACGTGTTTTCTAACGCTTGCGCCAAATGAGCTACTTGTATAAAAACATATTTTAACACTGGAAATAAAAGTTTCTCTAATGATTTGAAGTTTTTTTAAGCTTATTCGAAGAAATGGATTATTTAATATTTTCATTAATCATATCACTCTGGCGTTGAGGTAAATATTTAAAACAATGCAATGCCTCAAGAATTCAGCAGTAAGTTGCGTGCGGAATTTCTTAAAGCTAGGTTCTCTATGCCTAAATTGACTCAGTCGATGTTTTCATTTCTTCGTTCTGGTAACAAGGCAAAGCGCCAACCAATACAACCGTGTATTTCGCCATTCAATACGCAATGCAACAAATTCGACGCAAAGTGAGGAAAGCTAATATATAATACATTGTCACTAGCTTTCCAAATTTCCTCTGCCTACTCTGTCTTGTGCTGGATTTTGCGTGAAACTGTTAAAAAATATAATATAAATCCCACAAACATTGTGCTCAGATGCCAAAATAACGTTCATATAACAGTAGTTATATTTGAGGCCTGTCGTATCGCAGCGGCACAAGAGTGTGACTGTAACCGACAGGGTTCGATCCCCAGTCGAGAAAATGAAATATTTAATATTTTCAATTTAAATATTTAATATTTCATTTCTTCGCTCTGGTAATAAGGCAAAGCGCGGCGTTGAGTTCCTCCACTCAATACGCAATGCCTCAAATTCGGCGGAAAGTGGGGAACGGAAGTGGAACAAAGTGTCATAACTCTAGGTTTCACTTCCGTTCCCTCTGCCTACCCTGCCTAGTGCGGGATACAGCGTGAAGCTGAAAAAAAAAAGAAATATTTAGATATAAAGAAGCTAATGTACTAACGTCGTAATTTAGGGTTAACTTATCTTCATTGAGTTACTCTAGTGTTACTCGCTAATTTACTATTACTTTTGAACTTGTAGAGAATCCAAAAGCCAATTTTTACTTATACCTTTCCATGAAACATTAGAAACTTTCAGTAAAAGTTGAATAAATCGACTTGGACGGAAAGTGGGAAACGAAGCGGAGTGTCTTAACACTAGATGCCCAAGTTTTATCTAAATCGCATGCAATATACATGATATAGAGTTAAATTGAATATATACTACATATATAAAATACTTACAGAAACATAAATATAAGTTAAGTTATACAAAAATTACACTTTGTGTTTAATATGATTATTATATATATTAACATTGCTCTTATAGTTTATAAATTATGATATACATAATAATTGCACAGAAACTTAGTACATGGGTCCACTGTTAGTCTATAATGTATATGAAAAATCGTCTGGAAGCTTTAATTTGCAAGTTTGCAAGCTTGCAAGGAGGATAAAACAAATGAAAGCTTAATAAAAGTCAAGCCAAATGCGAGTTGGACTTGCACATTTGACGTTCCGTAGTAATTTAACTGAACAAATTAATAGAGTATTTTTGTAGATTTAGATATCATTATGTTTAAGAATTTCAGAGAATATCGTATTTTTAATGACATATACAAGTTAAAAGTTTTACTTTTTTTGAGTTATTCGCGTTATCATTTAGAGTACGGGTGGTGTTTGAAACGTCAGGTTTCCATAAATATATAGAAAACAATATACGCGATTAATCAATTATTTTTTTTATCATTTAAAATGTATAAGGATCACAGATTTTTAATTCAACATTTCGATCCCTAAAAAGTATGAGCTAAAGAAAGATCTAAATTTTTTCCTACATTTTCTTTTAAAATAAAATGACCGACGCTCTGAAGACGCGGTCTATGTTTATAATTATCTTTGCTCGTCATAATTATTGTAAGAAGAAGCTCCTTTGAAACGGGTTTTAAAAATAATATTTAGTTTTGTACTTTGTAATACTGAAGTTTAATTTTTAAAACTATTTACTTTTTTAAATTTTCATAAAAATGATAGTCTTTTATTTATTTTATAGTTTATTTATTTTATAGTTTATGATGATTCTGCATATAGCAAGGAAGGCTGAGCACTTAGAATCTTAAAGCTAAGCACTTTGTCGTTACCCTTTATGCCACTAGACACCTTTTCCTGTTTACACTACCGTTCACCACTGTCGATTTGATCCCATCTCGAGAAGGTGAATTCATACCGTTGCTCTGGTGACAAAGTGCGGCATTGAGTTCTCCAGAAATCGGTAAAAATTAGGAAACGGAAGTGCCTTAATACGAGTAAAACTTCACAGGATAATAATTGAAAGCTTTTCAAATTGGAATTTTGCGGTCATTGATAAAATGAGCTTAGTAAGAGGAGTTATACGCCGAATCTTTTATAACGATACAAAAATTTTACATGAACAGAGCAGCTGAAACAAAAAACATAACGTTACTTACGTTGCATTTTACATCTTCATGTCATTAAGTTGTATATTTTATTTAGTTTTCACTGTACAGCAAAGGTCCCTTTGTGTTTTCTATGCGTACTTCAGGACATGTAGCAAAGGCAAAGGATTTGTATACTTGTTACATAAGCTTTGCATCGTTATAGCGTGTACACTGTGCTTGCTATGTGAAGAATGTAAGTTAATGTCATATATGTATTTTAAGTTACCGTATAAATGTGATTTTAAGATAGTTAACGGGTTCGATTACTGGTTTGCATTTTTAGCTGTATTCAATGTATTTTCAGCTTCACGCTCTTCGCCCGTACAAAGTAGTAATACTAAGTAGCAAATGTCAACGCTACCGAAATGTAAATTTTATTTTTATATATTTTTAAAAATATTCATGAAATTATTACTTTTTTCTTTATGTTCACGCATATAGAAAGTTTGGCAACGGTAACCTTCGAATGTAGTGTTAAAAAACTCCGTTTTTGTTAAGATATTTACGATCTCCACTTTCCATCGAATTGTAGACGCATTTTCTCTTGAGTGGCGGAACTCAACACAACCTTTAGTCTTCCCAGAGCGAGGTATTGAAAATATTAAATATTTCATTTTCTCGGATGGGAACTGAAACCACAACCTGTTACGTTTACAGCATGTGAATAATCTTTGTCCTTATTATACTTGTCAACATAATAATTAAAAAAAACATTGTAGAAAGAGGGACTCTGGATTAGATCGGCGGAACTCAACGCAACGCTTTGTCTCGTTGTTAGAGTAAGATAATATTATTAAAATCTCCTCCGAGATAAAAATGTATATGGATTTTTATGATATTAGTGAAACTAGCGTTAAACGTCACGTTTATTGCCAAAAGTGTCTAATAGCTTTCACGAACACCTGCACTATATCGAATCCCCTACCACAGCGTTTACAGTCAGAGACAGTAATGCAAATTTATGATAATATCTTAACAGCTTTCGCCTTGACATTTATCAAACGTATTTGTCCCTTCCATTATAAATTTAAATCAAAATAATATGAGAACAATATTATTCAGCCCGTTTAGTAAATTAGAGTTGAAATTGTTCGTGATTGGTTTAATGAAATTACAAGCCATGGGAGGCTATTAAATATTTATTATCTTGTAAATAATAATTATGTTGTAATACCTTTTCTGCTTTTAAAAATGGGAGGTAAAGTGAAATTTTGATTATTTTTAACGGCAAGCCTACCCTGCAGAGGGAACCTGGATACGTAATGTTGAGACACTCCCTTTTTCATTAAGACTAAGGCATTGCGTGTTGAGTGGCGGAGCTCAACGCCATTAATTTCAATTGGCCTGTTATGAGGCCGCATATTTGAGGGATACAGTGTGAAAGTATAAAAAAATAGTCAACATCTAAAGTAAATAGACTAAACATAGTTAATTTTACCAATATATCATTTGATATAACATTTCACGCTTTCAGTGAATCCGTTGACACCAAGCTCCAATATATTTCTAGCGTTACGTGTGTGATGTACGGTTATCATAAATGTCGGTCTCTGTTCTAGAGACTATTGAAATAAATTGAAGTTGAGTGTTTCAGATGGGCCTTTGCTGGTGCAAAACACTTTGCTTGCATACTCTACATATCTATTGTTATTTACATACATATACGCAGCTTGACCACGTGTCGTTACAGTCACGATGGTAGTGGATTCATTCACTGTCAGGAAAATGAGTTACTTTTATTTTTTTCTTTTTAAACGCAACGTTTTGTCACTCAGCACCCAATGCTTTAAATTTAGCGGAAAATGAAGAACTAAAAGAAATCTTTACACTAGGTTCCCAGGTTCCCTTCGCCTACCTTGCTATGAGCAGGATATGCCTTGCAGCTGGAAAAAAAAGAAGAAGAAGGATTTGGATTAAATGTGTAAATATATATGTATATACGGAAAGATAAATTTAAATTATAATAATTTTATTTGTTACTTCATTAGATTATCAAAGCGAAAGTACGTTATTTTAACACTAAATTAACGATATGACTTATGTACTTATTTAAGCACTAAACTGACATATATATTTCTGATAATATTTTATATAAAGTTTAAATTTAAAAAGCGTATAAAAATTTCAAACGAAGCAGGATTTGAACCCGCGCCTCTGGAAAACCGTTCCAGCGCTCTGGCTAAGTTGGTCAGTACGCTTTTTAAATTTAAGTTTAGTATTTTCTGTCCTTAGTGTGGAATAACACTTTAAAACATAGTAAAAATAATATTTTATATAAATAGTTTATTGCATATATATATAGGTATATTTAATGTTATCGTATGAGATTGAAAATAAATCGCAGCGAAAAGAGCGGAACTTTTTCATACCAACCATTTATCAATCTTGTCGGAAAAATTGCGGGGGTCTTAAGGCTGATGAAAATAATGTGGAAGCGAACAACGTTACGTTTGATTTATATTTGAGAATTAAATTTCCCTGTATAATTAAACTGGCAGATCGCCCAGGTTTCGCTTAGGTTATTTTACATCATTTTTCACTTTTGCTTTTAATTTTTATAATAATTTATAACCAACGGTGGAACATAACGCTGCGTTTTATACACAAGGACCAGAAAATAAAATTAATCGAAATGTTACCTCAAAGGTACATTGAAGCCAATACTGTATGTTTCTGTCTTCATATCGGCCGCCTTAGACTTATACATCCTTAAAATTTTAAATCACAAAAGTAGAGTATGAAAATAAAAAAAAATCCTTTTAGTCTTTTGTCATTCGCTTATAATATTTTTATTTGCAAACTTGGACCACTCGTACAAAGAGAGCCAAGCGGGCGTTGAAAAGCCTCCTACATAATGCATTGTGTGATCTTTGACTTGTGGATTATAGGACGGGTTTATTTAGAATTTTCATCATTTTCACATTTCCTCGCCTTTCTCTAGAGTCTTTAAGCCATTTTAAATCGTTTCTTTATTTCACATTGAAAAGGTAAGATTTGAAGAAATTTCTTGTAACTTTTATACAGAAAATAAATTATATTATTTTATGAAAGGTCAAATTTCAAAGGTTCAATGAAAGTTTTCATTGAAAAATAAAGCCGTGGAATAAAAACAACCAAATAGTAAAGAAAAAAATATATCAATAATTAAAAATATAAGTGTTTATGTATTATACATACAAAGTCTTTCTACGATCGTTCGGTTGGTCTGCCCAAACCACCTCAGTTCGTTTTCGCCATCTTATCAATGCAGATAAAGTACCGTTAACTCATTTACCAGCTATATGCCTTTCCACATAAATTTCTTATCTTCCATCTGCCATATATACGACCTCAGTCACTTGTTTTATATACTCTGATCTTGCACACCAATTTCATTTCTTCATAATGTCAGAACCTTCGTCTTATTGGCATTCAGGCAAATACTACTATTAGCACACCCTTCTTTTAGAGTGGTACCAGTACCTGAAACCCATTATCTGATGATGCAATTAGAAATGCACCATCTGCGTACAGCAAACGATTTATATTAAAGTTACCTATTTTTAATTCCATATCACTTTGTTTTACTCGTTTTAAGTCATCTATCCAAATGCAAATTGGACAACTAAGCCCACATGACGCAACCATGTTTAACACGCAATTGGAAATGGTAAGATATCTCCTGGATCATTAATCAATCTGAGGGTCCCATATGATTCCATAAGGACCTCTATTCTTGGACCTTTTCTAGTTTTTTATAAGTATAAATGATTTAACATATTTGATTGAAAAGTGTCATGAGATACTGTTGTTTGATGATGGCATATCGTTTATTTTTAAAATGAAAAGGAGAAGAAAGAAAATTATGCCGATGCCCTCCTAAAAAATATATATACTTGTCTAATATTTCACTTTTGAATAGCAATGCATAGCAACTCGAAATTTTTGATAGTTGATGTACTCTTGAATGGTGAAGCCGGATGCAGGATCCACCTGTTGATTCTACAGTATTACCGTTCTCGGTATGACATTATATTGATGAATTGGCGAATAGATTTAAATCAGTAGCATTCACTGTTACAAAAATCAGAATATTAACAGACGTGAAAACGGCTTGCCTTGTTTACTTTAGCTACTTTCATAGTATTATGTCCTACGGCATTTTACTTTAGGGTAATGCAGCCGGTATATTTAAGTCAATTTTTGTCGCGTAGAAGGACTTTAAGGTAAAAATTTAAAGAAGTTAATATATTGACCATTGCATCACAATATTTTTTTTAAAATATCATATATGTTAAAAATTTTATAATTAATTTCTTATATTTAATAAACATATTTACATTTAAATATATAGTCAAACATTTTTTTATTGATGTGTATCATATTTTGATCATAAATATACAGGCATTTAAGAAACAATATAAAATTTTAAAAACATTGGGCCCTAAACATTACTACCTTCTTTTAAAAATGTAGCTCTGAAGTTAACATAATTAACATTAACATCGCTGAGAAACACCTCCAACGAGGCTATTGATTAAAATAACCACATTCAAGTTGGTACATTCATCCATGATATACAGATATACACCTAGACAAATTAAACCTATTTGAAATGAAACAAATTTAACGTGACTAATCGCGTATATTGATTATTATATATTTTCTGGAAAATCGACATATCGAACACTTTGCAATTGTCCGTAGTCACGAGTTGAAACGTTGAGTTTCCAAGAATGTATAAAAAATCAGTATATAAGTCCGGTTAAATTTATTACACGTAAAATGTGTAATAATCGCGAGAATCAAAGATCTTATTAAGTTACAAAGAGAGGCCTGTCGTGGCGCAGCGGCACAAGAGTGTGACTGTAACCGACAGGTTCTGGGTTCGATCCCCAGTCGAGGAAATTAAATATTTAATATTTTCAATTTAAATATTTAATGTTTCATTTCTTCGCTCTGGTAATAAGGCAAAAAAAGCGCGGCGTTGAGTTTCGCCACTCAACACGCAATGCCTCAAATTCGGCGGAAAGTGGGGAACGGAAGTGGAACGGAGTGTCTTTACACTAGGTTCCCGGGTTCCCTCTGCCTACCCTGCCTCGTGCGGGATACAACATGAAGCTGAGTGAGTCAATAGCTTTTGTTAAAGGACAGATTTATGTTTCTTAACTTACCAGGTCAGTCATGGCCTGTATGGGGGTAGCCACGATGGTCTGTGGCTTAGATGCCTACTCAATGAAATGTTATAATTATTATTTTCATTTATTCGAATGCTTCAAAAGGTATAACGTTCGACCTTAACTGCGACGGATATATGTTAGATCTCACTTGGGGCAATTATTCCTTGCTTGTCGCTCTAGTAAATAGACAATGCGTGGTATATAATTCCGCCTATCGAAGTACAATGCATCCGTACATTACAAGTACAAGAAATGGTGAAGTGACCGACTAAAAAATTATAAAGCACGTACGTATACATAATTAATATATTTATGGCTTGTGAAAGTTGGCTCGCTCATGCGACCTACTTGACTCTCATTATATTTTTACTTTAATTTGATGACATCTTCAATTTTTTTTTTATTTTCATATATCATTATCGTCAATTAAATATTTCATTTCCTCGACTGGGGATCGAACCCAGAACCTGTCGGTTACAGTCACACTCTTGTGCCGCTGCGCCACGACAGGCCTCAACAAAAGCTATTAGGTACACATAATCTCTATTGCGTCACAAATATTCCAGTATAATATTAGACAAATTAAGGCAAAAATGAATTCATATTATATTAATAAAGGCACATTTGAAAACCGCTAATAAAAAATAAAAACGTGCGTAATGGCCCATTATGCTCGCAATTACATTCCTTTCAAATAACTTAGTATAACGCGTTTTCCCTTTTTATATTAATACTTTTCAGAGGCCTTCGTGGCGTAGGGGACATGGTTGCGACTGTTTATATGACGGTTTGTGAGTTTAATACTATCTCGAGGAATGAAATATTTAATATTTTTGATTCGAGGCAAAACGCGGCGTTTAGTTTCGCCATTCAACATGTAATGCCTAGAGAATTAACACTTGATCGTTATTATCCGGCTATACATATATTGTTGTTTTGTTTTACTTAAGTATTTTTTTTTGGAAAGATTAAGAAAATCAAGAATAGTTTATGTTATTTTACAAGTTATTTTCGTATGTGCCATTTCAAAATACAAAAAAAAAAAAAAATACAGATAGATATGCGAACCGAAGCTACCGTGTATGGGGAGCGAAGCGGTGCCCGCATCGTAAAAACTACAAAGTTAAACATTGAAATTCGTACCTAGAACTATTCGTATCACTCTAATATAAAGTTTAACTAGATCGAACGGTATAAAAAGTAACCAATATAGTAGAGTACAAGTAAGTGATTCATTAATGAATGTGATTCAATTTGCAAATGAGGAATGTTGTGGTATATTGAAACAGCCTTCGCTGGTTATAATTAATATTGATTATTTTTAACCACCTACGCAAAAAGAGGGGTTTTATTAGTTCGACTTGTATGTCTGTGTGTGGCACCGTTATTTCCGAATGAATGGAGATAATTGGATCAAAAGTTTAACAGCTACAAGCATTTTGTCGAGATGAAGTAGACATATATTGGTGCAGAATTATTTTTTATTTGTTTGTATATTAATTCAAAGTTAAAACATTTTTTATTTTAATTGAATTGAATTGTTATTGATTGTGTAATAATTTGTTTTTATTTCTCCGCTATACAGATAAACACTCAATATTCAATGTCTCAGAGTCACATAGAAAAGATATCGTAGTGTCTTGACACTACTTTGTGTTATTTCATATATATATGAAAATAAAAAAAAAAGTTTCACATTATTTATCCAAAATTGAACACCCAAAAATTATTCTAGTCCTAAATAATGTTGGACGCACCCTTTAAAGAAATGATTCTGTATTACAAGACACTTTAGAAAATTGTTTTCACTTAAATTGTTTATACAAATCTCCTTTAATATTACATCGGTTTGGAATACAAAAAAATGTGGTTTTGCTTGAAATGGAATACTTTTCAGGTAATTATATTGGATCAATTGTTAGTACGCATTTATCGTGTTGGTGTTGTTGGTGTTTTTTGGCTGAAATTACCGACACACCGATAACTTCTCACGCTGTATCCCGCACAAGGCCGGGTAGGCAGAGGGAACCCGGGAACCTAGTGTTAAGACACTCAACGCCGCGCTTTGCCTTATTACCAGAGTGAAGAAATGAAACATTAAATATTTAAATTGAAAATATTAAATATTTCATTTTCTCGACTGGGGATCGAACCCAGAACCTGTCGGTTACAGTCACACGCTTGCCGCTGCGCCACGACAGGCCTCAACCGATAACTATGATATAAATATTTAACTTATTATCAAAGCGCAGCGTGGAGTTTCGCCCCTTAACAACGCCACACCACGCAATGTCTGTTCTAACTTTGGCGGGAAATAGTTTGTAGTTGTAAAATAATAATATTAATTAAGTTGTAGTCCACAACACTGTGGATCATCGTATGATATATTTAAAGGGAATTCCTAAAATAATTCTACCTTATTTATTTTACATTGCCTGAGGATTATTGAGGCCAAATTATTTTTTATAAAATACTATTAATTGTGCGTTATTTGCAGTCACTTAGACAATTTTCTTGACTTTAGGCCATCCAACTTTATCATAATGTTCCTTTAAACAATTTTCGCTTACACTGGTAGTTATTTTATCAGGATGATTCTCTTAACAAGTCCCCTTTGGAGTCTAACGTCGAGACACGTCTTTTTTCACCTTTTTTAAGAGATTGCTGAACAATACTCAACAGGGCTGCTAAGCATCGCTCTGCTAGTTTTGGTAAGCTGTCAATCTAATAATGGCAAATTTAATACACTGTTAACAAAAATATGTGCCATCCGTATAATATACTTAAGCAACGAGAAAAATATAGTATTAAAAATATTTATCTTACATTATGAGATAAGAATATTTGAAAAATACTATATAAGAAAGGCTATTGTAATTTTGCCCAAATACACACGAGACAAGGACACCACTCTGCAACACGTTCACTCCAGCATTCATCGGTTCTGTGACAAATGTGACCAGCCCCCTGCCACTGCATCCTGCTAATCCTTCGGGCTATGTTGATGACTTGCGATCTCTGTCTGATTTCTACAATTATAATCCGATCCTCTAGATATTTAAGTTTATTTATTTTCATTCAAGCATAGATATCTCTATAGTACGCTGAGTGACTTTAAACTGTTGGACTTGTCCATTGTCAACGATCCATCCAACAAACCTCAAAAGGTACTGTATTAAGAAAATAAGTTCTGGTACGATATGTTCATTGGAAATTATCTTGATTTTATCCAAAATCTGATCATCAAATATATATATTACTGGTTCTGCAGGGATTCAGCCACAATAATAATAATGTCTTCTGTAAATCTCAAGTGTGACTGGTATTTGACGTCTATATATTAGGGTATTACCCCGCCTTTTGCCAGAAACTAATGCATAGTGAATAATTTAATCGAAATTCACATCCCCTTGTCTCACTTGTTGGTAAAGACATATAAGTTTAGACTGCTGAATCTGTACTTGGACGGCCATAGTCATTGCATCTTAGAGACTTCTCAATACTTAAATATTTTGCCAATAGAACTGGAACCGCTGCAAGGACTGAAGAACAGGCCAAATTTCAATAAAAAGGCTTTCTCATAGTCCATAAATCCAAACCTCGAGGGCAAATTATACTCTTTAGTTTTCTGTATAATCTGGCGTACTGTGGGAATGTGGTTTATGGTATCATAGCCTTTATGAAAACTGGAATGTTTGGCAGTCTGAAATTCGTCAAATATATGCGAAAAGCGATTCATAATGACCCTCGAAAACCGTTTAAAGACATGGCTTAACAAGGAAATAGGTCGGTAGTTCGTCTATTATATGACAGAGTCATTTGGTGACCTACCATAGCCCGAGGATTTTTAACACATTCACCCCGCCGTTACCAAAGCTGTTACCTTAACTTGGAACTCGGTGCCATTTTGTATGGTTGTACTGTATTATTCCGTATGCTCGTAATCACCACGCTGGGCAGACGTGTTGGTAATCACAGGGCGTAGCTTCTCGCATCGGTAACGCAGCTGCTTGTCATCGTCTGATACTTAGCTATGCTAAATGGGATGGTTATACCCCCAATAATCGGTAGCCAGAGTCTCGTTTATTGTTCGGTTGTGTGTACCACGTGCAGGAAAGGTTTACTGGCTGCAATAAGATGGAACTATATATTACTAAAGATATATTGTTGTAAATAATTATAATACACTCAAGTCATAGACTATTCCCCATTTTGTTGTACAAAATTAATTATGAATAGACGTACAGTTTTAGGCTTTAGTCTCTAGTACCAGTTCTCTATTATTAATTTATATAGAATGTTCAAAATGATGTTAAATGTTTTATTACAGCCATTCAAAGCAACCGGCGTCTTTATATTATAACGTATTTTAGATTTGTACTATTGTTTACGATACTTTAACGAGTCTACAATAAAGTAACGTTGAATTGATTGTTTAATAAATATTATTAAGGCTTATGCGACAAGGCATAAGTATGAATGCAATACATTGTGGATTCGATTTCTACTTGAGCTAATTAAATATTTTTACTATTTTCATTTCATAGCTCTGGTAACGGCAAAACACGGCGTTAAGTTGACACGTAATGTCTCCTAAATTCGGTAGAAAGTGGGGAACGAAGTGTCTAACAATAGGTTTCCAGGTTTCCAGGTTTCCCTCTACCAAGCCTGTTATATGCGGAATACTATGAAACTAGCATTGTTAGGAAAATAAATATTAATAACATTATTCTTGATATAACAATCTCATTCTTAGAATATTATTTGTGTAATCTTCATGTTATGTCTATATATAGTAATAGGCAATGTGGGTAAAACCTAAGTGAATTTATTTATTTATTTTTATTTTTATTAGCTTCATGCTGTATCCCACACGAGGCAGGGTAGTCAGAGGGAACTCGGGAACCTAGTGTTAAGACACTCCGTTCAACTTCCGTTCCCCACTTTCCGCCGAATCCGAGGCATTGCGTGTTTTGTGACGGAACTCAACGCCGCGCTTTGCCTTATTACTTAGTGAATTTAATTTCACGTCTCATTTACCAAAATTAAAATAATTCATTCTCCTTTATAATAAAGACACAGAGATGAAGCCATTTTTGACATTATGCAGTGAATGCCACACGGCCGATTCCCTTAGAATTTGATTATGATTGGAAAATGAACATTTTAATGTAATACACAAAACTCAATAACTCAGTCCAAAGATAATAGATTATCTCTGTAACATTGCGTCTACACTATATTAATAAAAGAGGTGTATACACTATGTTAATAAAATAAGTAATTTTATTGTATAAAAAATAATGGATGTGGATTCTTCTAAATTGATCTTTGTAACTAAACAGCAATTAATTTAATTAAATTTTCAGTCAAAAGAAAATTTCGTTTCAAAAAGTTTCTTTATTTGGTTTACTTATCATTATAATAGAGAATATTATTCTCCTTCTCATTACAATTTTCTAAATAAAAAATAAAAATCTAAATCTATACAAAAATTGTAGTCTTTGCATTATTTTGATGTGTGAGCTGTGCTACTGTAAGTTTCATCTGATTCTGCACTGACAGTAGAATGAGCACCAATGCAAACAAATTTTTCTTTCTTCTATTAATTCCTTTTTAGATATTATTTCTTCTTTTTTTTCAGCTTTACGCTGTAACTAGCTCATGGCAGAGTAGACAGGGAATGGATAGTGTTAATAAACAGTGCCATTCCTTGGTTGCCGCCAAATATTAAGTTATTAATAAAAAATAATAGAATAAAACCTATTTTCTTTGACCATTTGTCTATTATTCTTACTTAGAGAATACGCTTTTTTACTATGAGTTTTTTTTTTAAATCTATATATTTTTTTTTATGCCACAATATTAATGATATACATACATATAAATACATATCATTAATTACAAAGTCAATACAAACCAGTAATAATTTACACAATCCAATGCAACTCCGAAAATATTGGATTTCAACAACAATTAGACTCTACAGTTATATCAAAATGAAACCCAATCTCTTACGATCTGATTGAGTTTAAACTATATGTGAGAATTGTTGGAATTTATGGTACAAAGCGTTATAATTACGTTATACACAGATTAGTATTCCTGTCTTGAAGCCAGTTGTGAGACAACAAAGTTATTGTTACGTGATAAGAAATTATGATCAGTGTTAGTGGAAATCGTTTTGTATGAAAAAAAAATGTTAACCGATTGGTGTAGATTGTGGATTCGACTCTGACTCAAGGAAATGAAGTTTTTTTTTCTTTTCTTGCTATAGTGAGGCGTATGCGGCGTTGAATTCCACGAAATATCTTCAAAATTGGGCGGACAGTAGGGAATAAAAGTGTTATAATGAAAATACATAATAATTTCCCATGGTTGGTGTAGAATACAAAGTAAAACTTAATAAAAAAAAATAGAAAAGTTATGTAGAATTTTGATCCATGTATTTTTGATTATTGTAGAAAACATCTTATTGGTCTTTTGTGTTTGTTTGTATGTTTTTGCTCGTAGTATCACGTATAATGGCAATATTTTTAATTAGCATTGTGTAAGTTTTGTAAGTGACTGTAAGCGAGACGGTTATTAATTACATTACCACTTGAGGAAATAAAACATTTAATATTTACATTTACTCGATCTCATAACGGTGTTAATTTTCGTAACTCAACACGCTTATAAATTTGTAGGGAAGTATTTTAATGGGAAACAGAGTACCTTAACACTAGGTTCCCAGATTCCCTCTGCGTACTCGGCGTAAAAAAGTAAGAATAGATAATATTTTTTGCAAAAAGTTTTATCACTACTTATGTAAACGTGATATTTGATCGAAAAATAAAGATTATTTTATGTTATAAAAACATTTTTCACATCAAAATAAAAACAAGTTCCATATCAACATCGAAAAAGACTTATCTCAACTTCCATATACAAAAAATATATATCAAACGAACTCTACATAAATATGTATAAGCAAATAAAATATAAACAAAGGTAAAAATCATTTGGTAAACAGTCTTGTGGCACGTTCCTTGCCTCGAGCGCAGAGATAAAGAGAAGAAACAAACGTACAATCGTTATATAGGCTACAGACTACCTTTTATCTCTATAATACTGTATATAATATTTGTATATGATCTTTGTGTAGTTGTTTCTTTAAAATTATTTTGTAGTATGTTTCAATTTAATTGAGAGCAAGAAGAGACAGAGGGCACTTGAAAATCTATTATATCTCCTATACGTATTAAATAATCTACATATAATTATCAATTATTGAAGCTATCGTGGTTTAGTTAGGCAACCTCTGACTGGAAGCATGGGATACCTTTTTTTTAAATGAATTACTGTTAATTTAAGTAATTAATTTTCTTAAGTCATTGCGACCCTAAGTTCCACCATTTAAAAACACAATGTCGACCAGCGCATGAAGCTGAAAATAAAATCACTATCTCGTTTTAGTCGTATAAAATAATCGAGGCCTGTCGTGACGCAGTGACACAAGCGTGTGAC
Organism: Eueides isabella; assembly: GCA_019049475.1. Lineage (NCBI taxonomy): Eukaryota > Metazoa > Arthropoda > Insecta > Lepidoptera > Nymphalidae > Eueides > Eueides isabella. The sequence continues at coordinate 1,094,619 of CM032392.1, forward strand.
TGTAACCGACAGGTTGTGGGTTCGATCCCCACTCGAGAAAATGAAATATTTAATATTTTCAATTTAAATATTTATTGTTTTCATTTCTTCGCCCTGGTAAAAGGCAAAACGGCGGACGGCAAGGCGGCGATGAATTCCGCCACTCAACAAGCAAAGCCTTAAAATCGGCGGAAAGTGAGAAACGGAGTGTCTTAACACTAGGTTTCCATGTTTCCTCTGCCTACCCTGCCAAGTGCGGGATACAGCGTAAAACTAAGTAAGTTCATAAGAAGCAAAATACGATATTGATAATAATCATTCAAAAATCTTTATTATATTTATATAACAAAGATTTTAATTTCAAGATGATTTTACTTCAGTGCTCATATTTTAATTCATTATAATTAAGTTGAATTAGCAATCCAAATTTCGGGGTTTAACAAATGAATTCCCCGAGGGTCGGAACGACGTGTTCGATTTTATATACTTTCGAATCGAGTTTCAGGTTACATTTACATAATAGGTTATCTATATAAAAGAAAAAGCCTTCAAATGTTATAAAACTAATTGAGTTACGAAATATTTTTGTTTGAGGCTCTGGTCAAAGAGAAATTTAAATTGTATATGAAAATACTCGACTACCTAACTACTCGAGGAAATGAAATATTTAATGTTTTCATAATTTCGCTCTGGTATAAGGCAAAATGCGGCGTTGAGTTCCGCCACTCAACACGGAATGCCTCAAATTTGGCGGAAAGTGGGGAACGAAAGTGGATCGGAGTGACTCTACACTAGGTTCCCAAGTTCCCTCTGCCTACCCTGCCATGTTCGGGATATAGCGTGAAGCTGAGTATGAGTGTGAGTTATATAAATATGAAGCCTATAATGGTGCAGCGGTACAAGTAGATAGAGCGATTGTACACGTAACATATGGATTCGATAACAACTCAAAAAAAATCATTTATATTCCTACGCTTTAGTAACAAAAAAAAGAACAGTGTTGAGTTTCGCCACTCAACATGCAACACTCAACGTGAAAATACAAAAGACTAACAGGACGGTACGAAATATCTTAATACTAGATTCTCAGGTTCATTCTGCTGTGGCCCTCTACTCGACCATAACTTTCCACCACCTGGGACCCACTATTAAAAAATTTAAAATCCCCAGCACACCACACTAGAGGACCAGATACAGTTAGCTCATTCTGCAAGAATCCAGGGCAGTACGCGAGGCAATTGAGGAATCGTTGGCGGTAGTTGGATGTAATAATTATATCAACTGACAGACAAATGCCACCTCAGTCTACCCGTGACCACGGACTACTGTAAAGTGTTCGAAACGTCGGGTTTCCCAAAAATGTTTACCATTCAATATACGCGATTAATCCGTTTAAAAGTGTTTCATTTAAAATAGGATACTGTTATGCATTTATATAGATTTTTTTTTAAATGAAAATGCGATGATTGTAAGTTCCACTTAATCCGTGAGACATTTTCGTTTTAGTGAAGCAAAGCGTAATTTTGAGTATTATATATATACTCAATATGGAATAAAAAAAGGAGAAAATTCCGTAACCCTAGGTTCCCTTTTCATTCCTTCTTGGTTCCCTCTCTAATGAGTGGAAATCCTGGAATCTAATTTTTGAATCAAAGCTTTTTATAGCTACTTGAACTGATATAGGAGTAGAAAATATAAAATTTGTTTTAAAATACGCTTCTATCGTTGTGATAGAGTCACAGAGCCAAGCTTTCGATGTTTTCGCATCAACATGTAGCCGTTGTAAATCGAAACGATATCTTCTGTATACAAACGTGGTACTATGCTATTTTATTCAAGCTTATAGGTTTAAATCTAGGTATTTTCCAGTCCATGTCATGCTTTCGTTTCTGTTTCTAGTTAAACTTTCCGTTTTCCGTTGGTTAGCGGAATTCAACGCTGCACTTTGCCTTGTCACCTGAATGAAGAAGTAAAAATAATTAATTGACTCTATTAGGGATCGAATAAACAACCAGTCGCGTTTATAGTAACACGCTGTGATCCTGCGCCACGTCATACAGTTCGGTGGTAAGTGATAAGTGTAAAACAGAAGACACTTCTAGGTTCCCAGGGTCCCATTGTCTACCCTGTCTTGAATGGGATACAGTGTAAACTGAGAAAAATATAAAAAAATGAATATTTTTAAATTTAATTCACCAATTATTTACTAGTTACACTTTCCAATAACGTCACAATGGCGTTTTAATATTTTAAACAATCAATACAGCTGTTTCCTAATCCTTTCATAGAAATTGTTACTAAAATTGGTTTATTATTTTAAGTTATTACGCGACAGTCTGATCTGATGTAAGCAGCGTCTTAGCACCTAAGTAAAGAAGCTTTATCCTTTACACACAAATTTCTTAGTAAAAGTACACAGTTTGTGTAACCTAAATGAACCAATACAGTATTTTGTGAGTATATACCCAATAAATACACCACGTCTACTGTTCAAATATATTTTTAATAAATGTTTGACATTGCTAAGACTTTTTTTGTAGTTTAACGCTGTATGTTGCATGTAGCTGGGTAAGCAGAAGGAAAGTGGAGAAAGAAAAAAACTAAGACACTCCGTATCTCACTCCCAAGTTCGAGGTGAATTAGTGGATTTTGTGTTATAAAAGTGTAGAGAATTGAAAATAATTCTTTGTGTCAAAAATACATGTATAAGGAAAGGGAAGTTTAAGTATATGGTATTATTGGTTTTAGAAGAAAAACAGTAGAGGTATGCGAAAATAAATGATCATGGCCACAGACAAGGTTACCGTTATGTTGTTTTATGTTTACAGTCGCGCTTGTGCAAAATCACCACGAAAGTAAATATTATAATATATTTACTCAATCAATAATCTTCACGCTGTATGCCGCTCAGGCTGGGTAGGCAGAGGGAACTTGGGAACCTTGTGTTGAGACACTCCGTTCCACGTTCCGTTCCCCACTTTCCGCCGAATTTGACGCATTGCGTGTTGAGTGGCGGAATTCAACGCCGCGCTTTGCCTTGTTACCAGAGCGAAGAAATGAAAACATTAAATATTTAATTTGAATTATTACACTTCCTCGAGTGGGGATCGAACCCACAACCTGTCAATTACATACACACGCTTGTGCAACTGTGCCACGACAGGTCCCAATACATTTATTAAGTCTTAGAAATACATTTAAGTAACTATTAAATATAGTATATCATCGTTATATGTATGTGGAGAGCCACTTACCGGAAATTATACATGCATGTCAATTATAGGCTCTTATACTATTAACCAAATTATTGTTGGAAATGGAAGCCACAAGTGGCTTATATCGATCCTTGTATTACCGTATATGGTAACTCCGTATTAGAACCAAACGAATAGTTAAGTAAATTGATTTTTAATGCTTTTTTATAATATAATCTCTAAAATAAGTAAAAGTGCAGTGGCATCGTGTGTACTCGTTTTGGGTTTGATACCTACTCATAGAAAATAATTGTTTAATGGTTTAATATTTTCTTTTCTCGCTTTGGTAACAAGAAAAAGTGACACGTTGAATTCCGCCATACATGCAATTTTTTATCTATTTTGAAAATTGGACAGAAAATGGGCAACGGAATGACTTAATGATGGATTTCAATCCCTAGAGTTCCCTCTGCCTACTCAGCTATATGCATGATATTGCATAAAACTAAGTATAAACAAAATATATAAAATATACGAAAGTATAGACAAGCAAAATAAAATAAGACATCCCAAAGCGGAAATCGAACCACACAGTAATTTCATTACCAATCACTTACTAAAAGAACAACTAATTTAATGGAAATTATATGCTTCGTTTATCCTCTCTATAACATGTTAACGTTGCATTGTATTATCACATCATTATAGTAAATTAGAAGATAATGCCTAAAATCAAAGCTTTATAATTATAATCAAAAGCATTGTATATTTGTGAACTATTGAGGTAAATTACTTAGTGCTTATTAAGAAAACATATAAAAAGTTGAACATAGTGGGCTTTAAATCCACGTCCCTTGGAAACCGTCTAAGCCCTCTGTCCACTAAACCATACGTTCTCATCAAGCAACGCTAAAATTAAAATGCCGCTATATTCATATTGTTACACGTTTTCTAACTAAGGATTATTTTTCTAAGTATAAGTATTACACGTTTCAATATAATCTAAAGATTCTTCAAAATAATTATCTAATTTGTATGAGAATATAAAAATAAAAAAAAACTATTTCGTTTATTCAAGGGGAAATTGAGGCCAGAAATATTTATACTGTAAATATAATATATTATACTTAGAAAAAAAGAGTTGTATAATAGTCTCATATTCAGCGGAGAGTAGAAATCGGAGCAGAGTGTGTTAGCACTACGTTCCCAGGTTCCCATGTTCCCTCTGCGTATTCTGTTAAGTACAGGAAACAGCGTGATGGTGAAAAATATATAATACCCTGTTATAATTAATACAGCTTAACTGATGTGTTGTAATCCGATTAACTGAATACGTTATTAGGAATTGGAAATCTAAATAGGATGAACGTATACAATATAAATATAAACAAAGAGATTATGTTCAATACTGATTTATACTTGTATGTATTGCAATATATTAAAATATTAAATTTATATTGCTTTGCCTGTTTGTTCTTTTTATAGTGTATTGATTAAACCCACTTACCTACCACTTACCACCGTTAAAACTTGCTTAACTGTGAACATTACGTGTTGAGTGGCGGAACTTAACGCCGTACTGAATCTTATTATTGTGGGAAAATATAATAAGTGGGGAATAATTTCATTAACATTTAGTTGTTTTGATTGCCTCTTCTATATTATGAATTATTATAGAAAAGGCAATCAAAGACAGCTAAATGTTATCGAAATACTTATACTGAATATGGGGGGCAGGCAGAGAGAACTTGGGAAAAAGACATTTCTATTCCCCATTTTGAGACGCTACATATAGAGCGGCGGAACTCAACGCTGTGCTTTGTCTTGTTACCAGAAACGATGAAATGAAAAAAATAAATACTTCATTACTTCATGCGGGGATCAAACCCATTACTGAGTAGAATATATTACAATATATTAGTATCCCTGCGCCACTATGGGCATTAGGCTGATTAAGGACACATTTTTTTTAAAACATAATAACTATGACTGATAGGTATATATCGGTTCAACATTGAATTCTCCATTTAAATACAAGCTTTTTTGCAGAAATTACAAAAATATAATCTCTGCGAAAAGGTTGGATTAATTAAATATATATATATATATATATATATATATATATATATATATATATCTATATATATATATATATATATATATATATATATATATATATATATATATATATATATATATATATATATATATATATATATATATATATATATATATATATATATATATATATATATATATATATATATATATATATATATATATATATATATAGATATATATATATATATATATATATATATTTTTATATAAAGGTATTTTTATTACAAATTTGACACACATTGTTCACAATATATCAAAAGCTATAATAATGATTTTCACAAATTCCGTAACCTACATTAAAAGGTTTTTACAAAAAAAAATAAGGGTGAATTTCCGTCGGCGAGTTAGGTAACTAATTTGCAAACTTTTATTCACCTGTTCTGAACGGGCCTATTCCCCTCGCGGTCTGAATTTTTACGGTAGCCTATAATGTTGAAAACAATATATATATTTTGTAAAATTTTTAACAAAAACACGAATATTATAAATTTGAGGTGTTTTTGTGCGTGTGTATTATTTTTTCAGATATTATATAATTTTTTTACTGAGCTGGATTAAAGCCGCAACTCCTAGAAACCATATTTTTTCATCTAGCTATAGATAATACGTACGTGCGGAAGAGTCACGTTGTCAGTAATGGCAACACGTATGTGCAGACTCGACTGGATTGTTACCACCCTCGGCATTTAAAAACGGCATCAAATACGGCTTCGGTCACTGCGTTTCGCATTGGGTAATGCCGGGCCCCGGTGCCCATCCAAGTTAAAAGCCCGCAACGCTCCTGTAACTCCTTTGGAGTTACACGGGGATGTGAGCGACGGTGATCACTTATGGTATCTGGTATCTGGTGTATTTCCAAACAAAAGTTGAAAGAAAATTTGCCCCATTAATCTATACTTGGATCGCAACTCTGGATACCGCTTGACGCTTCTCTCCCTGCAATGTGATAAACACGTAAAGTTGATAAATTTCATTTCTAATACCCTAAATCTTTTTAAAGACATCTAATTAATTATTAAAACGTAATTATACTGCTCTAAACAAATCCAGAATTCAATTACAAAGTACAACGAAAGTTACTACGATTAAGACACAATTATACATACAATATTAATGTACGAATAAAAAAAGGTTGAGGCCTGTCGTGGCGCAGCGGCACAAGCATGTGACTGTAACCGACAGGTTCTGGGTTCGATCCCCAGTCGAGGAAATGAAATATTTAATATTTTCAATTTAAATATGTAATGTTTCATTTCTTCGCTCTGGTAATAAGGCAAAGCGTGGCGTTGAGATCCGCCACTCGATACGCAATGTCTCAAATTCGGCGGAAAGTGGGGAACGGAAGTGAAACGGAGTGTCTTAACACTAGGTTCCCGGGTTCCCTCTGCCTACCCTGCCTCGTGCGGGATACAGCGTGAAGCTAAGAGACGAAGAGAAGAGAATAAAAAAGTATATAATGCGGTAAAAACACGACAATACATAACATAAATAAATAAAGGGAATGAATTCGGGTCACAGAACTTTCACGAGCCATAAAATAATGAATCGTGGTGAGATAAAACACCAACTTTGTTAATCTCCTAAGCGCCTGTACTTGCTCTCGTGAAAGGATCATTCGTATAAATAACGTTATTATAAAGGTATAGTTGCGTTTGCTGAATTCTCTAGCTAAGTATGTTATTACTTTATTTTTAGCTTCACGCTTTATCCCGCACGAGGCACAGTAGGCAGAGGGAACCCGGGAACCTAGTGTAGGGACTCTCCGTTCCACTTCCGTCCCCCACTTTTCGCCTAATTTTAGGCAGTGCGTGTTGGGTGGCGGAACTCAACGCCGCGCTTTGCCTTATTACCAGAGCGAAGAAATGAAACATTAAATATTTAAATTGAAAATATGAAATATTTCATTTCCTCGACTGGGGATCGAACCCAGAACCTGTCGGTTACAGTCACACGCTTGTGTCGCTGCGCCACGACAGGCCTCCTAAGTTTATTATTTTAGTAATGATAAATCTAAGTTCACTGATCTTTTATAATTACTAAATCACAGCGTTTAGTTCCGCCATTCAACATGCAATGTCCAGATTGGACAATGGGATTTGGAATATCCTTGTATTAAAATTTATATTGTACTGAAAAGCACAAATAATAACAGTGGTGAAGTAACTACAATTCTTGTCTTTTATTTACAAAAAATATTTAAGATCATTATTAAGCAATTGGAATAAATAAAACAATTTAAAATAACAATCTTTAATTGAATACACTCTCAACTCCTTACATAAAGGTTTCTCGTAAGCCGCCAATTACACTTTAAAATTGACTTTCAAAGCCAAATAAATTATTGTTTTAGCTAAACGGGACTAATTCTTGTACAGAACAATACAATAGTGATAACATTTTGTTTTACTATCATGGTATTATTTGATCCAAGACGTTTGTTTGTTTATTTAGTATGTTTATTATAAATAAGAAGCATGTCGTGGCGCAGCGGCACAAGCGTGTGACTGTAACCGACAGGTTCTGAGTTCGATCCCCACTCGAGGAAGTGAAATATTTCATATTTTCAATTTAAATATTAATTGTTTTCATTTCTTAGCTTTGGTACAAGGCAAAACGAGGCATTGCGTTCAGTCACTTAACACGCAATACCTCAAATTCAGCGGAAAGTGAGAACGGAGGTGGAATGGAGTGTCTTAACACTAGGTTTCCAAGTTCCTTCTGCCTACTCCGCCATGTGTAGGATATAGCATGAATTATCTTTCTCATGTTTTATTTCTAGCAAGCACTAAGAATTATAATATTCAAACTTGTATATCTTCTAGATTAGTACGTTCGACCAATCAAACTCATATATACTATAAATATAGATAAGCTAAAAGGTTTTTCAGTCAAGTAAATTTAAAAGTTCAATACTTCTAAATTCAGTTTATTTGCACTCGTAATACTTAAAGGTTTCTTGTATCTTGTATAAAGGAGTTGAAACAGAATCTAATCCGAATAGCCATAAAACAAGCGTCATTTTATTATCTTTTTACGCAGATGTATAATTTAATGTTGACTTAAGAGCTTTCATTAGGTCGCGATTTATAGCATCTTTAAACTCCAAAAGGTGATTTCTGTACAATAAACCTGCTCGAAGGACCAAAAATCCTATGATAACGTGCAAGACGTGGTCGGAATACTTTCTATTTATATTATTAAATGGCTTGAGTAGTTCAAATTCGTCTATTTCAATGTTATATTTGCATTTTACATAGGAGGGTACTATATACAATTTTTAAAATAATCCTTCTAATTTTAATTACCCTGTCTATAAAATGTATTTGATGCTTCTGTAAAACTATAAATATACATACGAGTACATACGAGTATGTAGCAACAGACTATTGGTGAACTAGTTTTACGTGTACTGTTTGATGGATAGCGATTTTCAAAGTTGAGTTTTTACCAAAAATACAATACACAGGTTAAATAAAGATGCAAACTTACTTTGCTTTAGAGGTCTATCGTGGAACAGAGCACAGGTTTGCTTATACGTATCAGATTGTGGATTTACTACTCACTCGAGGAAATGGAGTATACCTCATGAATCCAGCGGAAAATGAAGAATGGTAGTATCTTCATCGAAACAGAGTTTTTTAAAATTATGTTCCTTGGCAATACTGCAACGTTCGGGATTCAGCGTGAAGCTGAAAAAATAAGTAGGCAAATATTTTCTTTACTATATTTTTTTATACGTAATCAGTGTAAATTTAAAAGAGAAGGAGAAAGAAGAAAATATTTTTTTTTAGTTAACTTAGTATTACCAACCAACTAGAAAACCGTCACGTTTACATTAATATTTTTTTATCGTTGAATTACTACGGATTCAACTGATATTTTTGTCTGTCATACAACTACGTACCATTTCACATGGAGAGGTAGGCAGAGGGAACTTAGGGACCTAGTGTTAAGACACTCTGTTTCACTTCCCCATTTTATTAATTTTGTTGTTTTAAATTTTGTTTTATAATATTACCATCATTTCTGATAATAATGTTTTCAAGACACCACCATTTTATATACAAATCTCTAAATTCCCTTATAAATAAAGTGAGTAGTTAAACATACCACAACTTAATTCCAATTACAACGGTAATTAAGATTCTTAGAAGCAGCACGTATGAAATCAAGTAGATGGGAATTGCTCGCCAAAGTTGCTCGAGCTTCTCGGAGATAACGATTTATAACGTAACATCTGATGCATATAGCGTTGCACTTGAGTTAAACGACTCTTTGGCTTTTTTTAATTTACATTTTTTTTGTAGCTTGTAATAGGAGAATTTGGGACACTAGGATCCCAAATTCTCTTCTCACTAAGACGCAATCCTACTTTCCGCCTAATGTAGCATTGCGTGTTGAGTAGCGGAACTTAACGCCGCGTTTTGCCTTATTGGCTATCGTAAAGATACGAGAATATGAAATATTTTATTTTATCGAGTGGGGATTGAACCTACAAACTGTCACGTTTAAAGTGATCGATATTTTTTTTCTTTAAACTTATAATTGTATTTGCCAAAAAGCAATTATTTGAGCGAAGATTTGAGGTTCGCCGCTCAAAACGCTATGTCTCAAATCTGGCGGAAAGTTGACAATGGAACGGAGTGTCTAACACTAGGTTCCCAAGTTCCCTCTGCCTACCCCACCTTATTGGGGATACCGTGTAGATAAAAAAAATAACAATAAATCAATAATTGTATTAAGGAGTACCCGCCTAAATTGAATTATGGTCATCGTACCTTACTACTTACTATAAACGTAATATCGTGATACTTTCATTTCTTCTTCTTTGGTAAGAAGATTGGAAAGGAAGGAATGATTTGAAAATTGGGCTGAAACGGGACGAAGAGACTTAACAGGTTCTCTTTGATATTTTTCTAGATAGAACATGAACCTTAAATATCATTGTACACAATTTAATGCTTCAAATTATAGAAGTACCTACATTTTTCTACACATAATAACAAAATATATATACCTCCCTAAGCGCTTTAGAAAGACGCTTAGACTCAAGCGATCATTCTTCACGAGATAGAAATAGAGTGCGCTCTTGGGACAAACAGCTTTTATGTGCAACTTGTATTTCTACAATATTTATAGTAGTGTATAGTTGTAATAAATGAAGATAGGTTATCTTTTTATCTGCTTAGTATGATTTTAGTTTCACGCGGGTACACAATCTACCCGTGACCACAGACTACCGTAAAGTGTTCGAAACATCGGGTTTCCAAAAAACATGTTTAACAATAAATATACTCGATTAATTAGTTTAAAAGTGTTTCATTTAAAATGTGTAACAATCTCGAAAACAAAGTCATTATTATATAAACATATCTCTTCGATGAATACTTGTATATATAAAAAAAATACCCATACAAAGTTACCCAGGGGGTGATGATTAATATTTCATCGCCAATAAGAAAACAAACACGCTGTTACTCAACAGACAATATGTAAAAAACTGGACGAAAAATGGCTAACACTCCGTTACCCATTTTTCACTTTAACTTAATACTAGACTCTCCACTTAACCAATATGCGAGATATAGAGGGAAGTTAAAATAAAATGGCCAAGTGCAAATCGGAACCGTTCACATTGAATTCCTTACCAATTTCAGGATTTTAGTTCAACGAGAAGTAGGAAAAGTTTGACAAATTTAAAATTGCGAACGTTCTCATTTAATAAAAAATAAAATAAAATATGCATGCATGTTTGTAATAAATAGTTTTTATTTATTATTTTTTTTATATGATTATATTTTTTATTATTTTTTTTAAATTGTTTCCCTCATTTTGTATAGAAAAAAAATATATAAATAGGCCATACTTTTCGTGCCACGTTTCAAAAGTGTAGGTCCCGGAATGTTTAGTATAGATTTTAATTACGATGCAAATTTATACAAAAGACAAAAAAATATTATCCATATTTTGTACATTTTTGATAGCATTGATAAGTTAATTTATTCTGTAGTCCAAGGAACCACCAATTTATATCTCACTCTCTCTCTTAGCTTCACGGTGTCCTGCATATGTCAGGGTAGACAGAAGTGACTTGTGAACTTAGTGTTAAGACTCTCCGTTTCTCACTTTCCGCCGAATCTGAAGCATTGCGTGTTGAGTGGCGGAACTCAACGCCACAAATTTCAATATTTACTTACAATTGCAGCTTGATACCTCCACGCGATCTCACGATAAATGATAGTAACAAATGGACAACAATAAAAACCTGCATGAAATTCCGTTTTTCTTTTGAGGTACCGAATCCTAAAGAAAATGCGCCGACAGTACAACAATTTGCATCGATTAAGACTGCGGAGAAAGCTGGTAATTAATCTTGAACGGCTTGAATTTTATACTAGAGCTAATGTGCCGCATAAAATTACTATAAAGTAGAATTATCTCGAGCAAACGAAGCTTATTTATACCTCACGATAAATTCAAAGGGTCTAGCTGTTAGCGTGAGACTCGCTACTTTTAATATATGCTGTAATAGGTTTATGATTTAAGTGTAATAGACGATAATTACTATGAATATTATAGTGTAAATGTTGTGCGACTTTATTTTATTTTTAATATGCAACCCCTCGAGAATTCAGTGGAAAGTGTGAAATGGAAAGGTTTTAATGGGAACGGAGTGCTATAAGTCTAGGTTCCCAGCTCTCCTCTGCCTACCGTGATAGGTGTAGAATGTAGCGTGAAAGTAAATGGAATTTTGTTTATTGAAACGGACAAAAAAAATGTGAAAGATTCCCCCGATCGGGAAACGAATCCAAAAATATTGCTCTCATACCTCACTCCAATCCCTCACTAAGCCAGCGTCGCTGTGACGATTAGTCTTAGCTCACTAGCTGTCAGTAACAGAGCTTCCTGTAGCGTCTCCCGCGAGCTGCGAGTTGCAGTCTGATATTTGTTTCCTGGCAGCTAAGAAGAAATTGGCGAAGGAAATTCACGAAGAACTTTGTCAATTGTATGGAGAAGAGTATGAGCTCCGGGGTGGTGCGCAGATGGGTCAGGGACTTTGGAAACGGCCGAACAGACGTTCGCGACGGAGCCCGTGCGGGGCGGCAATTGGTTTCTGGTGAAACATTTGCCAAAGTAATATTCGATAGTCGACCGATTATAGTTCGGGAGCTGTGTAAAAAGATTCTAGAGGTTAGCAAAATCACAAAAAACAAGACCTTGGATGAACATTTAGGCTAATCAAAGGTAACAGGCGGCAGAGTTCTATGACTCTATTTTAAAGAAGTGGGTACGTCGAATGTAGAAGTGCCCGTAACGAGCGTAGAGAAATAAAAGAAAGTCTGAATTTTCCAAAAATGTTCTTTTTTGACTGAATTTTACTAAAATGTACTTGTCTTTTTTAACCAATTTAACCAATTTTTTAATCACAATTTTACGGTTTTTCACTTGATCTATTTGTTGATGGTTGAAAAAAAAAACAATTCTTGACAATTTAATGTAATAAATACAATATTATTTATATTGGTGTTTACACACGTTGTTTTATCATTACATAGGGAAAGCAACTGATGTATATTTAAAAAAAAAATAAGGTATATTTAAAAAAAAGGTAAATTAAAGATGACGGCCGTCAGATTTTATTTTTGTTATATTTATTGGATTGTTATTAACCATACGTACTTCTTTATTCTAGACCTTTAATCAACGTAAACTTTATTTAAATTTATACTCGGAGTTATCGTTTAACAGATGAGAGTATGTCAAGAGTTTCTATGTAGCTCGATAAAAACACATGGTATCCAAAAGGTGCGGGTTTCAATTTTAATATAATAAGCTTAACTGAAATATTAAATATTTAAAATTGAAAATATTAAATATTTCATTTCCTCGACTGGGGATCGAACCCAGAACCTGTCGGTTACAGTCACACGCTTGTGCCGCTGCGCCACGACAGGCCTCAATTTTAATATGGTATCTTTATTTCATTTCTAAAAAAGATGCGGAATAATAATTAAATAATTAAAATATTGTATGTCACTGCAGTAGATAGGATTATAATGTAAATAATATATTTGCCTGTATTTGCTATACACTCCCCGAGGCAGCCACAAATGTCTCTAGTAGATATATTTAACGGCGTTATATACACAAGTTGACAAAATCACAAAGACCTCTCATATGTTAGACTTACTGAGTAGCATTAGAATTTATGTTTATGTTGGTAATTAAAATATTAATTTAATTTACTTTTAAGTTATTCATTATACGAGTATATTTGATATTAAAGAAAAGAAAAAAAGTAATATTTTGAAAAGTAAAGGAATGTTGCAGGAACTTTTTCAGGGTGTTGCCTGCGTCGTCAAGATTTTGCAGAGAGATCAAATTGAACAATGTCTTTTTTTTATTTATGGGAAAGACGGCAAACGAGCGTACGGGTCACCTGATGGTAAGTGATCACCGTCGCCCACGGGCCCGAGTCACTCCAGAGGAGCTACAGGAGCGTTGCCGTCCTTTAAGGTGGAAGGGCACCGGGGCCCGGCATTACCTAATGCGAAACGCAGTGGCCAAAGCCACTACTTAACACCGGTGTTAAATGCCGGGGGTGGTAATAATTTGGTCGAGTCTGCCCATGCGTGTTTCCATTACTGGCGACGTGACTCTACCACACGCACTTTAGTCGCCTCTTACGACACCATCAGTACCAGGGTGATCCTATTCTAAGGAATCACACGGCATAAATTGCATGTCTGCGATAGAGTGCAGAAAAAATCAAGTTTCTTTGTGAATGCAATCAAACCATGAGAGAAATATAGACCTACAGTTATAAAAGTAGGCATGAGTGACAACTTTTAACAAAACTAGTGATTATATTTGTAGTTAACCTTATACACAATGAGTACAAACGCCGGCAGACTTAAGTTTGTTTACTTTTGTAAGTTCTATTTCCTATTGAACTTTAGTTCTGAAATTTGCAAGTAGCCGTCTATTGGCGAGGCCATCGCAAACTCCGTGCATCGCAACCAGTTTTTGTCTCTTTTATGATATTACTATCTTTGAGCAGCGCCTCTCTGGCATGATTGAATATGCTTATGAAGTCCCCGATACCATTATCAGCCAGTTAAACAGTAGTTTTTCTTTCACAGGGCTCGAATAGCAATATCGAGTAGAAAAAAAAGTTAGTCACACAGAAGAAAAAAATATTTTGAAATTATTAGATAGTAACTAAATGTTCAAACAAAGACACTTTATAGTACTTTTTTTGTTTTTATAATTAAATAAAATGTGTGAAAAAATTCATTCACTATTTTTATTCTTCCGTTTTTTCATTTTCCATTGACTTCTGGAAGCATTGCGGAACTTAGCACCGCGCTTAGTGCCGTAGTCATAGCGAAATATTAAAAATATTAAATATTTCATTTTCTCGAGAGGGAATCCAATTCACAACTTATCGCATCTAATTACACGCTTGTGCCTCTCCGTCACCTTGGCAGGCCAGACAACCAAAAACAACAAGTTTAATATACATACATATATACATAATTATACCAAGAACATTGTGTCACACAAAAAAATAAAATCAACGACGAGAAACTAATGAAAGGCCACTCGGACGTTTTTAATCAGACAATTATTGTGATTGATGGCCGCCGCTTCGTTTACACGGCTACTAATTATTACCAAGCCACGTCTATCGCTTAAATGCACGCAAGATTTTCATAGAAAAATTATCCTGTAAAATTATATTATATATGTGAAAGTTTGTTCCACTTTCACGCAATAACTACTGAACGAATTTTGATGAAGCTTTACAGTAAAAAAGATTATACGTTAAAATAGCTGATATGCTGTAATTTATGTAAAGATTTAACAATAATTATACTAATAATATCGCTAGTATTTTATTACATAAGTGGTATTATAATCTATCTCTTTTTAAATGTATTTTTTTCTATCTCTTATTAAATGTATATATTAACGTAAAAAGCTATATAGAGGCCATAGTGGTGCAAGAGCACAGGAACGACGATTGATTGCAATAAGTTGCGGTTTCGAAACCCACTTGGGGGAAAATATAATATTTTCATATTTTTGCTTTAGTAACAGGGCAAAGTAAAAATAGGAAAATCTGTTAAAATTAATTTTCCTTAAACGTTACGATAGATTCTATAATAATACGTCTCATATAATCAATTTCAACGTATATAATACTTACATTAGCTGTTAAGTACCTAATAAACACCTCTCTAGCATAGCGTCATTTATTTTAAACCATCCCTTAGTTTGTCCGTATAAGTGAGTGAGAACAGAATCCAGTATTAAATAAAAGTAATCCTTCCATCAACTGAAACTATAGAATTTAAATTGTGGTAAACTGATATACATTGATGTTTTCATATCAAAAGTCATTTTCTTAGTACAAACAAAAACGGCAATGTACGTTTAATTAAGCAATTTCTAAGTAATATTGGATGTTATGTTAAGAATACAATAGAGGGCGGTAACGCGAGACAAAGTACCTAAAAATCCCCGGAAAGATATCATTTAGCTTTATGTACCGCTCGGTGTCAAGACAGTTAAATAGGTGTCAGATGTTATAAAATGTGTTTTCACTTCCGCGTAATGAAAATTATTGTTTTATTTTAAAAATTGATTATGTTATTTGCTATAAAATAGAAAAATCAATTATTTTTCGATATATTTTTCTTGCGCTGTATCTGGCTCATTGTAAAACAGGCAGAGGGAACTTAGGAACCTGGATTTATGACACTGCGTTCCGTTTTCTATAATTATTTTAGTACACGTTATTTCTTTGATTTCTGTCTACTTAAAGATATTGTGGTGTTAAACGCTGCATTAAGCTTACTAGCCGAAAGATTTGAAGTGAACTAACTCAGTTCTAGAGAGCGAGGCCAAGTAATTACAAAATACACAACTCGTTATTATTGTACATTTTAGGGATTCTTTTTAAAGGAGTCCCTTTTGCCTAAGATTTGCCTCCATTTTCTTTCGCGGTGGAAGGGTTTTAATTTTAAGCTTGTCGTGGCGTGTAACTTGCGACTGTAAAGGCGACAGGTTGTGGGTTCGATCCCCACTCGAGGCAATGTAATATTTTGTATTTTGATTTTGACTCTGCTGACGAGGCAAAGCGCGTTATGTCAATATGCAAAAGCACAATCACCTAACTTTCTGCTGAATTTAAGGTTTTACATTGCGTACAACAAATAGGGAATATAAGAGAATCACTCGATGAGTATTTCCCAAAAATCCTTATAATTTAAAATTTTACATATACATATAAAAATTCTATGATAATCTGATTATAAATATATCTACAGTTCTCTATTTCGTGCAATCAATGCTTAATGCAGCGTGAAACAGCACAATGTCTTTAAATAGACAGAAAACAAAGACATAACGCGTACAAAAAATAATTATGGAAAACGGAACGCAGTATCATAAAACCATGTTCCTAAGTTCCCTCTGCCTATTTTGCCATGAGCCGGATACAGCCAAAAAAAATCTATAAATTCAAATTCAAATTCAAAATATTTTATTCAAAATAAGAAGTTACAAGCTTCGTTTTTTGAACGTCAAACAATTTACCACCAGTTCACTAAAGTTATTGCCTCAGACCTGAGAAGAACCGGCGAAAGAAACTCAGCGGGACATGTCCTTTTTTTTTTAATCAAAACTTTACATTATATATTTATGTGAGAATGATACACTTGAAACAGCCTGGAGCGAGCATTTTATTCCCAAGGCGTGTTATCATTTATGAAATCGTTAATATGGTAATAACCTTTAACACACAAACGTCTTTTCACAACCTTTTTAAATTGTGAAACAGAAATTTCTCTGACGTTTTCTGGGATCCTATTGTAAAAGCGTACACCCTGTCCCATAAAAGAATTACGGACTCGATGCAATCGAGTTACAGGCGCACTAAGTTTAAGCCTATTTCTAGTATTAATATTATGTACATCACTGATTTTAGTAAACTTATTAATATTTTTCTTAACATACATAACATTTTCAAAAATGTATTGAGATGCAACGGTCAATATATTAATATTTTTAAACATTTCCCTTAAGGAATCCTTAGGGCTTAAGTTATAGATTGCGCGAATAGCTCGCTTCTGCAAGACAAATATTGACTTAATACCGGCTGCATTACCCCAGAGTAAGATGCCGTAAGACATAATACTAAGATGCCGTAAGATATAATAATAGTATTTCCTATTTTATAGCAAATAATATAATCAAACTTTAAAATAAAACAATAATTTTCATTACGCGGAAGTGAAAACACATTTTATAACATCTGACACCTATTTAACTGTCTTGACACCGAGCGGTACATAAAGCTAAATGGTATCTTTCCGGGCCTTTTTAGGTACTTTGTCTCGCGTTACCGCCCTCTATTGTATTCTTAACATAACATCCAATATGGCATAGAAATTGCCTTACTAAACATACATTGCTGTTTTAATTTGTAGTATGAAAATGATCTTTGATATGAAAACATCCATGTATATCGATTTACCACAATTTCAATGTTATAGTTTCAGTTGATGGAAGGATTGCTTTTATTTAATACTGGATTCTGTTCTCACTCACTTATACGGACAAACTAAGGGATGGTTTAAAATAAATGGCGCTATGCTAGAGAGGTGTTTATTAGGTACCTATCTAATATAAGTATTATATACGTTTAAATTGATTATATGAGACGTAAAGTGGGGAACGGAAGTGGAACGGCGTGTCTTAACACTAGGTTCCCAAGTTCCCTCTGCCTACCCTGCCTCGTGCGGGATACAGCGTGAAGCTGTATTATTATAGAGTCTATAGTAATGTGGGAGGAGAATTAAATTTAGGAGATTTCGTTCTCCATTTACAATTTAGATACTCATTGAGAGGCGAAGCTCAACGCCCTGTTACCAGTACAAAATTATGAAAACATTATATTTTCCCCCAAGTGGGTATCGAACCCACGTCTTATTGCATCTGTAGTCACAGGCCTGTACTCTTTGCGTTACGATGGAATATCTAACTTTCCAAATAAATTTCATAGATTCAGAATATTTGTCTTTCAGTGTTTATTTGCGGTAAAGTTTGAGTACAAAACGTTCCGCTCGACCCTCGCACTCGCCACCGATCTACAAACAACGTGTGATGTAAAATCTAATACCAAATAAGGAAATTAAATTTAGCTTTGTGGAAATTAACTTTTTTAGATTTACTCTATGAACTCCTGTCGAGGCCTGCCGTGGCGCAGCGGCATAAGCGTGTGACTGTAAACGACAGGTTGTGGGTTCGATCCCACTCGAGGAAATGAAATATTTAATATTTTCAAATTAAATATTTAATGTTAATTTCTTTGTTCTGGTAACAAGGTGAATCGCGACGGTGAATTTCTCAAATTCGGTGGAAAGTGGAAAACGGAAGTGAAACGTAGTGTTTTAACACTGGAATGCCATGTTCCCTCCGCCTACCCTGCCACGTACGGGATACAGCGTGAAGCTATGTATGTACTTCAACATTCACAAACATCAAAAATGGTCTATACAACTAATGATATCTACACAACCATGTCTGTAAATGCGATAATGTCGATCCCCACTCGAGGAAATGATACGAGTATATTTAATATTTTCAATTTAAATATTTCATGTTTTAATACTTCGCTTTCGCTTCAAGACAAAACGCAGCGTTGAGTTCCACCACTCAACAAGCAATGCCTCAAATTCGGCGAAAAGCAGGGAACGTAATGGAGAATCTAAACACTAGTTTCCCAGGTTCCCAGGTTCCCTCTACTTACCTATCTCTCTATGAATAAAAAAATATAATAAAGACTTTGAGTCTATATAAGCCACATTTTAGTTCTCAAAATGCCGAAAAAACATGCGCTAAAATTTTTGAAATGCTAAAATAAGAAATTGTACATTTAATATTTTACCATAAGTATAGAAATACTAAGCCCAAGCTCGTCATATAAATTAACCGGTCGTGAAACAACCCTGATTAATGAAACAGATTTATTATACGTAATCTGTAGAGAAGAGATAAATTCATTTAATTGACTCCAGCCCGTTTTAAACAAGTATACTAAGTATAGCTTCACGCTTTATCCCGCATGTAGCTGAAGAATCAATGTTAAAACATTAATCATTTAAATTATGCGTGTTAAGTGGTGGAACTCTACGCCGCTCCTTGGCTGTGGAGTCGAATATTAAAAAAATCTCTCACCGGTAATGGAACCTATAGTCATCCGGTTTACAGTTCGACGTGGTTTTTAAAATTATATATAATGTATATGATGATGCTAATAAGGCAAAGCGCGGCGTTAAATTCCGCCACTCAACACGCAATGCCTTAAATTTGTCGGAAAGTGAGGAACGGAGTGTCTTGACACTAGGTTCCCGGGTTCCCTCTGCCCACCCTGCCTCGTGCGGGATACAGCGTGAAGCTAAAAAAAAAAAATGTATGTGATATTTTGACTATGACTTGCTTTTGTGAACTCCGGCTGTAAACGAGACGATTGCAAGACAAAGCGCGGCGTTAAGTTCTACCATTTAATGTCTTAATATGTGCTGTAACTAAGAGGAGTACTTTACCTCCCAAGCTGCGGGTGGGACAAAGCCAAAATTAAATGTTTTCTTACAATAATATTTGAATAGAAGACCATTTCTTAATTAAAGTGTTTATTAATTAATTTGTAATAAGGTTCAGGTGACCTTTGCATTATTAATGTTGCCTCTCATTGTAGCTTTCTTACTTTGCTCGTTTAATTAGAAAACGTTTGTAAAAACATAATATGAAGCCGTTTTCTATCTCAATTTTCATAAGAAGATGTTTCTGATATTTCAAAGAATGTAAGAACAGCGTAAATGATAAGATATTAGAACTAGTGAATGAAATGGTGTTTCTGAGAAGTATGTTTTCTTTTTATTTTAGTTTACTGAAGATACAAAAAGTATGGAAAAATGTGGATTGTTGCCTGTAAAAGAGTTTTGGTGCCATAGCTGCATTATTGTGACGGCGAAACGCCGACACAGTTCCACGGTTTGCGGCACGCAATGCAGCATTGGTACCGACCTTGTTGTATGGCAAAACGTGGGTATTACGGAAAAAGAATGTAATAAAGACGAATATCGTGGAGACATGGTTTCTTCGTAGGATATGCGGAGTCATTTTAGCTTATCGCATACTCAATGACGAGATACACAAAATGGTAGGTGCTAGCACCCAATGCGAAACGCAGTGTCTGAAGTCACTACTTAACACCGGTTTTGAATGTCGGGGGTGGTAATAATCTGGTAGAGTGTGCCCATTAACATAAATCTCTTTAGTAGCTATAATAAAATTAACTGAATTTCACTAGAAACAAACAAATACAACAATCTTGAAATACCATATATACTAAGAAGAACCAACAAAGTGTCTACAGAACAATCCACCAAAGTAAAGTAAGTAAGTACTGCACATTAAGAGTAGGTACGAGTAAGTCAGAGAGCATTACGCAAAAACTCATTCTGTACAAAGTTAAACAACTCGATGCAACTACAGAAGTTGTACTCCACATATAAAACTGGCACGTTAAGATTCGTTCGAGAGTCTTTATTATTATGAAAGTAATAATAGCTTTTCTTGAACAGTATAAGTTATTTACTGTTTAGATCTTAAAAGGAAAACATTTTCCACTTATAATTAATTGATTTTTAGTTTCTCATTGAATTACAGTTATGACATATGGGCATCCCCTTGAAATAAACTATCTTACAGAAAAATAATTTCTTAGAAAAATAATTTATTTTCTGTATTAGTATGTATATACATTATAAGTATGTATATTGATTTATATATTTTTTCTCCTCATTTCTTATACTGTAACCCGAATACATTTTCTCTATAAAGTAGAGTAGACAATTAATTTTCAAACAACTTAAGAAACTACTTAGTTCAGGCTTGAAACAAAATATGCGAGACCTGTCATGGTACAGGGGCACAGCGTGCAATTTTATACGCGACAGATTGTCAGTATGAATCCTATTAGAAGTACAGAGATAATTTTATGTGTTCGTCCTGGTAGCAAGACAATGCGCGGCGTTGAGCTCCGCCACATACCTCAATTTTGTCGGAAAATGGGAATCAAAACGGAGTGTCTCAACAATAGCTTCCAATTTGCCTCTGCCTAAACTAATGTGCGAGCTACTGCAAAGCGATGTGAAGCCGAATAAAAACTAAATATAGTTCAAAATCATGAAATTAAATGTACCTAAAAGAATATTCAAATTATTATAATTATATTCACAATGGCCTTGCATGCTAACTAAGTAGTATCTTGAGATGACGTCACTTGTCACGCCCGACAGCTTGATTGATAATACTTGCGGCGAATGATTAACATCTTTCTTAATACTGGCGCGAGTGTTCGTCTATTTATGATTTATTGTGAATTAATTTTGTGGATCGTGGGTTCGAATATTGTTATTATTTCCTTTTTGTATTCGCAAGATCTGGAGAAAGAGATCTAAAAATAATCTTTTTTGTGTTAAACTTTCTATATTTAAATCGGAAGGCAGCGTGTCGTAGTTATTTTCATTTAATGGTTACAAGGCAAAGCTTTGCGCTGCGTACTGAAAATGAAATTGTAGGCAGAGAAATCCTTGGAACAAAGTGTTAAAGCACTACATTCCTCATAATTCACTTCCGTTCCACACTTTCCGTCGATTTCAGGAGGCATTGCGTATTTTATGTTGGCAACGTCCTTCTGTGCCTTGCTACTCGAGTAAGTAAATAAAAATATTATATATATATATATATATATATATATATATATATATATATATATATATATATATATATATATATATATATATATATATATATATATATATATATTTATATATATATTGCTTTATTAGTGGGGATCGAACCCGCAAAATGTCTTATTTCCAGGCACACTTGCTTGTCACTCTGCACCACAACAGGCCTCAAATCCAAAGCGTAGCGTTATTAAAAGACACTCAATATGCAATGTCTCGATATATGCAGAACGTTATACTTAATATTATTGAACTTTTTGATTCCCTCTGCCTATTCTGTGGCCAGTTGTATACATCGTCGAGCCGTTAGTACCTACGATACTAAATAATGAAATAACAAAATTATGATAATCTTGTGGAATACGCGAGCGAAGCCGACAGTGGGCACTAGTTTATAATAAATAGCACATTAAATAACAAACAAACACCAAACACAATATTAGAAGGAATAGTGCACATACCTACTAAGTACTTACGTAGAATTCTTAACTATTTCTAGATTTGAACTCGTTGCTAAAGTTCGTCTCAAAGCTCAACTTGCTAACTATGTGAATTATGCCACCTGACCGGAAGCAGTTCGTGAAGAATTTCAACTAACAACTTTGATTTACGTCAAGACACTTCTATTCAATTCGGAGGAGTATTGATAGAAACTACTGCAATATTGAACATTGTTTTGATAAGTTTTAAGTGTTTTTTCTAAGAGTACCTAAGTGTTTTTACCACCTTCATGCTGGATACAGATACAGGATAGGTCTTCTTAAGTCACGTCCATTGCCCGTTTTTGTTCAAATTCTCAAGGAATTACGTTTGAGTGGACTATACAATATAGATTTAGGATAAAATATAAGAGAATATCGCTCATTTATCGCCAAAATAACGTATTTCCAGTATAAAGGTAAACGATCTGTCTCTAAATAATATTTTCACACACATTGACATATTAAACTTGTTTTTAAAAATATGTCATTCTTGTATCTATGTACTATGAAATGTATCTATGGACTATGAAATGTATCATAATTATTTTTTCGACTTTATTATATAGCGCTGACGTAGTATGTAATAAGCCTACTTAAGCAAAAGCGATGTCTTAAAAATCTTTACTAACAAGAGGAAGTCCTTATAAAGCACTTCCTGTGTTATAAGTAATATGATTAACGGAACTTGCAAGTCAGCGAAATATAGGGCGGGTGACTGACATTCATTAAGAATGACTTACATAATATTATGAAATAATTATATATTCTAACAAACAAAAACATATGCGGCGTTGAGTTACGTCGCTCAATATGCAACTCCTATTCGGCGAAAAGTAGGGTACGTAAGTGTCTTAATGGTAACAGAGTGTTTCAGTTTCACTTGGTTCCCATGGTCCCTACCCTAGTCTGGCTTATGTGAAATAATATAATCTTAAATAACGTTTATTTTCGAGCATTATTCGAGAAAGGAAATTGTTTTATGACTCAACTCTATCCATTCTCCATACATTTCACTTTGTACAGACATAGCGAGGCATGTGCTTCTTAGGATTAAAATGTCAAAGTTATATACGTATTTATTTGATTCACATAAATTCTGACGCAGTTGGACCAATAACTATATCGTTTTGATATACATTTTCCACCTGCATTAAATTAATAAAATTGTATGATAAATAAAACGACAAAACTATTCATATTACTTTTGAAATATCATGTTTAATAGAGACATACGTATCTCATATACTAGATTAAATCTCAAACCAACGTACCTACATATATATTTAAATTATATAAAAGTATTGTCATCGCTTACTAACAATAAAACAGGTAAACAAAAGATGCCGCTACCCGCCATTGTGCGGTTACTTCGTTTAAAAGGATTACTTCTATTCTATAGAATTCATTCAATGTAAATGTAAAGTTGAAAAGTTTATACAAATTATTATTTCTGTGGAAAGTTTGTTTTTAATCATTTCTGTGTGTTTTCTATTTGGAGTAATGTTTTTTTGTATTAGTTTTTTTTTAGATTTACTCGTTTATGGTACTGATGGTCACAAAAGCCCAAAAGAGAAAAAGTGGAGAAAGTTGAGAAGTGAAGAACTTAACAACAAGGTATAAGGCAAAAACGCGACGTTGAGTTCCGCCATTCAATACGCTACGTCTCAAAATTCGGCGGAAAGTGTGGAACAGAAATGGAACGGAGTGTCTTAACAATAGGTTCCCAAGTTCCCTCTGCTTACCCTACAGTGTGAAGCTGAATAAAGAACTTTAAATGATATAAATATATTTATTATAAGACTGTTTTATTATTTCAACAATTGATTTGCATTTTCAATTTCTCTTCTATATTTTTTGCACAAATTCGAATGATATACAACTGTTAAAAATGCCAAAAACGAATTTAACACGCTTACAGTCAAAGCTGATATATCGCTAACTGGACATCGAATCTGCAATCATCAAATATATAGACATACAGATAGTACCCAACCAATCCAACTAAGTAAGGATATTCTATCATTAATAATCTTTTAATTTAACTTAGAGGCAATTATGCCTTATAATTTATTGCACTCCAAGTAATGTAGTCAATGTTATGCAAATTCTCTTATAAATCGATGAGCGTTAAGATTGAGTTCAGTACTGGAGTTGAAGAGGATTTGTTCCAATTAATTTTCAAGAGCTTTTTACACCTTTGGTATAAAAATAAGTGGTTTGTAAAAGTTGTAGGAGTCTTCAGTATTGAACTTAAACGGTTTTAAATGTTTTATTGAACATAGTCAGCTTCACGCTGTATCCCGCACATGGCAGGGTAGGCAGGGAGGTAGGGAACTTGGGAACCTAGTGTTACGACACTCCATTCCACTTCAGTTTCTTGCTTTCCGCCGAATTTAAGGCATTGTGTGTTGAGTAGCGGAACTGAACGCCGCGTTTTGCCTTGTACCACAGGGAAACAAATGAAAACATTACATATTTAAACTCAAAATATTAAATTTTTCAATTTCTCGAGTGGAATCAAACCCACAACCTGTCGATTACAGTCACACGCTTGTGCCGCTGCGCCACGACAGGACTCAATAAGAAGGAAAGCCTAATTGAAAATAATGTGTTCAGTATTTAAGAAAAAACGTACGTTCCCTAAATTTATTTAAAGAAATAACAGCGTTTAGTTCCGCTGATTAATGAGCAATATGTTTACAGGAAATGTATTGAACAATGAAATATTTTAACACTTGGCTTTTTCTGATTACCATCACTTGTAAAGTTTTCGTACAGTTCTAGTAGATAGTATATATGTATCGCCCGTGGGTTCGCCCGGTCAAATAACACTCTTTTAATATTAGTCTCAATTACTTTCTTGTTCCAATAATAATTATCATTTTTATAACAATATTGTTTAATTGAATTGAGATAAATTAATAAACCATTTATCGAACTAAATATTTTAAATTGCTGAAGCTTTTTTTATATATCAACCGATTGAAATGAAACAATCATTGACTGTTGATAAAAGATTGAAAACTTTAATAAAAAATGCTAAGTTCTAAATAACTTTTTTAAATTAAAACAAATTGTTATCAACGAATTATCATTATAAGGTAAGGTAAGGTAAGGTGCGGCTTTGAGTTCCGCCACTCAACACGCAATGCCTCAAATTCGGCGAAAAGTGGAGAACGGAAGTGGGACAGAGTGTCTAAAACACTAGGTTCCCGGGTTCCCGTGAAGCTAAAAAAAAATAATAAAAAAATATATATTAATATTTTGTTGTACATAAATAAACAATTGATTGTTTTTTTTTTGTATAAATTCTACATTCCATAACCCTTCTGTAGGTAGGACTGGAGGGAAGATAGATCCCAAGATGAAGGCTTAGGAAGCTCGCACATATTCCGCGCCCTCGCTTGCACTCTTGTCACAGGCTTGCATAGTTCACCGATTATGACGTCGAAAATGTATGTCCTTCAAGCAAGCTGTTGCCTGCGGCTTTACCTGAATTTTAAAATAAATTTTAAAATAATAAAAGAACAATCGTGTGTGACAGTAACTATTTACTATTGAGAAGGATAAGGATATATTTACTTTGATTTGGAATTTTTTTACTATCTCTCATACTCAGTATCACGCTGTGTCGCGCACATGGCAGGGTAGGCAGAGAGAACCTAATGTTAAGACACTCCGTTCGAATTCCTTTCCCCATTTACCACCGAATTTGATATGAAAACATAAAATATTTAAATAGAAAATATTAAATATTTGATTTCCTCGAGTGGGGATCGAACCCATAAACTGTTGGTTATAGTCACACGCTTGTCCTGCTGCACTTGTCCACGACTGGCTTTACTGTACACAAAATACAAAAAAATAAACAAACGGAACGGAAACAAAGTTCTCAATAATATATAGTATATGACACTTGCAACATCCGAACGCATAAAATATTCACATGCGTCGATGAGATGAAATATTTCATGAGCTCGTTCAGTGGCCTTAATTTTTTTCAGCTCTCATATTTGTGTAACACATTGAATTTGCGAAGTACACTTTTAGTTTAAAATAACCGAGAGTGAAGTCTATTAATATTTGATGGATTCTCTTATGTTTTTCCCATTTCATTAATTTTAACTTTTTTGTTCTCGCATGATATATGCATTCGTTGAATTCAGGTAATCATTTTTATTGTCTCTTTTTGAGGACTTTTCTTAGCTTGATGTTGTATCCCGCTCAAAGTTAGATAGGCAGACAAAAACTAGATAGCCAGTGCTTAGACACTTCAGTTCTCCACTTGCGTATGCTACGCTTTGAGTGCTTATTGGTGGATCTCAACGCCGCACTCTACCTGGTTACCAAAGCAAGGAAAGTGAAAATATTAAATATATTGCTTTCTCTAACGAGAATTGAATTCACATCCCGTCTCATCTATAAATGCACATTTTATAATATAGAAACCGAAAACATGGTACCAATATCGATATAGAGCCAAAAACAAAAAAAAATATAAATCATAAAGATATATTATGATAATTGGAACATAAAGATAATCAATCATCCTGTAGTAAAACAACATCTCAACGATAGTCACATTTATCGTTCTGCTAGCAAAATGAGTATTTTTGGAAATTTTCTTAAGGTTGAGATATAGCGTATATTCATAGGATGAGATATAGCGCGGTGTTGAGTTACCGTTAGAACACTTTCGTTACAAGTAACTGTAATTTCTCAAAATCACGTCCAAGATGGAGAACGGACGACAAATTACAAATTAAAGGACAGCTTTGCTGTATCAGTTTCACCTCACTTGTACCAAAATTTCGTCAATTTGAACAATTATAATAATGTACGCCGATAAAGTCTACGGTGCCAAAGATCACGGTTCCTACCCACCGTATAATATTAGATAGATTACTATCAGTCACGTACTGAGCTTTCCTTTGTACAGACAAATCATTTAACTATCGCGTATATAGTAGGCGTTCTATATTGAACAAGAATTTTAATGTTAAAGTATGAAAGGACTGGTCTTATTAAAGTTCATTTTAAGTATTTCTGATATCTGATTTTTGTAGTAAATGAATAATGTTAATGAAATTATAAAACTTTTGCTGTACTACTTTTTGTAGTACCTACCCTATATTATCTAAGCTTTTACAGTAATTAAAGGCTATCCATATTTCATTATATTTTCTAAAAGATTATTCAGGAATCTGTTAAAATATATACAAGATTTTATGGCAGGTTTCTATTTAAATATTTAATGTTTCATTTCTTCGCTCTGGTAATAAGGCAAAGCGCGGCGTTGAGTTCCGCCATGCCTCAAATTGGGCAGAAAGTGGGGAACTGAAGTGAAACGAAGTGTCTTTACACTAGGTTCCCGGGTTCCCTCTGCCTATCCTGCCTTGTGCGGGAAACAGCGTGAAGCTGAGAGAAGAGAAAGAGAACTATGGGGTGACAATCTCATGAACAGATATATAAAATACCTACAATATATCATTTATTATAGATATAGTTATATCTTATATCATATTTTGCTTGATCACGTACAAATAACTTCCACATCACAGTTTCAGTTTAAGATACGATTAATGTTAGAATAATTACATTAGTTTCGCTTTGTAGCAACTTTGCTCATTATAACTAAATACACGTGTAATACATATGAATGTGCTATATAATATAATTATTGTTATACGATGAATATGACGTTGAGGTCTGTCGTACGATTGTTAAGGCTTCGATTCCACATTTATATCTTAATTTCTTCGCTCTGGTAACAAAGCAAACCGCGGCGTTAAGTTCCGCCCTTTGGAGGAAAGTGGGAAACGGACGAATTGTTTAAGCAGTGTAGGCTGAGGGCATTTGGGAACCTAATGTTCCCAAATTCCCTCAGCCTACACAGCCATGTGCGAAATACAGCGTAAACCGAAAAAAAAATGTATTTACTCATGTGTCGTATTTTACGACATAAACGACGTCGTACAATTATCTAACGCAATGACAATGTACTATATTATCGGCTTAAAGTGTAATCCTGCTAAATCCGTTTTATGGTATGGTACACACTCGGACAATTTTATGCCTTATAAAAGTTTAAAAACGAAACCTTATTTTCTTTCATATGCTGGACAATACAAATCAATTTTCGGAATAACAATAACTAATAGTTGTTATAAAGTATAAAAAAAATCATCTGAAAACTTTTTTAGTAAGCAGATTTACACTCTAAGCAATATGCGTAATACCCCGAATGGGATTCATCTAAGAATACAGTTGATGTCGTTCTTTTAAAAATACGGAATATAAAATTAGAATAATCAAAAATTTTTAAAATTTGAATAGAAAAGTTTTGTTTGCGTGAATAGACTTATTTTTGTTAGCTTCACGCTGTAGTCCGCACATGGCCGGGTAGGTAGAGGGAACTTAGTAAACTAGAGTTGGGACGCTGCCTTTCAAAATTTAAGGCATTGCCTGCCGAATGGCGTAACTCAACGCCGCACTTGGCATTGTTAACAGAGCGAAGAAAAGAAAATATTAAATATTAAACCCTAAGTCATTTACAGTCGCGACAGTCCTCAATTTTGTTGGATAACAACAAAAAAGTCATTCGAATCAATATTTCCTGAAATAAAAAGCCTGAAACTAACAAATTATTTCATTTGATAATATTTGTATAGATTAGGACAAACTGCGTGATGAGAGAATGCCTTATTTTGCTTATTTCATTTCTTAAGCAAAATCTACATAACGTGTTATATATAAAAATATTTTTACAATTGGAATATAACCTACTATTAATAGCATAGCATTTGGTTTAGAAATGAACGATCGTAAAAAAGTTAAATGTTTTAATATATTTAAATATAAAAGTCAGGCCTGTCGTGGCGCAGAGGCATAAGCGGGTGATTGTGGGTTCGATCTCCATATGACAAAGTGAAATATTTAATATTTTCTATTGACATAATAAGGCAAAACGTGGCGTTAAGTTCCGCCACTCAATACGCAATGCCTCTAATTCAGCCGAAAGTGGCGAACAGAACGGAGTATCCTAACATTAGGTTCCCAAGTTCCCTCTGACTACCCTGTCATGTGCTGGACAAAGCGTGAAAATAAATAATAATATAAATAGTACGCGATGATGCGATTAAATTATTCCGAATCATTCCTTTACCGTTTCATAGGAATGTTTAATTTCGACAATGATTATGTAGAATTTCTCGTTGTGATTTTGCATTTGGGAAATTCAACGAGAAATACGTTGAATATAATGTTGGATTGTGGCATTTTTTCTTTTTATTAAAATACGTCGTAGGGTAATGTTTACCTCAATCGTGAGTTCAATATCATTTTTTAAATTTTCTTGTTAATTTTATTTGTTTAGCTTACCTAAAAACAAAGCTATACAAATACTGCCTACATTGAAAACAATTTGGAAGAAAAGAAAAAATATGAAACACCCAAAAAAATAGCAAAATCGCGAGAGAAGTTTATATGTAGTAATTTTTCGTCATCTTTAATAGATTTGAATCCATATCACAAAACAAGTTAAACAATTTGACCATCCAGAGGTTCATCATTTTTAACTCCTTACGCAAAAATATATAAGTTTGACGCTTTGTTATAAGTTTGATGTGTCTGTCTATCTATCTCCGACACCGCAGCTTCTGTATTAATTGATTTGTTGTGAGTCCAAAATTTTAATCAAACGACTTGTTATTCACGGTGGTCCTTAGCTATATTTTATGAAAATCGTATTAGTAACTTATAACATACTAGCACTTTGCTATTGTGAGAATAATTTTGGTCGGTTAGAGGCTCTTTTTTTTTTTGAATATGTCGGAAATTAATCACTAAAAAGAAAGAAAAAAAAAGAAAAAGAAAAAAAGGGAAAAGTAAGAGCGAGAATGGTGTAGAGTATTTTTATAAGTGACAAGAATCAGAAGGTAAGGTTTTCTATACATATACATACATATATGATGTGAATTCTGGTACTTAACACTCTAACGAATTCATGATCTTGCATCAAAACTTGGAGCAGTACCTGGGACTTTGGATTTTCGGAATCAGTTACATATAACTATAAATGTATCGTAGACTTTTTGCCACTCTGGGTGCGTCTTCTTCTTTTTCTGGATGAACATAAAACGCCGCTTATAGAAGCCGCCGCTTAGAGCTGCCTAATCAAGGTAACCTATTTACTGTCCAGGACATAGCAAGGTTGGCAGAGAGACTTTGTGAAACGTTCAACACTTTCCGCTAAATTCTAGAGGTATGTACGTGTTGAAAGGTGCCGCTGACTTAACTCAACTCCGCTCTCTACTTACTATTTTCTCTTGTCTATTTACTTACATTTACAGCATGTCTGTGCCCCTGCGCCAGCAAAAATATTTACAATAAAACACAAAAAAATACTATGCAAATTTCATAACTCTTTAAATATTCAGTCTTTTCAAAACCACAAAATTTAGATATTTTCACCTCGTTAGAAATTCTCATTTTCCAAAAAATTCGAGCACAAACCTAACCGAGTAAACCGTTGAATTAATTTCAGTTATTCGCTTCCCTTCAAAGTCAAATAAACCAAACAATTCAATTCTGTTTTCTATTTGATTGAAAATAATTCTCAATTCTCAGTTCACGACCTCCGTTTTGATTGACTTGCCCCAAAAGTACTATTGCGGAGGCGAAAGTAATAAAGATATTACAAGTTTTGAAAAATTACAATATTTAATATTCTGGCTTTACGGGGTTACGTTCATTTTTCTTGAAAAGATGATATTTTTTTTATCTTAAAATCATATACTAATATTTATTTGTGAAAGATATAAGCAGCACATAATTAAGAACTATCAAAAAGCGCCCTAACTCATTTTTAAGGTTCTGTACCTCAAAAGGTAAAAAAAAGGAAACCTCATAGGATCTGGGATTTAGATACGACTGTCCAGCACCATCTCGTCTTAGCGTAGCATCTATGAAGCTGAAATTAACATCAAATATTGAAGTCTGCGATACCTTAGTATACAGAAAAAATAAAGCTTTTGAGTTGACGCAATATAAATATACGCGTATTTATTTACTTGCTACAGTTATGATGTTTTGTACGACGTGAAAACTCACAACACAATTATGGAAATATATAAAAACGTATAGTAAAACTCTATACGTACTTATATTTGTAGTTAATTACATACGAAATGAAGGCGCACAACCGCAAACTTAAATTTGTTAAATTATACAAATTGTGCTATACGATACCCTCATTAGGCAGGTCAGCCTTTTTCTTTACATGTTTTATCTGTCATTAAAACAGAACGCAGAAAGAAAGTAAAACAATATTTATTACAGTTATAATTAAACTGTATGTTAAGTAACTAAGCTAGGCTTTAGTTTAATTAAATATAAAAAAAAACGTAGGCAAATCTAAAAGAAAATAATACAAATATACTTGACAGCTACAAAACATAGTATCATTAAGCTATTCCACCCAAAAGTTTTTCGAAGACGCCTCAAAATAAAAATAATAATTTTCATAAGCCACGTAACATTTTCGTTGCCTACCTACCATATTGTTGACTCAGATCACGTCCCCTTCTTATGGAGAAGTGGTCAATTTGTAAAGATTGGTTTTGTACATAGTGTAAATAACCATTTACTTTTGTAAAGAGATGAGCGGACTTAGAAAAGGGCTGACCGAATTATCTTTTCTTTTTTGAGTAACTTTTTTTTTATTTGCTTACTAACCTATAGTGAATATACGCTGTATTATACAGAATATAGCAGGGTAGTGTGAAGAGGTTTCATTCTCAATTAAGGTACTTCGTTTCCCATTTTTCACCGATTTCTCGATCCATAACGTGTCAAGTAACGTAACTCAACGCTGCATTTTGCGTAGTTACCAGAACGAGAAAATAATACCTGAAAGATAACATAATTCAATCTCCCTCGGAGGAATCGAAATCACTACCGTCGGACTTAAAGTCATTTCACGCTTTACAGTCATATCATAAAATGTATATATTTTTTAGCTTAACGCTGCATCTCATACATGACTAGCTAGGTAGAGGGTACTTGGGAATTTAGTGTTCCGACACTCCGTTCTTATTAACACACTTTTTTCCCACTTTTCGCTGAACTTGAAGTAACACGTGTTGACTGACGAAATTTTACACCTCATTTTACCTTATGCTCTGGTAGAGCGACAAAATGACATAGAAATATTTCCTTTGCTCGTCACAACTCGGCTCGGTACAATTACACACTGTGCCTCTGGGCCTTAAATGATATTAATAATATCTCATTAATGAAACCTAAATATGAAACTCTGTTTACATTCTGCTTGAATAAGCATACAAAATGTACGTTCGTAGTATACAACGCTATGATATTTTCAATAACGCTGCAAGTCAATTCAAAGGTATGCCATGTTAGGTTGAAAATTTACATATTACGAGCCAAAACGTACATAACGGTAGCTTGTATGTAAATATATATATATTGTTGTTGGTTTTCATAAGGTTGTTATTAAAGTTGATGTGTATTTGGGAAATAAATGACTGTTAGTGTAGTGATTAAACAAACTAAAATACTTAGCTTCACACTAAATCCCGCACATGGCAGGGTAGGAAGAGGGAACTTGGGAACTTAGTGATAAGACACTCCGTTCCACTTCCATCCCCACAAATTCGGCGGAAATACTTGTTTTTAGTTTAGATATCTAATTATTATTTAGATAATAGGAGATATAATTATACAATAAGAGAAGGTTTTTTTTTACGTTGTTAAAGTCTCACAATGAGGACACAGGAGGCAAGAAAAAAGTACACTTTCCAATTGAATTTTAAACTTTGCGCACTAAGCGTAACTCAACGTCACACCTTGTCTTACGTAGACGTGAAAAGAAAAAATAAATAAAATAAAATACCCTGAATGGAAACCAAATCCACTAATACCATCAACTAACTGAATACTCGTATACTAAAATAGAAAATGACAACCATTCCAAATTGAAAATTACACCATTTTACATTGACAACTTCAAGCAATCAGATAAAATTACTTTGAAAATCCCAGTACAGAAGTTGTCTAACATTCAGTTGTGGAATTCTGAAAAGGAAATAATGGGATAACGAGATCTAATTCGGAAGGTCCAAAACCGATATGCGGAGGTTTTCGTTGAATTTCGCCATTGATACTTTATTTATAGTCATTATTATAGTTGAGGGCTTATAGGACTTTGATTAATTCTTTTGTTATGTTTTACTTTACTTATATATTCGTATATACATTGAGACCATCATGGTGCAGTGATAGCATCAGGTAAAGGCGGTGTTGTTGGGTTCAATCTCAATTGGGAAACTATTGTATCTAAAAAAGCTAACGTGACAGAAGGGTACGAGCTTTTGACTTTATACGCGAAGATTGTAATTTCGATTCCCACTGAAGGGAAAGAAATATTTATATGTTTACCCCGCTCTAGTAACAAGGCCAGCACTACAGTAAGTGCAAACAATGTCTAAAATTCAGAGGACAGTAGGAAACCGAAGTATTTTAGTATTAGGTTGCCTTATTGAGTATTGAGTATTGAGGTTTTAATTATTAAATAGGTATATAAATGCTCAAAATATATAAACTTTTTCTAATAAAACTAGATAAAACATTGTATGGCAGATTGGTGGAAACTTGAGATCATAACGTCTTAATTCTATATTAGTTCATTTAGGACAAAATGGAACTCAACACAATGACTTGTCTCTTTTCCAGAGAAAAGAAATTAAATTGTCAAATATTTAATTTCCCCGAAAAGGAATCAAACGCACAACCACCTCGTTAACAGTCACACGCCACGCCTGCCTGCGCCACGACTAGTTTCTTTTATGTTGAATATTTTCTTAGAAAATATTATTTTTCCCATGCTATTTCTATTACACATTTATGTTCACATACAAAATTCTCATACGACTGAGCATTTATCAAATAACAGAACACAATTGCATTTCGATCACAACACATTTGGTGCTATGTAATATTCGCCGCCGCAATAATACAAGATCAAAGCCGAAATCTTAATATCAAATTGCGTATTTCCGCCGTTTGAATGTGACACCTACTCCTGAAGTTGACAACCGTCGACCTAAATTGTTTCGAACTGAACAAAACTTGTATAAAATGAGGTTCCCAAGATTTTTTTTAGCTTCACGCTGTATAAAGCACATAGCGGGGTAGGCGGAGGGATCTTAGGAAAATAGTGTTAAAACACTCCGTTCCCATGGAGACAATTCCGTTCTTCATCGTGTTGACTGTCGTAGGTTTGGGTCCCCGCATCACGGCTCTCAGTTCTATTGATTCAATTCGCCGAAGCTAATTTATTCTAAACTCATTTAACAATTCAAATCGATGCTAAGAAAGATTATACTATTTAACTTTTGCAATCAAATGGCTCTTGAGAATTCTCTCCACATATTAATGCAAGATATTTCGATTAGTAACTTAGGGAGCTATTATTATATTTATTGTAACAAAATATGAAAAAAAAAATCAAAATAATCATGTCCCGCTGGGTTAATTGCGCCGATTTTTCTCAGGTCTGAGGTAGTAAGTTAAGTGAACTATTGGTAAATTGTTTGACGTTCAAAAAAAGAAGCTTGTAAAGCTTGTAAAAAAAGAAGCTTGTTCAAAAAAAGCTTATTTTGAATAGAAATATTTAAATCTGAATTTATGAACAATTTGATCTATTCATTTTCAATCATTTTTTTTTCTGTTTTAGCTGCACCTTGTTTTCCGCACATAGTAGGGTAGGCAGAGAACCAAGTGTTAAGCGCTCGTTCCAATAAGAAAGTTCCTTTCTCCACTCTCCGGGCGACAAGTGCGTTGCCTTGATTTACTATATTAGCGTGTTTCGGTTTGAGAGCGAGAAAAATTAAAATATCAAATATTTCATGTCCTCGAGTGGAAACAAACCCACAATATGTCTTGTTTTCAGCCAGTTATTTGTGCCAATTAGCATAAGATTAGCATGTGAGGTGCTCTTATATTACATACTCACTCAGCTTCACGCTTTATCCCGCACATGGCAGGGTGAGCAGTTTGAGCTTGGGAATTTAATGTTAAGACACTCCATTCCGTTCCCTACTCGCCGTCGAGTCTGATGCATGTTGAGTGGCGGAACTCAAAGCCACGCTTTGCATTATTACCAGAGCGAAGAAATGTAAACATCATATTTTTAAATTGAAAATATGAAATATTTCATATCTTTTAGTGAGAACTAATCCATAACGTGTCACGTTTAAAGCCACGTGATTGTGTTTCTGTTCGACGACAAGCCTCAATTTACTGTTCGTATGACTTATTTATTTACTCACTCAGGAAGCTATGTTATATATTTACTTTAATTGATATTTTGAAAAGAGC
The DNA here is from genome assembly GCA_019049475.1 of Eueides isabella. Lineage (NCBI taxonomy): Eukaryota > Metazoa > Arthropoda > Insecta > Lepidoptera > Nymphalidae > Eueides > Eueides isabella. The sequence goes on from CM032392.1 coordinate 1,130,622, forward strand.
AACTGTTGAGTTTCTTGCCGGCTCTTCTCAGCAGACCCGCCTTCCGAGCCGGTGGTAGCTTCCTGTAAGGACTGACACCACAGACACTTATATGTAACTTGACGATTCAAAAGTGCTTAAATGGCCTAATTGAATAAAGAATATTTTGATTTTGATTTTGATTTTTACTTCATGAATACTTACGAGTATGTACATATACAAAAACACATTTTCTATAGTTATAGTCAAATACACTGTCTTGGACTGTAGACACTGTACGGCTGCGTCTCGACGGTATATGACATATGTCTATCTATGGCACTGTAGCTCCTGAATTAATGAACCCATAAGTGTGTAGTTTTTTAAATCGAAAATCTTGTTCGTTGCAGTGGTTCTTAGATATGTTTTATAAAAATCTGATTGGCAATAAAGACATTTTACCAAGAGGTGATAGTAATTTTTAACGAATTAAAATAAAATGTTTGTGCAGATATTTTGAAAAATAATACTTGGATCAATAATATAATTTTGTTAATAGATTTCTTTTGTTTAGAAATATATTATGAATATATTCGGGAATAAAATTTTATTTTATGACAAACGCTATTTTATTTTATTTAATTGTACAACTTAAATTTTGGAGATTCTATATAAATTGATTAATGTATCATGTTCACTTGATACATTAGTCAGCTCAGGCTGTATCTCGCACATGGGAGGGTCAGCAAAAGGGACTTGGGAACCTAATTTTAAAACACTCCGTTCCATTTCTCACTGTCCGCCGAATTTGAAGAATTGGTGATTGAGTAGCGGAGCTCAACGCCGCGCTTTGCCTTGTAACCAGAAATGAAAATATTGAATATTTGATTCGACGAGTGGAGATTGAAGCACCTGTGTTCCTTCACCTCTAATAATTCATAATATACTTATTAACTTTCTTGTTTTGATAAGTATACATATAAATGTATGGTTGTATGGTTGTATGTGACCTCATTCTTACTCACACAATACGGTCAAGGAGCTCGTTACACGACGCTCAAAATATAATAGTTTGTGCCACGGCCAGAACTAATGGTAATAGCTTTTTAAAATATTTAAAAATACATTTATAAAATGGAAAAATTTAAATCTAAACAGATGTATGTTCAATAAATACTAAAACATTTAAGATTACTCTAGCTCTTTTGCCGTGTGATTCCGGCTTAGAATAGGATCACCCTGGTACTGATGGTATCGTAAGAGGCGACTAAAGTGCGTGTGGTAGAGTCACGTTGCCAGTAATGGCAACACGCATGGGCAGACTCGACCGGATTATTACCACCCCCGGCATTTCAAACCGCCGTTAAGTAGTGGCCTTGGCCACTGCGTTTCGCATTAGGTAATGCCGGGCCCCAGAGCCTATCCACCTTAAAGAACGGCAACGCTCCTGTAGCTCCTCTGGTGCTACACGGGGTCGTGGGTGGCGGTGATCACTTACCATCAGGTGACCCGTACGCTCGTTTGCCGTCTTTCCCATAAAAAAAAAAGCTCATATGAATACTGCACTAGTGAATTTTGGACTTATTTTATCATTATTTGATAAGTGTGTATATATTTTCTTTCCACTTTCTATCATGTAATTAAAAGAAGAAAAAAAAAAATTGTTCTTTCGGTCCAAATACGAGGCATGGTGAGGCGGAAATTAACATCGACTTGCTACATCGTGTTAGTGAAAATAACTGTTTTTCAAGAGTTACTATTGAATCCGCAATCATTTCCTATATAAACGCTGTCTCACTTTCCTACTTCATCCATAAGAGCAGCGAATAGCTAGTGGTCACATCGTTTAGAGGGTCTACAAGAGGCGCAGGTTCTTATACCGCTACGTTTAATTATTTATGCGTTGTTAAAATAAACGTAATATACGAGTGAATACAAAATCTTAACTATGGCTTCTTACAATCAAACGGTACTACGACCGATATACGAAGTTTCACGGGGAAACTTGGGAAACTGGTGTTAAGACACTCCGTTCCACTTCTGTTCCCCACTTTTCGTCGAATTTGAGGCATTGCATGTTGAGTTGCGGAACTCAACGCCGCGTTTTGCTTTTTTACCAAAACCAATAAACAAAAATATGAAATATTTAAATATTATTAAATATACATTATTTTTTTCATTTCTTCCAGTGTGATTCCAACCCACGACCTGTCGATACAGTCAGTTCAGTTCAGTTCTTTCGTTATGGCGTTCTGAACGTGCCAATCGATACAGTCACACCTTTGTGCCGCTGTGCCACGACAGGCCTCAAATTTAGAATTGAATTTTGAAAAAAAAAAAAAAATGTAGCTACAAAAAAAAGCTCGCCTACAACCACGCCAAGCAAAGGAACGGAAAATCACATTTTGATTATAAAATAAAATGTTATAAACATTTTCAAACATCATAACAAATTTTAAAGCTTTCAAACAATTTTATTCGAATTTTGGTGTGGAAAATGAAATATCTTTTCAATTTCGCTGGCAAGTCGATGCTGACGCGTCTGATCCTATCACTAGATGTAATAAATGTTAGCTCACCTACAAAACTACGCGGTAAATCCTATTCTTTTCATGTAACTTGTCTTATATTTAGAGTTAGAAATCTTTAGTTTTTTAAAAAAATATTTTTTTAAATATAAAAATATGATTTTTATTAAAAAAGAGTATGAGAGAAAAGGCCATGGCGATTTAGGGTGGAATATGTCTGTTAAAGGTTGTTGTAGGATCGATTAACATTCGTAAGAACGAACTCCCTGGTTGTGTTATGTTCTTAAACGAAACACTTTTAACGTAAAGTGTTCGAAACGTCTAATTTCTCAAAAATGTTTACCATTCAATATACGCGATTAATCCGGTAAAAGTGTTCTATTTAAAATATGTAACAATCGCGAAAATCATAGACATTGTTATGTGTTACTTTCTACCAAAAAGCAATATCTGAATGGACAAAAAGCGGAAAAGATATATCGACATAAAAAACACTTATCTCATTTTTATATTCATTATAAGCCTGAAATGAGAGATTATAAGTAGAAAATAGATTCGTTATAAATCATTAAGCTTTGTTGATAGAAATTAACGACTTTTGCATTGTAAATTTTAAAAAGGAAAAGTAATGAATATTTTTGGCTTTACGTTAAAAGACTTCATACATGTATTGTAATGAAAAAGAGGCACGAACTACTTCATTTGCAAGCTCAATAAATATAAATATTCACTCAAAAGACATAAGTTCACAATAATATTCAACATTTAAATATAATGGTATTTAAATTTAAACATTTATTTTTATGGTTTCAATAGCTACTTGGTTCAATTAATTATTTTTAATATTTTCCTAACTCTGACAAAAACAAAAGGCGGCGTTGAGTTCCGTCAGTCAGGAATATGTTTTTTTTGACACTATTCATAATTTATTCATACAAGAAGATACTCTTTTAACTATAAGAATCAACGCCTATAGTCATCAAGACTTATGTCATAAGAACATAATAATTATGAATATATTACACCTCAAAACATTGACACAGAGGAAATTGCAGTAGGTACATAAACAAAAACATCATTTGAGAACCCCTTGAAACTTTTCATTAAAAAAATCATAAAAGTGTACGAATAATTTACAAGAGTACAACTAAAAAAGCAATTTAATTTATACAAAACACAATAATAGGATGTGTGGATGAGAACGATTAGACTAAGACCTTACGAAATAAACAATAGTGGAGTATTCTAATTTTGTGACAAGTTTTTAAATCATATAAATAGTGTGATTGCGTTAAGGATATATAAGTGTAAGGAAGCACGATTTCATCTTTCCATTGTTTTCTATATGTATTAACATTATCTCATTGATAGAAGATTTGAATGATAATTGACTTTAACTATATAACATAAATTTACTTTTTAAAACACAAGGCCGAGCATGAATTTTGTCCTCTATTCGAAGATTAATTGAAGTTTAAATTAAAAAAGTAAACTACTTTTAAAGGCGGCTCCTTTTGCTTGCGGCAGTTATTTTATAGGCAACAAGGCCTTATAGCATAAAAATAAAGTTTATTTTATTGAGCAAATAATTAGCATCAAGTGACCTTTTAAATCAAATAATTACAGCCGGATTAACCGTGACCACGGAGTACTGTAAAGTGTCCGAAATGTCGAGTTTAAAAAAGATATAAATGCCAATACATGCAAATTATTCGGTTATTTTTTTTTATTTAAAATGTATAATTATCGCGAAAATAAAAAATATTATTATTAAGTAACCTGTTAAAAACGTGGCAGCTCAAGAGTTGCGACAAACTAAGAGGCAGTGGCAACATTAATTTTCAATTCCTTGTTATTTTATTTAAATTCACATAAAACACATACACCTATAATTCTCAACAGAAAAACATTAATATAAATTAAAATAATGGTGATTATGGCAGTATTTTTGCAAGCATTCATGGTGTAATGTACTCATATTTTATTATCATATATCGTTATTCAAAATAAATGTCTTAAAAACTACATGCACATTTTTACAGTGAGATCTCGTACTAGAAAGCTTAAGATTTAAACAGTTCGTTCACCATATATACGTTAAGATGCGCCACATAACATACAAAAATTATTACTTATCGAATAGCTGAACTCAACGCGCTTCGTAATATTAATATATTTAATTTCTTCGAGTGGAAATCGAACTCCTAAGCCTGTTAGTGTCCCTACGCTGCCATCGGCCTTGCCAATTACAATACTGTATCATTGCCAATTAATACTTTTGTTTGTTTACACAAACCGTAAAAAAAGTTAACCGCAATCAACGGTGGGTCTTGATTAAAGCCAGTAGAAATTTTACTTCTAAAGGTATTTTGATGCCGGCTATTGATCCTTACCAAATGAAATGAATATGTAAATATGCTTATTAAACTTTGTTTTATAATTGTTTAATCATGTTTTATACCGACAGGTACCCAAGCTTATGTTGTTTATTTTTTTATAGATGTTGGCGTTGTTTTTTTTATGGCTTTTTTCCGACATATAGAGTAGGGTAGACAGAAAAAACATTCTTATAAGCATCTACGTTCCCTTTCTTCATAACATTGCATGTTGAGTGAAACTCAACACGGTGGTTGTCTTGTTACTTGCGCGAAGCAATAAAAAATACAAAGATACGCTGTGCGATCACGGCTTCTTACTAATTATTCATATTTATACGGCAGCATAATTATTTATACAGCAGATTGGTATGGGATGCGTACGTTTTACTCACCTTATTCCTGGGGGCCGGTTTGCTTCTCTTCTGATGATCCTAGTGCTAGTGCAGCTGCTGTCGCCGACGTGGTTCTGCAGGGTATGAAACTTTACATTCTTAGCTCTGTAGTGGCGATCGGTGGCAAGTCACAGCCTTGGTTTGATACATGTTGCAAACTTGCAGCTTCTGGCAAGCGCGAGGCATATCGAACGCACAGAAAATGACATCCTTGTCCATACGGCGAAAGAGAAAGCCGATCTTCTGGGCGCTCTGTTTGCCCCAAACTCGATTATGGAAGACCGAGGAACAAGGCCGCTGACCATCCCGCGGTGTCAGAGCTCAATGCCTGACATTAAATTTAGTCAGAAAGCTATTAGGCGACCTCTGTCTTCCTTGGACATCCACAAGTGGAGTGGGCCAGATTGCATTTCTCCTCTTGTGCTCCGTTCATGTGCTCCTGAGCTGACACCGATGTTAACGCGTCTATTTCGGCACTCTTACTCAGTTGGCGCAGTCCCAGATTCGTGAAAGAGCGCTCTTATCCACCCGTTTTCGAAAAACGGCGATGGTGCCGATCCAACTAACTACAGGCCTATTGCTATCACCTCCCTGCTCTCAAAAGTTATGGAGAGCATAATTAATAGCCAGCTCTTGGTTTATCTTCCCGAAAATTTATGCAAGTGGATTGCTTGCTTTCTTACTGGGCGCAGCATCAAGGTCGCTGTCGACGGTTTTTGCTCCAAATACATGCCTGTGAACACCGGCGTCCCCCAAGGCTGCGTGCTGTCCCCTACGCTGTTTCTTCTGCATATCAATGATATGTTGGAGGACTCTAACATACAATATTATGCAGATGATATGCATATGATGCACTGTGGACGCTGTATACTCCGGCCATGCAAGTCTTTCTCGGGAAAACGTCGACCAGTGCCGAAATCAACTTGTGTCCTGCGTTGAGGCATCCCTCGAGAATGTCTCCGCATGGGGTGAAAAGAACCTTGTTCACTTCAACCCCCAGAAGACACAAGTCTGCGCGTTAACCGCTAAAAAAACCCCATTTATCGTATCACCAGTTTTCAAGAACACTCCCCTTAAAGCCGCGCCCAGCATTAGTATATTGGGCCTCAGCTTTTCGAACGACTGCCAGTATCGCGATCATCTGGAAAGCAAGGCCAAGTTGGCCTCAAAGAAACTGGGGGTCATCAGCAGAGCGAGACAGTATTTCACGCCAAAACACCGTTTGGCCCTGTATAGGGCCCAGGTTCGGCCTCATATGGAATACTGTTCTCACCTTTGGGCTGGTGCCCCCCAGTATCAGCTTGAACCATTTGATCGCATACAACGTAGAGCCGTTCGAATCGTTGGGAACCCAGTGATCTGTGTGGGGCTTGATACTATGGCTTTGCGTAGAGACGTATCCTCCCTGTGCGCTATCTACCGCATTTATCACTGGAAGAGTTCTAGAGAACTGTTTACTTGATACCTGCCGCTGAATTTTCTAACCGCACAGTACGTCACAAACTAAAGTACCATCCACATCATCTGGACCCGTGGCACTCGACTACTGTGCGGTTTTGTAGGAACTTTCTTGCACGCGCCACACATCTGTGGAACGGCCTACCCGCGGCTGTATTTCCAGGTCGATACGATGGGTACCTTCAAAAAGCGCGTCTACCTCCACCTTAAAGGCTGGCAATAGCCCCTGTAGCTCCCCTGGTGTTACACGGGGTCGTGGGCGACGGTGATCATATTTAAAAGTTACAAATAATGAAATATTTAATATTAGGAAGTAGAACGGAGTGTCATAACACTAGATTTCACTTCTGTTTCCTCTGCCTACCCTGCCTAGTGTGGGATACAGCGTGAAGCTGAAAAAATAGGAAAAAAAAAAGTTCCAAATTTTTTAAAAATCTCAAATACAGGTTTCCAGTAATATTTTTTTGTTTCTCAATAAACTTTTGTCTTTTGTATGTTTGTCCACGACATCGTTACATTATTAGGTATGTACACGTAATTACCCGCTACAAACAAAATTTTAACAAAATATATTTTTAAAACTGGGAATGAATCTGTAGACTGTGACTCTGTGACTGACGGCAAGTTAGCCATCCAGTTTGGCACACTTGAACATTTTTCTAACTCTGCTCATGATCTGCAGTCCCTTGCAGATGCTCATCTGCGTAAGTCCTGGTGTGATACCTGGAATTTATCAAAGTCCCAAAAAGGTAAATTCTATGACCTTACTCAACCTGATATCCCTAGACGACCGTGGTTTTACTCTCAAAGATATATTGAACGAAGGAATATTACAACAATCTAAACATTTTTGGAAACCCGACATCTCGAACATTTTCTTGGCAATACATATTTATTTTTCACATTATCATCAGTATTTTTTTAATTGCCTCGCATGCTGCCTTAGATTCGTGTCCTTTGATGTGGTAGGTTTGAGACTTTAATTTTTTTAAGAATGGTAGGAAGTAATTTATCAAACATCTCTGTTGAAATTAGGATGTTTTTTGTATATCTATTGATAAACAAAAAACTTCTGGGGATATAACTGTTCTCCCTAGTGAGGATGTCAAGCCTAATATAATGATTGAATCTATTCACTATATGCCCACACACTACTGACTTTGATACAGATATTGCCCATGTCTCGATCAAGAAATCGTTGGCGGTAGCTTGATATAATAAATATATCAACTGACAGACCGATGCCACCTCAATCTACCACGAACTACTGCAAACTGTTCGAAACGTAGGTTTTCCAAATATGTATACAAATATTGATTTGTATACATTTTTGTTGTTTGTTTATTGAAATACGATTTATTCGGCTATATTTGCTGCATTTAACACGACAGTGTGATTACCGCGAAAATTAAAGAAACTGTTTTGTATACCTTGTTTCATTTTTTTAGCCACTTATTTTGAAATAAAACGCAAACCAAAAAATAAAATGTTTGTAATCTGGTTTTGAGGGCTGATTTGAATATGAGCTACCCTCGTTTTATATAATAACAAATGTGGATGACATAAGCATATAGCTTGCCGATTTATATCGACGATGTTTATTTTAAATGAAACACTTTTAAACGGATTAATCGCGTAGTTGGTCCGTGGTCACAGGTAGTCTACCCGTGACCACGGGTACCTACCCGTGACCACTACTGTAAAGTGTTCGAAACGGCGGGTTTCCCAAAAATGTTTACCATTCAATATACGCGATTAATCCGGTTAAAAGTATTTCATTTAAAATGTGTAACAATCACGAAAATCAAAGACATTATGATGATTATTTTGTTTATTAAAGTCAACTTTTGTGGCTCTGACGAATCCAGAATTTGATTTCTTTAGAGTTAGTGAAATAATAGTGAAATGAAAGGTTTATTACAGGTATAGAAAAATATATAATAAATATGTGAGGACATTAAAGAAAGTGTTGTACTCAGATATTTTAACTTCACGCTCGAACACAGTGTTTAAACACTCGGTCCTCATTAAGACACTTCGTATGCTGGAGGTATTGCGTGTTAAGTATCTTAATTCAACGTGGCGCTTTACTTCTTTGACGCAGCTAGGCCATAAAAATGTTAATATTCCATTACCTCGAATGGAAATTGAACACACTACTTCGTACGTTTGTGCACCACGACTAACCTGAATTGTTTGTTTTTTCTCTATAATTGTCATATTTATTTTATTTAGAATAAAATAAATAGTTTTTTTTAGCTTTACGCTGTATCCCGTAGGTTAGGCAGAATGAACCCGGGAACCTAGTGTTAAGACACTCCGTTCCACTTCCATTCCCCACTTTCTGCCGAACTTGAGACATTGCGTGTTGAGTGGCGGAACTCAACGCCGCGCTTTGCCTTATTACTAGAGCGAAGAAATGAAATATTAAATGTTTTAATTGAAAATATTAAATATTTCATTTCCTCGACTGGGAATCGAACCCAGAACCTGTCGGTTACAGTCACACGCTTGTGGCACAGGGCTCAAATAATAACCTTTAGTAATAACGCAATAAGCAGTCACTGCACTATTATATTCTCTCCCAAATGGTTCCATTTCCAAAATTCAGTTTCGGTACACATTTTAAATCTACACATGAAATATATCTGGTAGCCGGTTGGTGCATCGCTAGAAACATATAATTGAATCAGTCCACTCTACGGCAAAAGGCCAAGGGGTCCAAGTCAATTTGCTTCACTGACCGAGATATCTCTCTCAAATATTAAAGATTTTGCTCCGTATCTGTTGTTTTGTATTAATAATTTTGTCCGGATGCTTTTTGAGTTTTGGAGAGTAGGCAGAGGGAACATGGGAACTTAATATTAAGATACTCCTTACTTCACGTTATTTATTATTCTTTATTTTGCTTTTTGATTGGCGGAACTCAACGTGCCTTATTACAAGGGTGAATTGTCTCTAGTAGGTAACGTTCCCAAAAAAAACCAAGTCACATTTACTGTCACATGCTTGTATCCCCGCGCCACATTAGGCTACAGCCAATTCGACAACATTTATACTTCCGCAGCCTTTATGAGCAGAAATGATCGACAAATCACTAAAACCTTCCAAGAAATAAATCTAACAATGAAATACATAATTAGATACAATGTTAACCGAATGTTCCTATAAATTATAGGTCCCTCTACCGAAAAGTATTTACCCTTGAGGCTTTCTGTGACATGGACCTTAATTAGTGTTTATTCTGCTTGAGTTTCTGTTTTTGCATTTTTTTAATAATTTTAAAATTAATTGTATTAATACATTCAGAGCCATTGAAACTAATACATTAAATTAAATATATAGGCACAAGCTTGCCATTATATATATATATATATATATATATATATATATATATATATATATATATATATATATATATATATATATATATATATATATATATATATATATATATATATATATATATATATATATATATATATATATATATATATATATATATATATATATATATATATATATATATATATATATATATATATATATATATATATATATATATATATATATATATATATATATATATATATATATATATATATATATATATATATATATATATATATATATATATATATATATATATATATATATATATATATATATATATATATATATATATATATATATATTCATGACATGACATTGTCCGTTAAGAAAATTAATTTTATTTTGTCTTTTGCGAAATTGAAAATCGTTTATTCCTTCAAATTAAATTTGAACTTACTGCTGTCATATATGCAAATTACTGAGCAGTACGATAGTGATAAGCGGAAATCATTTTTAATATTTTAATTTCCTCGTTTTGGTAAAGATGCAAAACGCGGCGTTGTTTTCCGCCGCCCAATGTGGACGGAACGGAAACGGAAGTGATTTAATGGAAATGGAGTGTTCCATCACTACGTTCCCAAGTTCTCTCTATGTATCCTGGCATGCATGGGATACAGCGTAAAGTTAAAAATAAAAATAAATAATCTTATTAAGTGGTAATCGCAACATGATTTGCGATTGTTATTAGTATAATCGATGTTTGACATCTCGGTCACCCGGGGATTTAATTCAATGGTATTTCCCAGGTCCATTAAAACTGAGTGTGACCTTGATTCAAGTAAGTGCTGTATAATAAAAATATATATTTCTAAAATATAAATCTAAATTTGAACGATTTGTTGAATCTTATGAATTTTGAAATACGATTTCTTTATATATTTTTTTCTCTTATTCTACTCTACTCAGCTAACACTATATTCCGCATATTGCAGGGTATGCAGTGGAAATTTGGGAAGTGTCTTAACACTAAGACACTACGTTCCTCTTTAGTTTCGTCGAACTTGAAGCATTGCGTGTTGAGTGGCGAAATTTAACGCCGCGTTATGCCTTGTACCAGAGTGAAAAAATGAAAACATTAAATTGAAAATATTAAGTATTTCATTTTCTCAAGTGGGGATCGAACCCACAACCTATCGTTTACAATCACACGCTTGTATCGCTGCGCCACAACAGGCCTCAAAATGTCTTTCATTTTGTGAAAATACGTCACTTTCAGCGGTATTTGAACCATTTAAACCATCATTTTATTAAGATATCCTTGAAGGTTGTTCAAGGATATTTTAATAAAATGAAATACTTATCCTAAATTAAATCATATATTTTTTATAAGGCAGAATAAGTAGAGTGAACCTGCAACCCTATTATTAAGACAGTTCTGCTCTCCACTTTCCGCCAAATTGATGTATTGAATGTTAAGTTGCCTCGATACCAGAGAGAAGAAAAATGTTAAGTACTTAAAATCGAGCGGTAATCAAATCCAGATGTACCCCTGAACCACGACTGGCCTGAATAAATAACTATATATTATTTCCAAATCAAACATAGCATTGGTTTATTATAGTCAAACAAGTTTAATTGCACACGCCAATTTGCTTTCAAAATAATTGTAAATTGTATAATTTGATTCATCTCTAGGGGATACAAATTTAGGGCTAAAATACTGCAGTTTTTTAGACATCTGTACTAATAATATAAGTTTTTGTTCAGCTCCAAGCTGTATACCGCACATGACAGCAGCAGCAAGCAGAGAGAACTTGGGAGCGTAGTGTTAAAACGCTCCGTTCCGTTCCCTTCTTTCCACCGAAATTGAGGCATGAATGATGAGTGTTGACTGACGGAACTCAGTGCCGCGCTTTGTCTTGTTACCAGTGTGAAAAAATATTATTCAGTACTCAGCTTCACGGTGTATCCCGCACATGCCCTGCTATGCAGCAGAAGGAACATGGGAACCTAGTGTTAAGACACTCCGTTCCACTTCCGTTCCCCACTTTACGCCGAATTTGAGGCCTTGCGTGTTGAGTGGTGGAACTCAACGCCACGTTTTGCCTTGTTCCAGAGCGATGAAATGAAAACATTAAATATTTAAATTAAATATTTCATTAAAATATTTAAATTGAAAATATTAAATATTTCATTTCCTCAAGTTGGGCTCGAACCCACAACCTGTCGGTTACAGTCATATACTTGTGCCAATGCGCCACGACAGGTCTCTTTGAAAAAATATTAACATTATATAATTAATTTAAAAATATTAACTGTATCATTTCCTTCAGTAGAGATCGAACCTACAAACTTTTGTGTCACGACAGGCCATAAAAAATATTTTTGTATTGTTATTAACCCATTTTTTTTTCTGATTGACTGAATTGCTGTTGACTTGGGATGGTCTTTACAGCGTCACCGGGCGTGGGTTAACCCATTTGTCAATGATGGCTATATACAGGGTAACAAGCAATTAAATGATGTAGAATACACGTGGCACGCGTTTATTAATAAATAATTTAACAATATATTATGATAAAAGATAACAACAAATATATACTTTTGTAGTCAAATATAAATAACTATTTTTTAACTTTATGGTGGTACATGACACATAAGGCAAAAGTAATTAGGACTCCCAACGTTAAAACACACGTGGTTCTGGTTCTTACTTTAAGCCAAATTTAAAGCATTTCGTGTTAAGTGACGGAACTCAATACAGAAATTGGCCTCATGTCCAGAGAGAAGGAACACAAATTGAATATTTCATTTCATCGAGTGGAGACAGAACCCACAACCTGTCACGTGTACTGTCGCACCCTTACGACAGACTTTTATTAATAACTTAATTATAATTATCATATTATGTTAATAAATCACTTTTAATGTCATTATGAAATGATCAAGATTATAATAAAGATACGGCGTGTAATAATTGCGGTTGACGGCGTTATGGCATACAGTTATTATGACTGGATTGTTATCTTTAAAAATTAGCATTGTGCTTTTTTTTTCAAAAAGAACGAAACATTGGCAAAGGAAACCTGGGAACATTCTGTTCCTATACAGACACTTCGGCTACCTACGTTTCACCGAATTGTGGTCGTGGTACAGCTAAATGCTTTGCTTCGTCATCAGAGCGAAGAAATGGATATACTCGTATTACACATTCCATTCCCTCGAGTGGGAATCAACTACACACAATGGACTCATAGGAGTCGTACGCTTGTCTTCTGCGCCACGACTTAAAATCTACCTTTGTCTTTTACCAGAGTTAACTAACGAAATTAATTAATTCCCCTAAGTAGGTAATGTCTTTTTTTATGGAAAAGACGGCAAACGAGCGTACGTGCTTACCTGATGGTAAGTGATCACCGTCGCCCACGACCCCGAGTAACACCAGAGGAGCTACAGGAGCGTTGCCGTCCTTTAAGATCGATGGGCACCGGGGTCCGGCATTACCTAATGCGAAACGCAGTGGCCAAAGCCACTACTTAACGCCGGTCTTAAATGCCGGGGGTGGTAATAATCCAATCGAGCCTGCTCATGCGTGTTGCCATTACTAACAACGTGACTCTGCCACACTCTCTCCCACTTTAGTCGCCTCTTACGACACCATCAGTACCAAGGTGATCCTATTCTAAGCCGTAATCACACGGCAAAAAATGTTGGTACAGCGAATAGTACAGTGTCACGATAGTCTTTAATCAAAAATAATGAAAGATTTTTTGAAAATTTTAACGCACTATTCAATCACTGTCTATTATACTCTAAGATCCCAACGCCGCCAGAACTATTTAATTTTAACAAAACTAAAAATTATATTTTGGGTATTATACATAAATATCTACAAATATTTCAAATATAAACATTCCCACCAAATACGTTTCGGAACACATAGCGAGATAATCGCTGCCACAATAGTCTATTGTGTACAGTAGTTGTGTAGTTTCAATATCCTGTCGTGATTGCAGTTTTTGGCGTAAGTTGTACATTTTTGTGTATTTTTTTGGTTAACAATTTTAGAAATAAAAACGAAAAGTGGAATCATTTTTATTTATTTTAGCTTCAGGCTTATATCCTGCATATAGCAAGGTAGGCAGAGGGAACTTGAGAATCTAGTGTAAAGTCACTCCGTTCCAATTGAAACATTTCCTTTCTCCATTTTCTACTGAATTGAAACGCAGTACACTATCGGTTACGACCAGTGTGAGAAAATTAAAATTTATTCCCCCAAGTGGAAATCGAAACCACAACTAATCACGTGTACATTCTCACGCCTGCATCCCTGCCTAAAATCATGTTTACTACTACAATTTATTGAATTTGTTTGTAAGTAGCATTTGTAGTATTTACACAATTCCAGTTCTGATGGTAGTGAATTTACATATAAACACATTGAAAATACCTTGAAAAATTTTATTAAAATATACTTTCTTACTTGTTTTCTTCTAAAATATAAAAAAAAACACTTTAAATATAATGTCTCAAATTTGGTGGAAAGTGGGAGAGACTCTGTTGAGTCTAGTATCTAGTCTAGTCTAGGTTTACAAAATCTCTTTGCTTCTCCCTTATACAAAGTGCGGGATACAGCGTGAAGCTGAAAAAGTCCTTTCTCATTTCCAATTACCAAATTAATATTCATGAATTCTAAAGACAGATGCCGATTCTAAACCAGAATTGGCTTCCCTTCAATAAGCTCGATCGATTATAGAATCACGGATAATGGATGGTAATGTAAACAGTGGGGCAAAATTGTGCGGATAATTACTGAGATTTATGCTTTGGAAAATGTTTAATTTTAAAAAAGAAAATGTTTTGTATAGAAATATTTTTGTAAAGAATTTAAATAACACTGATTAGGTGAGGTCAGTCGTGATGCAGGGCCAGGGGCTTATGAGTTCGATTTCCTCTCGAGGTAATTAAATATTTATTTTCATTTTCTCGCTTCGCCACGAAATGCCTAAAGAAGTCGGCGAAAACTGGGAAACGAAAGTGTTTTAATGGGACTGGAGTGTTGTATCTAGATTCTCAGGCTTCCTTTGCTTACCTAAAACTTGAATAAACCTGAGAAAAAAATTAAATCATAACTGGGCAGTAAAAAAATAGGAAGCAAGAATAAATATTATTACAGGAAATGAATGAGATCCGGTTGACCTTCCAGAACAAAGTATAAACTATAATGAATGAGGTTAATGAAAGCGAACGACTAGATAGAGTACTCTTGCTAGCTTATTCAGGGACAAGACAAGAAGTTGTAAAAACAGAAAGTTTGCCTTAAGAAAGACTAAAAAAAATTTAAAAAAAAAACATCTATTTATTAATAGACCATTATTGTTTATGGTTGGCGAAACTCAGTTTAAATTTGATAGTCGAATCTACAGCCGTTACGTCGTAACAGCATCTTAATATTAATTAAAAATAAGTTAAGCTATCCCAACGTGAATATATTTCCACTTTTATTAAAGCAACGAAATATAATTAATCCTGCATATTAAATCACATTTTGTATGTAAATTTTAAAATCTGTTGTACTTAACAACAACACAGTATGCAATTCCATTTGGCGTTCAGCTGCTCATTTTCTGTTATTATCCACATATTCACTTAAATACGGCTTTTAAAACAACCGAAACGCTCCGTAACACACTCCCGTATTGTTCTATAGTAGATTAAATCAAAATAAACAAATCTGTCGATAATAGTGTCATATAAAATATGTATGAGTTAAAATTAAAATAGGCAAATTAAATATATATATATATATATATATAATTTAAAATTTGTGACGTAGAGCAGTATCTTTTATTTTTTACTCTCTCTCTCTCTCTCTCTCTCTCTCTCAGCTTCACGCGGTATCCCGCACATGGCATCATAGGCTGAGGGAACTCGTCAACCTAGTGTTAAGTGGCGGAACTAAACTCCGCGCTTTGCCTTGTAACCAAAGCGAAGAAATGAAAACATTAAATATTTAATTTGAAAATATAATTAATATTTCATTCTCGAGTGGGGATCAAACCCACAATCTATCGTTTACACTATTTATTATTTTAGTTTACCGGTATTGCAAATGCATGTTAATTTTTCTGTGATTCAATTTAATACTCTATAGATTTTTAGAATAACGTGTCGATTATAACGAACGATATGCAGAAAATTTTATTAAAATAACTCGTATCTTTTCGTTACGTTGATTTAAAAGTGTATAATATTCTGTGACCTAAGGGAAGGTAATGAATTTATATTAGACATTAATTTCAGCTTAATAAATCTATAGACGGACAGACGTACAAAGAAGTAATTCTATAATGGTTTCCTTTTTTTAAGATACAAAACTCAAAAAAAGTAACACAATACTTCCATATTCAAAGAGAAAAGTTAAAATAATACAAACAATGAATACTTTTTTTTGTGAATAAATCATTATTTACTGTAACATAGAATCGAAAACGAATGAACCCTTGTCAATCACTCGCCTAACCTCGAACATGTTTGATCTTTTTACCAACATAATTTTAGAAAAATAAAAAGTTAGAGCTCAAAGAAAAAGAATCTTTACAGAAAAACGTTGTAATAATAAAAGAATGTTATATATAGTGAAAAACATATATTTTTTTAGCGTCACGCTGTGTCTGGTATATGGTAAGGTAGGCTGAGGCAACCTAGTGTTCAGACAATACGTTCCATACTTTACGCCCATTGCGTATTGAATGTTCTCAACGTCGTGATAAGGTAATCCTTCGAGTGGAGATCAAGCATACGAGATCCGATGAAAAAAACTATGATGTAGATGCAAACATAATGTACCTACATACAGATGAAGCTGCAGACACTTCCGTTCGCCCCTTTCCACCGAAAACGCTACGCTTTCACTCAATACCGAATTTGTATACTACTCGTATATTCATTTTTTGTTCCAGCGTCACATGCTTTATCCCGCACTAGGCAGGGTAGGCAGAGGGAACGGAAGTGAAACCTAGTGTTATGACACTCCGTTCCATTTCCGTTCCCCACTTTCCGCCGAATTTGAGGCATTGCGTGTTGAGTGGCGGAACTCAACGCCGCGCTTTGCCTTATTACCAGAGCGAAGAAATGAAACATTAAATATTTAAATTAAAAATATTAAATATTTCATTTCCTCGACTGGGGATCGGACCCAGAACCTGTCGGTTACAGTCACACTCTTGTGCCGCTGCGCCACGACAGGCTTCGTATATTCATATAAAGCTCTAATTGCTGATCATTTACTACTGATAGCTCCTTTGGGATGTATAACAGATACATATATAATTTCATATATCAGTAATTATTGTAAGTTGAAATTTATATACATTTTTTTTTGAATGCTGTATACCAGGCATGACAGGGTAGGCAGACGGAATTAGAAAATCTAGAGTTAAGATATTCTGTTTCGTTTCCACTTTTCGCTGATTTTTGAGTCGCACATCTTAACACCGCACCTTGTTACTAGCGTGAAGAAATGAAAATGTTAATACATATTTTTTTTCCTCGAGTGGGGATCGAATCTACAATCTGTCCTGTCAATAGTCACACGTTTGCGTCGCTGCGCTACGACGGGTCTCAATATAATTGTATTTTCTATTTAAATTTGATTTAAGTAAAAATATTTTTGTATCTATTTGGTAATTTGATAATTGAAAAGAAAAAAATAACTTATAACACACACAATCCTTCGTTTTATTTTCATCAGTAAAACGTAGGTATTGTTAATGATTTATATTAAATTCAAAATGGTAAAGTGAACGTCTTGGCGCATCGTTGTGTGTTCGATTTCTACTCGGTTACTTTTTTTAAATGCCTGCATTGATAAAACTTCAAATTACCACTTTGAGCTTATATACTAAACACACACTGTCTCAAAAAGAGGGTAACAAAGTGTCTTAATATGAGGTTCCGCGTACCTCCACTGCTACTTTCTGATTACATCGTTAAGCTGTAAAACAAATGCAGGAAGAAGATTTACGTTAAAAATGTTGTCAGTATTGCAACATAGAACTATTGTTACACTGTAAATTGAGTTTGCGAGCGTGAAATTGATCGCGTTCCTTTCTAAGTCTTACGAATCATTTTGAACGTTTGTTGAATCGTACGATAAATAAAAAGAAAGATTAGACATTTATTGCTGAAATTTTCTATTTTTTGTCACAGGTGAAATAACCTTGTGGTCAGTCACCCCCGAATTCGGAACATTCGTGTTTAGAACTTAAAGTCGCTTTATAAACCAATTCAAGACTGAATAAATTATTTTCTTTCCGCCTTCACTACATTAAAAAACGTGTAAACGTTATATAACTACATAAGTATGTACGTTATAAAACAAAAAATAAAATCCAATCGAACAGGCTTGCGTTGAAATGTTAACTTTTACTGACTTATGTCAAAATATGTTGCCGTAATAGATAATGAAACTTCTCAGGATATGTTCAGAATATAAAATACACGAACAGCGAAAATGCTTATTTATTGTATGAAAATAGTCTATTTTCAACTGTATAGTATAATATTGGCCTTAATTACGGAACCTGGGAACCTTTCGTCTTTGATGAGGGAACCTTAGGTTTTAATACACTTTATTCTTATTATGACTTTTCTGTCTCCCGCTTTCTGACGGAAACCCAAAGTTGAGTTGAACTGAGGAAATTGGAAAAAAAAATCATTTCCTAAAGCAAGAATCGAACCCAAAACCAGTCACGTATACAGTGACATGCTACTGTCCCTGCGCCACGACTAGAACAAAAAAATATTACATTTTGAAAGAAAAAAAAAATACGAATTAAAATTATACTATTACCACTGAAGTTTTATAAGCAACCGTACTTAATCTAATCACGTTTATAGATCAATGTGCTAAGCACATTCTCCACGACCGCACCGCTCCATGACTTCCTTACAACATTCAATTACATACTCGTTCGTTGAAGTACCCGCGACCCTCGTAATTACCTCAAATAGTATAATCTCTATATACGAAATGGTTATTTGATTGTGATTTAACTAACTGTGGGCATGTTTGTATATTAGTGTTAATGTGTATTATGAAAAGATTATGTATGAAATTTTGATAAGATATTATTGTCTAGGTCTCTCGTGTCACGAGTAACAAGTCTAAGCGCGGCGTTGAGTTCCGCCTCTTATTTTTTTGTTTTTTTTTTTTTAAATCCTTTATTGCACACATTATGAAATATACAGACACTTCTAGTAGTATCAGGCAAGTCGTTCCAGAGCCTGACCGCAGTGAATGAGTTAGACATAAAGCCAGAGATTTGATTTGGAATGGACAATGCAAGATGAAGAGATACAAACAATGGTAGGTACTAGCGTGGATGTCACAGCGAGAATGAAGAAGAACGTGCTCAGGTGGTTTGGGCACGTCAAGCGAATGAGTGAAGAAAGGATGGTAAGAAAGATTTATGAAGGAAAAGTGAGTGGTAAGAGAGGGAGGGGGAGACCTCGGTTGACCTTCGAAGGTCACGTAAAAAGCATGAGGACCCCCGGAGGGCATGTATGAAGAGGCTGATGACAGTGGATGAGGTGAAAGAGGTATGCCGCTATCTGCCTACCCCGCTAGGGATATAGCGTGAAGCTAAGTTAGTAAGTAAAACGTATAAAAATTTGAACGTTGCAGGATTTGAAGCCCTTGGTAATCTTTTTTTTTTATGGAAAAGACGGCAAACGAGCGTATGGGTCACCTGGTAAGTGATCACCGTCGCCCACGGCCCCGAGTAACTCCAGAGGAGCTACAGGAGCGTTGCCGTCTTTTAAGGTTGACGGGCACCGGGGCCCGGCATTACCTAATGCGAAACGCAGTGGCCAAAACCACTACTTAACGTCGGTCTTAACAATCCGGTCGAGTCTGCCTATGCGTGTCGCCATTGCTGGCAACGTGACTCTACCACACGCACTTTAGTCGCCTCTTACGACACCATCAGTACCAGGGTGATCCTATTCTAAGCCGAAATCACACGGCATAAAAATCGCCCAAGCGCTCTCACCTATTAAGCCATATGTTCTTATCAAACTATGTCGAAATTCTTATACGCTTGTTACAACTTCTATCAATTATTATTATACGCTTGTTATGTTCTTGGCATCTCTGTACGGAGATTTTTACAAATTTGTAAATGTAAAATGACTTACCATATATAATAATGAAATATATTTAACATAACTGAATTATAATAAGCAGTTGTTTATTTTAAATTATTTCACGATAAGTTAGTAAAATAAAATTTTAATTACCAATTTATATTAAATATACAATAAATAAATTATATAAATATTTTATGCAAAGTGTTTTTTAATTAAATAATATAAAAGCTTATAACAATATTTGTTACATTGTACTGGCACTGATAATGACAGCTTACCGAAATTACTCTTTTGATATTATGATTTTTTAATAATATTTTATCAAAAAGTTCTAAGTCCGAATTCCTTTATTGAAAGACATGACAACTGTACTACAATGATCCTGATAACATTTTAAGGATTTAAATAAAATACGTTGCTAAACTATTGTTTGCCCGTATGTAGCGGAAGTAAGTCTTGTCCAAAGGAAGATAGATATAGAAGAACTTGAAAGCTGACTTGAAAGTTTGAAATATTTCAAAGTAAATAAGCATTAAATGTAATGTAAAAATCGTTTTCAACATAATAATTTGGTATAAATAACCTATTGGTAATGCATTTCGTGTTTTTTTTTTTATAGACAAGACACGGCAAACGAGCGTACGGGTCACCTGATGGTAAGTGATCACCGTCGCCCACGGCCCCGTGTAGCACCAGAGGAGCTACAAGAGCGTTGCCGGTCTATAAGGTGGTTGGGCACCGGGGCCCGGCATTACCTAATGCGAAACGCAGTGGCCGAAGCCACTACTTAACGCCGGTATTAAATGCCGGGGGTGGTAATAACCCGGTCGAGTCTGCCCATGCGTGTTGTCGTTGCTGACAACGTGACTCTCCAACACGTACTTTAGTCGCCTCTTACGACACCATCAGTACCAGGGTGATCATATTCTAAGCCAGGATCACACGGTGGTGCAGGGGTTTGTACCCCTACGCGCGTGCTACTGTAAACACGGTGGTAGAGGATTTTATCCGTACTCGAGGAAATTTAATATTTTCATTTCCTCTCTCTGAACGGCAAAGCGTGGCGTTACTTAACAAGCAATGCTTCAGATTTTGCTGAAAGTCAGAAATAAAATATTCACTCTAGATTCTCAAATTGTGCTAAATGCGGAATACAGCGTGTTAAGGCTCTTCTAGATTTGTCTCGTCAAAATTATTATACAAATAAAAACTTCTAACATTATTCACAGAACCCAAACTCAGTACATTGTATGTTAATAAAATAAAAAGGTTTCAGGAGCGCTTTTTGTCACATAAACTTTAGATACGATCCGTTCTGCTCGACCCTTGTCGCTAATCTTCTAATATACACTACACAAAGATTTTTAGTACGGTATGGCTTTGTAAAAAGTCAAATATCTCTGTCAAAGTTTATATATTGTTTTATTATATTGAGTTTATTTTTCTTTAACTTAACGCAGATAGCATTATATATAGAAGGCACCAAGTGCCTTCTATATATAATAAGTGAGATCCCTCATTCTCATTAAAACACTCCGCCGCTCAAGAATCATTGACTCATGGATTTTTTTGGAAAGTCTCCTATGGAAACGGAAAGTAGACATTTAAAACTGGATTCAGTTTCTCTTTCTCTCGCTCTCTCTCACTCTTTCTGTCTACCTTACAATTTCCTTTAAGCAGTGTTAAGCTAAATAAAAAAAGTGGGGAACGGATTGTTAACTAGGTTTAGAAATTCCCTTTGACTACCCTGCCATGTGCGGGAAACAGTGTGAATCTGTAAATCTAAATAAAATAAAAATCAAGTACCATAAAATACGTAGAACTGCCATGATTAATAATGATTTTGACAAATGGGCCAAATTCACTTTCTTAGATCTTATAACATACTCGTGGTTACAGAGTTATATTGTTACAAATCAACCAAATAAAAGCTTGTAAAGTATTAAAGTCTAATAAAAACCGTACAAAAACATAAAATACATCAAAATATTCAAGAAAACAGCCAGTAAATAAATAAATAAATTAGAATCGTATTGTTAGAAATTTACTCTAATATCGAAGGAAGTACAGGCCTTTCAGTCCCTCAAATAATAGGGTATTTCTTAAAGTCCTGGGAGCGAGGGGTTGATTTAATTAATTCGTCTCGATATCGCAGTCCGTCCTTTGTTTTTGATTGCCCTTTGAACGACATTTAATTCTGAAACGGCGTTTGATAATTTGTATTTATGTTGGAAAGTTATTTGGCACATTTTGCCTTCGCTATGATATGATATTTTTTTTTCTTTTGGTTATACGGGATACTCCAGTTCTCAATTTCCAGTCAAATTTCAAAACATTGGGTATTGTGTGATCCAACTCGACGCCGTGCTTTCCCTTGTTAGCGTTAACGTTAGCCGTATCTTAATTAAAAAGCCTTATTTTATTATATAGATATTATTTATTTAATCACATTTTTAAAACATCAAATTGACTGTATTAGTTAAGTTAAATCTAAATTTAAAAGGCCTTGAAAAGTTAAAAATGTAACACCATAGATGGTGTCGATCTGGCAATAATTTGGATCCAAGATATCCTTAATAGCACACAAAAGAATCGTTATTTTATTTCTTTTTATATCAATAATATTTTTTTTTTATTTTGTCTCAAATTGGGATTAAGGATCTGGGAGTCTGCCCCTTATATCGCTTTGTGATGACCGACAGAACGGTCGTGCCGCTCTGACAAGAGTGTTAGGGCGAAGGAGAAAAAGAAATACCTATATTTTAACTATTACGTTTTTTTCATAGAATAAAATATTTATTTATTTAGCTTCACGCTGTATCACGCACGAGGCAGCGTAGGCAGAGGGAACCCAGGAACCTAGTGTCCGTTCCACTTTCCTTCCCCACATTCCGCCGAATTTGAGGCATTGCGTGTTGAATGGCGGAACTCAAAGCCGCGCTTTGCCTTATTATCAGAGCAAAGAAATGAAAAATTAAATATTTAAATGGAAAATATTAAATATTTCATTTCCTCGACTGGGGATCGAACCCAGAACCTGTCGGTTACAGTCACACGCTTGTGCCGCTGCGCCACGACAGGCCTAGAATAAAATATTGTCCAAATTTAAGCTCTGATTAATGTTTAGGGTGACTCCAAATGACTTTCCAAATGACTTGGAATTATAAGAATTAACATAAAGTACAAAACCACGTAATTTTTTTATACTTTAGTGAAGAGAATAAAAATATTTTAATAAAATAATAAATGCGTCGTAACGCAGCCTTTAATTATGATCGCGGTAGTTGCGGGTTCAATAATTTATTTGAAAAATGCTTATGTTTCAGCTTCATGGTGTGTCCTGCTTATACTGATTATTGCAGTAAAGGCAAAGGAAACCTAGTGTGAAGAAATTTTGTTCCCTACTTTGCTCCTAATGAGAAAATGAAAATAATTAATTTTCTCGAGTGTTGCGTTAACATACAGACGTCGCCCGTCTCCCTGCGCCACAACGGCCACACGACAAATCAAGAATTATATGAAAATCAGTAGTTATTGGAAATATTTAAAAAAAATACTATATATTTTTTAGCTTCATGCGAAATACCGCACATTGCAGGAAATGCAGAAGAAACCTGAGCACTTCGCATTACATGTTAAGTATTGGAATTTGCCAAGCTTTGCCTTGTTACCAGACCGAAGTAATGTATATGTATGTTTTTTTGAGTGTGAATCTACTATAGGTATCATTTTTTTTATAGAAAATACAAGTCAAACGAACCTACGGTCCACCAGAAGGTAAGCAGTCACGGCCATCTATCAACCCCACAGTGAAAATAATTGCATTAAAATTATAATTAGCTTCTGTTTATAAAAATAAAGTAAATTGCAATAGTTTTATCAATTCCAATTTAAAATTTTCAGCACAGATTCAATCTCAAGTTTCACTACAACAAGTTTCCAGGTAATTCTCACTTTACACGTGTAGTTGCAAAGCAAAAAGATATTTAAACATACCTTTGGTTCGAACATTTCGCTAACTCTTAGCAAACATCGTCTATATGTAAGTCGTTACGCTCGTGCAGTTCCTACGTGCATTGGTTCTTTGGAACAGGATATTTGTTTTATACACATCAATAGTAGTAGTAGGATGTGTAAGTTATATATATATATATATATATATATATATATATATATATATATATATATATATATATATATATATATATATATATATATATATATATATATATATATATATATATATATATATATATATATATATATATATATATATATGCTATATTCACCCTGGCACTGAGAGTGTCATATAAACATAGGTTAAATATGGAGTGGTGTAATATGGAGTGTCATATAAACATAGGTTAAAGTCATTCAATATTTTCAAGTGATTGTCCATATTTTGGGAATAGATTAGAAGAAGCTTTAAAATTTTAGCATTTTCTTCTGAATACCAAAATTATTGTTTCTCATCACTACTGGCTGTTATCAAAAAAAAAATCGAAATTATTTTATTTGAATGTAATGGAGAGGCCAAATAATGTTAATACTATCTTATCAAGTTCTGAACATTTGAATAATTTAGAAACTAAAGGTGATTGGTTCGAGCATGTACAAGTAAGGCCTTTGTAATGAGTTCGCTGTCTTAAAATAATTTATTTCTATTTCCTACGCTGGGAAGACAAAACGTTGTATTGATTTCAGACTGTGAAGTATTTTTTAATATTTATTTTTTAAGTAAGTAAATTTAACACTTACCTAGCCTCCAAGGCCTTTAAGTGTTTAATCATTGAAATGAGAAATAAAAACATAGTGACTTCACTAATTGCTTTTGAAATTTAAATTCAATAAAATTTTCAAATTCAATGCAATATAATGTAAGTATTACATAAAATACAAAAATAAAAATTTTCAAAGTGTGTTCCCACCTGTAGGAAAGGACAGTCAGAGTGCTTGGGTGGAATCAAAGAAGCGCGGGTTCAAATTCGCTTTTATCCCATAAAATTATGTATACTTTTTTTTAACAAATATATAAAATTACATACATAATTAAAATGATAAAAGCTGTCTATGCCAGCATGGCTTACGCAACCACTTTATTTTACTGTAAGCCACACCTACGCTTTATATATAATGCGTGCGTCGCACCGCCGCTGATTAATCATTGAGTTAATCATTATAACCGTACAGTACCTTGATGGAAGATGAGCGTATATTGTGTACTAAAGTGCTTAAAGTGAAGCTAGATAAGGAATTTTATGAGATAGAGTTACTTATTTCTCAGTATAAGAAATGTTAAATGTTTAAAATATTATTTTTTGTTTGAGAATAATTTGATCTACATGATATTGTAATTTGAACTTGTTTTGATTATATTTTGTATCTAAAGAATAAAATATCTAACGAAAAAAATACTAACATTATAACTTGAAATATTAAGCAACTGTTCGAACAGAAAGAAGCAAAGCATCACTCGTCACTTTCCGCCTTATTTTTTAGACATTTTATGTTTAATTATGGAACTGTACGTTATATTTTGTCTCATTAGAATATGAAAATAACTCATTCCCTCAAGTGGGAATCGATCCCACATCCCGTGCATTTATAATCAAACATTGTCTTACTGTACGGTGATAAAGCCATATCCTTTAGAAAATTAAGATGTGTTAGTGCTTTATACCATTTTCTTTCATATCGTTTTTATATTTAGAGAAAAAGGACGATTTCGACGATTTCCATGAGTACATTCATACATTTGTATTGCCTTATACATAATATCCAAAAAGGCCTTATTTCAGGATCCATTTATAAGCGAGAACACATTGTACCATCTGAATGGTTAACTTAGAACAGTATCTTATTACGTGCGTGTATTATATATATATATATATATATATATATATATATATATATATATATATATATATATATATATATATATATATATATATATATATATATATTATATATATATATATATATATATATGCTATATTCACCCTGGCACTGAGAGTGTCATATAAACATAGGTTAAATATGGAGTGGTGTAATATGGAGTGTCATATAAACATAGGTTAAAGTCATTCAATATTTTCAAGTGATTGTCCATATTTTGGGAATAGATTAGAAGAAGCTTTAAAATTTTAGCATTTTCTTCTGAATACCAAAATTATTGTTTCTCATCACTACTGGCTGTTATCAAAAAAAAAATCGAAATTATTTTATTTGAATGTAATGGAGAGGCCAAATAATGTTAATACTATCTTATCAAGTTCTGAACATTTGAATAATTTAGAAACTAAAGGTGATTGGTTCGAGCATGTACAAGTAAGGCCTTTGTAATGAGTTCGCTGTCTTAAAATAATTTATTTCTATTTCCTACGCTGGGAAGACAAAACGTTGTATTGATTTCAGACTGTGAAGTATTTTTTAATATTTATTTTTTAAGTAAGTAAATTTAACACTTACCTAGCCTCCAAGGCCTTTAAGTGTTTAATCATTTACATGAGAAATAAAAACATAGTGACTTCACTAATTGCTATTAAAATTTAAATTCAATAAAATTTTCAAATTCAATGCTATATAATGTAAGTATTACATAAAATACAAAAACAAAAATTTTCAAAGTGTGTTCCCACCTGTAGGAAAGGACAGTCAGAGTGCTTGGGTGGAATCAAAGAAGCGCGGGTTCAAATTCGCTTTTATCCCATAAAATTATGTATACTTTTTTTTAACAAATGTATAAAATTACATACATAATTAAAATGATAAAAGCTGTCTATGCCAGCATGGCTTACGCAACCACTTTATTTTACTGTAAGCCACACCTACGCTTTATATGTAATGCGTGAGTCGCACCGTCGCTGATTAATCATTGAGTTAATCATTATTACCGTACAGTAACTTGATGGAAGATGAGCGTATATTGTGTACTAAACTGCTTAAAGTGAAGCTAGATAAGGAATGTCATGAGATAGAGTTACTTATTTCTTAGTATAAGAAATGTTAAATGTTTAAAATATTATTTTTTGTTTGAGAATAATTTGATCTGTTATTTCAACTTGTTTTGATTATATTTTGTATCTAAAGAATAAAATATCTAACGAAAAAAATACTAAAATATAACTTGAAATATTATGCAACTGTTCGAACAGAAAGAAGCAAAGAATCACTCACCACTTTCCGCCTTATTTTGTAGACATTTTATGTTTAATTATGGAACTGTACGTTATATTTTGTCTCATTAGAATATGAAAATAACTCATTCCCTCAAGTGGGAATCGATCCCACATCCCGTGCATTTATCATCAAACATTGTCTTACTGTACTGTGGTAAAGCCATATCCTTTAGAAAATTAAGATGTGTTAGTGCTTTATACCATTTTCTTTCATATCGTTTTATATTTAGAGAAAAGGGACGATTTCGACGATTTCCATGAGTACATTCATACATTTGTATTGCCTTATACATAATATCCAAAAAGGCCTAATTTCAGGATCCATTTATAAGCGAGAACACATTGTACTATCTGAATGGTTAACTTAGAACAGTATCTTATTACGTGCGTGTATTCGGACAGAATTGTATATTATTAACAATAACCCTAAATTATTTTGATATAAAACGTCTATACTAATATTATAAAGCTGCAGAGTTTGTTTAGTCAACATGTTAGTCTCAGGAACAACAGATTTATATTGTTTTGAATAGTAATGTGGGTGATGTAGCAAGCCGTGCCCGTGGTCAAAGTTACTCGGGTGTTTAGATCGTGGTATGTTCGTGGTAATCAGTTCGTTGCCTTGAAATGAATTATTTCTTTTTCCTACGCTGAGAAAACAAAACATTGTATTGATTTTCGAGTCTCTGTTAAGTATTTTTTTAATAATATTTATTTTTTAAGTAAGTAAATTTAACACTTACCTAGCCTCCAAGGCCTTTAAGTGTTTAATCATTAACAATAGATTAGCCAAGATCCTTCGGCTTACTCGAGACGTCCCAAGTTGGTCTATCTGTCACACCCTCGTTTTTTCCACAACTTTAAACACATAAAGTATCTCTCGTTACACGTTTGTAGTATGAATTTCGTAAGTAGGTCATATGTTTAAGACTATGATAGTGATAGTAAGTTTAGATAACACGTATAAATCCCTTTTAAGTGTCAATAACAAAATTTTTAGTTTTAATGAACTACTGACCTAAAATAGTTCTATGGTATATGGGTAGACTGAGGTGGTATTTGTCTATCATTAGATACTATTATTACCCGTGATCACGGACTACTTTAAAATATTAGAAACGTCGGATTTCCAAAAAAACATGTTTAATAATCAATATACGCGATTAATCCGATTAAAAGTGTTTCATTTAAAATTTATCGCAAGGTAATGTAGTTGCAAAGGTAATATCTACGGAAATATAATGATTTTAAATTAAAAAATATAATATATAGTTAAAATATTGTATGCTTAAGATGTGAGCTGTCATATCCGAAGGATAATGTTTATACCGACGGTTTGAATACAATTAATTGTTTAACCTTTCGTACACCACGTAGGGTTTAATAAGCCCCAACGAAAAAAAATATATAAAGGACTGCGTAATTTCACGTATCATAGTGT